>JARHVA010001209.1:1812500-2272500 GCA_037957365.1 Torreya grandis
CTCAATATGGGATACCAACTACTCAAAATGGGTTATATAAGGTGCTCATCTCTTAGGCATTTTGAACTCTAGAGCTCCAATATCTCAAACATATCACTACACAAATGAACCCAAAACCAATCACAATTCTTATATCAACAAACTCTTCTATTCAAAAGCAAAACACTATTTTTCTCATAACTCAAGCCCTATGGCTCTATTTAACAAATCATTTTGTTCATTAGAATCATGATGATGATACCTTAGACATCAAGCAGGCCTTGCTCTATTATTATATCATTTGCCTATTAAGGCACAAACATATACATACCTCTCTTATATCCAGACATAAAAATTGGTCCCTACCAATCCACACTTGTTCAACTTTCATATAACTTGGGCCTCACTAATAAACATTCATCCAAAACATCTAAGTAACCCATCTTATTCAAATAATCAACCTTTCAATGCATTTAATTTATTACTACATCATTTACTTACCATGGCATGAATGTTTCTATATCTATACTATACCTAGATACAATCTTTGATCTTAAGTAATCCAAGATACCTCTCACTCCCAGTAATTCAATCTCACCAATTCAATAATAGACTCTCAATCAATTCAAACTATACCAACCTAGTTCCTATATATTCTACCACTAGTCATCACTTTTGGCTCAACCTCCTTTATCTAAGATTTCATTCTTCTCCCAAAAAGTGGTGAATCATTCCTACTATTCTTATTTATACACTTTTCTAGCACACCTATCCATTCTCATAGATGGATACACCATGGTTCTCACACCTCTTATATTCAAATTATTAGATTTAGCTTAAATCAGTCAAAACATATAGTGATTCAGACTACATGGGTCACTCAGCATGGTTTTTACACCTTTAATATTTAGATTATCAACATTATTTAGTTTAGATTGATCAAAACATATAGTTGTTTAGACTATATGGGTCACTTAGCATCACTTAGTTCAATTTGGTCAAGATTATCCAGTTATTTAGATTGCATTGGGTCACTCAACATCACTCAGGACATTCAAAGGGATACACCTTTGATATATAGATATATAGACTATCTAGATACCAAATTTGGAGGCATGTACATTAATACATGTCCCACACATACATATTTATACAACATGACATAGTTATATACTAGATAACATATTATAAGCATAGTGTAGAGCACATTATTTTAATCTCTATTTTTGTACATGGGACATGATACAATAGATCATATCATACATGGTTATACAAATTTCTAGATTATCTAGACACATCACTCACATACCAAATTTGGGGGCATGACAAAAATGTTCATGTCCTTCATCTTCTAGGATTATATAGATTGAGATGGTAGGACATGCCATTTTATTCTTACACATTTAATAAAAATTTTATTTTACACCTAAGCATTACTCAGGTTATCACCAAGTTGGAATGTATGGTCATCTGTATTAACTACTCCATAGTATTGCTTAGACTCAGACCCAAGATTTTATGTAGGATAGAGGATAGGCATTAGTTTTGGACCTCTGAGCACTTTTCAAATATTTTCAGTATAGGGGGTATCTACTACAAGGATTCCTTCTTTCTCTAGGCACTATTAATATTCAATATAAGGGGCATCTATTACAAGGATTACTTTTTTTAGACACTATTTAGATTTAGTACAAAGGGCATTTATTACAAGGATTCCTTCTTTCTCTGAGCACTATTTCAATTCTTCATCCACTTTCCTAGCCAGGAAGTTGAACCCTTTTTAGCACACTTATCTTCACATAGGTAAGTTCAAGTATGCATCTTCTTTCTTTCTTTTACTCTAGTACTTCATTTCATTGCATCACTATATTAAAATTGAGGCAAATGTTTACATCCTAAACTGGTCAAGCAAAGGCACATATTATGTCTTTTCATAATCCTTTTATAGGAGACTCTAACTGGAGAGTATGAGCTTTTATTCACATTTATCCATGTCATTTTATTTGACTTGTCTTAGTCTTACTGCATTCCCTAGACATCATTTTGCTTATTCATGGTCATCCATAGCTTTTCAGACTTAACCCTTCCAAACCCAGGTACATATTTTACATCTAAACCCATCCCCTTAGGTCCCATACCCGTTAGATAATAACACCCAAATAGGACTACAATGTTAAAACCCATGGTGTTTAGTTTTTGATGCTATTGTCTAAGATCAATGTTGGTCTCAATGGTCAATTTATTCCATAAGATGAGTCTTACCCCTTTTCTTTGCTTCATTCCTAAGTTTCCCAATGCCAACCAAATGAAAATAAATATCCCAAATTCAAAATAATGAGTCTCTTATATAAATGACTACATAAGGCATTTCATATCTAGCACTTACTATTTTATCACATTATATATAATAAAATCAATCAATAGTATAGCTCAACTTCTCTCCATCACACATAGATTTACATGCTTGATCAAGGAAGGGCCTAGGCAAAATTAATTCTTGCATCAATCATGTGCATTGATTATGCACATTCCCTAAGGGATAACTACATTAGATCTGAGGCCCTTACTTGAGGGTTAATGTAAGAAGCAATCAAAATAATAGGGGTTCTTTATTGTGTGATCATTCTTCCCAAAACCTGATCCCCCCCCCCTTTTTCTTTGATTCCATTTGTTGTTTTCATGTGTGTAGACTAATATAGGTAGTAAATATTGAAACAAACCTACAATGAGATCTAGTGACTTTTATGACCCAAAATTTGGTATGCATGGTCATACTAAGTAGAAAAATAAAACCCAGAAATATTTTTGCCTCAAGACAATAGAACTAGGAAAGGACTATATCACCAAACACTAGGGTGTCTTGTTCCTAATGCTCTTGTCTAATTAGAAAATGAAAGATAGATTTAAGTTCTAGACAGTGTTTTAGTCCTATATGTGAGCTCTCAGACCTCAACTCATCTGAATCATCATTTTTTTTAGATAAGTGCTCTCCCTTATGCAATTTAATTTGATCAAATTGATATAAACCTATATTTAATTAAAAATCTTCCCATATTTTGGACCCTTATTATTTAGGAATTAAACATCTAATTTACTAAAAAAATAAATCACTTGCATAATGACACAAATGAGAACCATGGGTTTCACATAGATACTTTTTTATGTAATGTGGTTTACCCTAGGACCTCGTGAGAGGCATATTACATAGTTGAGAAGCATACCATTTGAATGCACAAAATCTAGACTCACATTAAGGCTAAGGCCCCACTAATACAACTAGATTTGTATGATGATCATGATAACAATGACTTGTTTGAGTTTGGATAAGCTCAGTATTTGACACTTGATGATCTTCCACCAGATCTACATCCCATGGATGTGATCTTGGGTCTATAAAAACATTACACTTTTCTTGTATACTATTTCATTTACATTTCCAATATTTCCTTATACATACTTCCTTTTCTCTCTTACTCTTTATACATAGTTTATTTCCATTTTTTGTACATATCTTATATCTATAAAATACAAAAAAAACATGTCAAAATACAAAAACATTCTAATATTACTCAAAAACATAAAATTTACAAATTGTATACATTGTTATGTTTACATTTCTATTAATTTGTAGATATTACATATGCTATCTATATTAGTATACTCAATTTTATCACGCACATTTTTTTCACTTGTTCTTGTCTAGTGATTGCAAATTACATATAGGACCCCAGTCCACTACACTAATCTATATTTACTATCATCTACCCACTAGGGGAATATACACCGATCTAGGTTTAGTCATTTGATACATCCACCCACTTGGGGGCATATCATACATAGTTACTACTACCAGGTTCTATCTTTACATATTATACATTCTAGTTTATGCATTAATATATCTTGATATTGATCATTTCTACTCATTTCTTATGATTTTTGTTGATCATCACTAGTTAGACTTAACATATGTGCATCATAGCATTTGCATAGATTTGTACTACATAGTTATATATGCTTTCATTTCTATTTTCCCTAGATTATAATTTATTATGTTTCCTAATATTTTTCTATTTCAAAAGAATTTGAATATTTCATTACTCTTTGGCTCTATGACACTTCTATGTTTGTATGCCTTAGACATGTGCCCATGTCCCTTGTGTGTGTTTTTCTTATTGTCTATGCAGACATTTGAACATGTCCCTCTATGTGTCTCTAAGCCAAATTATTTCTTTCTTGTGTATGAGGACATTTGAACATGTCATTATATGTCTTCATTCTCAAATTTATTGACATTTTCCTATGTACCTTGTATTATGGTCGCTTGGCATACTTTTTCGTACCTCATAAATTTGTATGTATGATTCGTTGTATGCTTCTTCACTATGACACTTGTATTTACTATTTACACACACACACACACACACACACACACACACACACACACACACACACACACACACACACACACACACACACACACACACACACACACACACACACACACACACACACACACACACACACACACACACACCATTTTTTGATGCCATAAGGGACCTCATGCATCTACCATTCCTACTTGTATGCTATGATAGACATCATACCCCATCCCCCTAGGTATTTACTCAAATTTTATTTTATACACATTGATTACATATATATTGACACACTTTTGCAATTTTATATTACAACATACATATTAAATTACCTACTTATGCTAAGATTATTTTACATTCTAATGTTATGTTTGCACATTATATTAGAATATCATGTAGTTATCAGATGTTTGATCTAGTTAACACATTTTATAGAGATAATTATATTGAGGATAGTTATTACATAGGTTTCACAACTAACCTTAAAACAGGGGGGATTGTTAGGGGTTTGTCATAGAGATCAGGCTCCTACTTATATTCATAGATTATTTTCAGCACATAGGCTTAGTTTTATAAATCAAACATAGGGTAGACACAAGAAAGAATAGGGACTCAAAAACTAGTTCAGTCATGTAGATATTAGACCAGATAGACATTAGCACCCAAATTGGGAAACCATCACCATAGGGTAATACTGTGCACTATAGGTCACTACTGTCTAATAGCCCTAACTTTAGGATACTCTAAATTACCTTGACTAGTATAATGATTATAGTATAGATTTTTACAGATAGAGTCATAGGTTTTATAGTTATGTTTATATTTTGTTTAGATACACTCATTTTAGCTTAAATTCATACCAATTGATTATATTTTGGGGCATCATATGTGGCATGATCACTTTTAGATTTAGTTTAGATACATAAATTTATTTATTACATATTCAGCTTAGAATCAATATACTTAGATTTTTGATTGGGTGCATGTGTATGGCACATAGTTTACATATGCTCAATTACACATAGGTTGAAGAGATGGAATGGTAAACTCCATGTCATTCTATACATTGTATACACTTGATATCACATTCCAAGTTATCACTAGTTTTATGCCTTATTATATTTCTATTGTTTGGCATTCCTGAGTGGCCAAGAGCTACCTTATGTAATCAGGTGGTCATGGAGATGACATACATAGATATACCTAGTTAGATAATTTTAACACTTTGTATGGTATAGTTTTAGATGCATCTAATTCACATGGGTGGGAAATTATGGAGGTCCTACTTGAGTTCTTGAGACACCCAAATGAGAGGGTTAGATAACTTAAAGTCTTATCCAAGCTATTCAAAAATCATGATCCACCAAGTAGAGGTGGGTAATGACATAATCAAAATCAGATTGAGTTCTTGATCCACCCATATGAGTATTGAGAAAGCTATCATCTTAGTCCAAGATATTTAGTGATATGATCACTATGTACACTCACACACATAATTTGTCACTAGGTTCATGCATTAGTTCATGTACCCAATGAGGTGTATTAATTTATTTCCTCTCTCTTCACTCAACTTTACTCAGTTACTTTATTCATCATAGTCTTTTGCTTTTGATCATCTCTTAAGGATTATTTTTTTCATGTTTCATTTTAGGTCATTACTTTGGATCGCGTTTCACATACGTAGACCTAAATTCACATAATTAGACTTAGATACATAGGCTTCACTTCCTAGGTAAATCCAAGTACACTTATTTTTCATTTATATTATTCATTTTGCTTTGTTTCATTTTTATCATAAAGAGGGCCAAATGTAATCACCTAAAAGTGGTATTTGGATGCTAAGAGTGTTTATTGAGATAGCCTATTCCTATATTAGCCTTAGACCCATCCTATAGAATTTACCACACTTTTATAGCCATTGTGTGGACCAAAAACATCTTTTGTTAGCCTAAACACATTCCTAGGATAATATTCCTAGATCCTAACTGAGTGTGCCTAGTAGTCTATTAGGTGGACATTAGTGCCACACTAAGGGCACTAAAACCACATGAAACTAGTGTCCCCAACTAAGAGATAATTTACCTTGCTCTAAATATCCCAAAAGGATGCATTTTCAAATGTGTTCCCCTCCTAAGGTCAGCCTAAGAACATTTTATTATCTTCACAAGATATATATCTCTATAAATACAAGACTATTTGATATCTATTCATTAGATGTAAAATATATTCAAAAGCCTATCCAAATAAGAAACAAGTTGTGAAAAATTAAGGTATTTGATCCCTATTATACCCTACTTCTACATACTACCATATATAACTACCCTAATCTAATATTTCAAATATTTTAAATCTCAATCACACTTAAGACATTCAAGACCACTCTCATTCTAGCATTCACTTACACTTACACCAAGTACTAGGTGGGAGAAATACATCGAAATTGATACCTCCTATGAGTATTGGTATGTAGGAAAATATCTTCATAGTGGGGTATTAAGGATGTCCAACCTATCCTACTAATGAATAAACATTTATTGCTCATACCATACTTGTAAGGAGGATTAGGGTTTACACACTAAATTAAGTTTTTCAGACACAATAGAGTTCAAGATTTTGTGAGTGGGAATAAGACCCATAAACATGTGTACATGCTCCTAAAAAATAAGAATAGTCCTAGAAAGAGGAAATTAATGTTACTTTGAGGACACTATAGTAGTATGTTGGTACTATCTAGTGAACAATCAGATCCTAGGACCCTATTGGTGACACTCGAACCTATCCAAAACCTAGTTTTCAAAACCTAGATCATCCAAAATAGTCACTTTCTATATAAGCCTCTATTTATGCATATTTTTTACTATTTTTAGAAATGGAAAATAATTATAAATCCATAAAAAATTAGTTCTTAATTATTACATATTATTTTACTAATTCAGCCATCTCATCCCTTTAATCTAAATTATAAATTATACATGTAAAACCCTAAAAGGTTAAATCATGGAGTCATTGTGTTTGGCTCTACACTATGTGCCCACTAACCCATTTTTCCCCAAGTCACATTGAAGATGTAAATCTAGGGTTTTTTCCATTTCATAAGGAGCAATAATATATGACCTAGATCTGAATGCACCAAAGTGAAGATGAAGTAAAACCTAGAAGCATCTAGGTGGTCACATCTTATTTTAGAATATATTCCATATATGACACTAACATCAAACCTATATAGTAGCATAAATACAATCATTTAGGGTTGATGTAATTGTCAAGATAGCTAGAGACACTAGATCTAGAATCTAATAAATTTTCAAAAATTATCTTTCCACCTACTATTGGCCTATTTTAGACTTAGATCGGCATTAGCATTAGAACCATATAAGTACTTTATTTTATGTCTTTTTTATATCTAGCATATTTATAATTTCCATTAATAGCTTATCTTAGTTTAATAAATTAAATATATGGTGTATTTTAGTTTAACATTTAATTACCCTATTGTAAATCTAATATTCACCCTTGTGTCCTATCATTTTTATATTCTTAACACTATCTACCCAAGAGGATCCACATCCAAAATTAGGGTTAAATATTTGGTGAACCTGATCTTTGAACATAAAATCCTATGGAAGTTAGGTTTCTATAATTTATTTTGTTGTTTTTGATCTCTAATTACCATACAATATGTGCACCATGAATGTATCCATCACCCATTTTGTGTTTTAAATTGTGATAGTTGTAATGGTTTGTTACATTAGTTCTATTGTAAATAATGCTACTCAAATTTGTGTTCATAATGAGAGATTGTTAAATTAGAGACAACACTTGATATATCTTCATAATTACTTTTAAAATTTTATAGATCTAGTATAAATATGATAATATGCATGTTCTCAACCATTTATTCTAATCGAGCCTTATATAAGTGATAGTTACCATCCAACACCCATTATTCACCCACGACTTATATTGGATTCTATAGTCCATGTTATTACTACTCAAAGAGATAGGATTTCTCAACCTTCTCTGCCACCTATTAATATATAGTAGGTGCCTTATAAGCTTGAACTTGTTATAAAATATAAAGGATTTGACCTTATTGACCAATTAATCAATACACAAGCTAAATTTTCAATACTTGATCTCCTAAAGCAATATAATGTTTACAACAATATCCTATATGATACATTACATGAAACTCTAATTCCCAATGATATTGAGCCTACTTATTTCATAGATATCATGAAATATCTCAAGAGTAATGCCAAACTTATTTCCTTTGATCCAACTAAATTAACATGTAAATATATTATTGATCAAGAGTTACCTTTGTTCATACAAGTGGAAATACAAAATAAGGGCATCAAAATGATGCTCATTGATAATGGATCATGCCTAAACATTTATCCTATTGAATTTTTAACCACCATTGGAATTATCACCATTATTATTTAAAATTTAATCATACATAACAAAGGGTATTCATATAGTCCTCCAGTTGATCAAATTACATAGGACATGACATTGGGACCAAATGTTTTTTCAACTATTTTTTAGGTAATGTCTTAAACATTACAATATAATGTACTTTTGGGTGGGCCTTAGATACATTCAATGGAAGTTGTCCCATATAAACTTCATAGATGTGTAAAATTCATACATGATGGGACTTTATTAACAATGTTCACTGATGATGAACCTTTCAAATTTTGCAAAATGATAAAATATGAAAGAAAGGACATTCTTATAGTACTACCACTAAAATATTGTATTTCTCTTGAGCATATACATACTTATTAAATAGGTGAGTGATGTACAATGGATCCTCTATCTCAAAATGTGAACAAGGTACCACATATTGAGGTGCATATAGATGCACATCAAGAGAAGGAACCATTATCAATGGATTCACTAATAATAAAATAACCTACTTCATTTAAGCTTCCTTTTGATGAGCTCAGAACATGGATCATTATTGACATGTTATTTCCCTCCATTCATCTCTCTAAGGATATTATCTTATGCAAATCATAGATTGTTAGATAGCTATTACATGGAAAGTAGATACTTGTCTTGTTTATATTGAACCAAAGACTAGACCTTTAATTTGTCATTAATGTCTAATAAATAGCATGTTTTACTAATTTTTGTTGTAAATAATGCTCAGGAAGAAGACATAGGTGATGTATAGTGAAATTTCAATTTTGATCTCCATCCAACAGAACTATGAACTCACACAAAATGAATCTACGGACTCTATAGGTCTATTTTTTCATGATTTTGAGACACGTGTTTATATGAGTACATGGGGGGACAAACACAAAATAATAAGAAATAATCATGAATGGCATCAGTTTGAAGGATGGCATAGGCTTCTTTCTATGGACTCTATAGGCTTGTTTCTATGGACTCCACATGCTTGTTTCTACAGACTCCACAGGCTTGTCTGTACGGACTCCGTAGGCTTATTTATACAGACTCCACATGCTCATTCCTACTGACTCTATAGGGTCAATTCCATGGATTTTGTAAAGATAAAGCTATAAATGGGGAAGTTGGTGGTTAGATAAGATGAGAGAGAATCATTCTAGCTAGAGTCAAATGAGGAAAATACTTGCCTACTATTTTATAGGATTTTCTTTTGATAAAGTTGTATATATTTGGATCTCAGGAATATTATAGGATAGTATATCTATTTAATCAAAATAATTAGATCTCTTGGAAATCCAATCTCCTATCTTTAGATAAGTGGATCGACCAAGGAATCCTATCTCTTTGCATCCTATTTTGAGTTGATTATATTATCATAAAATGTAAGACTTTTGTTATTAAAAAGATGTTAGATGAAAGATATGCACAAGCATATTACATGTTTTAGACAGATTGTAATCATTTTAGTTTTATGAATTATCACTTCAATTTCTAACATTGATTAATCTTTGTTCCTGAGTCTAAGATGAACAAGGGCCCACTCTCCTTAGAACTAAGAATTATGTACAGTACTTATGTTATTTTATATTAACTCTTTGTTATAACTAATTATAATCTTGCTGATGTTTACATTCATTAAAAAAACATCAAAACAAATTCATAGTTTAAAAGGCATTTCCTTATTCCAAATTCATTTCCTTTCTAAGCAAAGTGTGTTTTCTTTTATAGAAAATGTGTGAAGCAAATTTCCTTTTTAAGTTAAACATCTCCATTTCCACGTAAGTGTAAATAGGAGTGTGATTTTACTTTCAAGAAAAAGAGTGGATTCATTTGAATAAATAGTTACATATTTTCCTTTTTATAAAAAGAGTGAATCAAGTAGTTTAAGACACATTTCTTTCATTAGTCAAAGTTAGAATAGGACCATCAAACACCCCACAAGCAAACTTCTAGATCTACCATCCTACACCTTACTACATATAGCTTTAGACACTGGCCCTAGTTGATAAGACATCAATGAAACATTGATTAAATGAGGATTTAAATGACACTCATCATTTTTGGAACTATTTCTAGGGAACAAGGTGTTAGTAAGGTAATAGTTATTCGTCTAGAGAGAAAAATAGAAAAAAATGTAAAAACCATAAAATTCAAAAAAAAAATTCAATAAATTGATGTACCATCCTAGAGACTCTAAAGGATGATTCATCCAAAAATTCCCACCAAGAACACAAGTTGAAACTCCTTCAACATCTCTGAGTAGTGAAATAGAAGTTACAATTAAAACCTATCTGTAATAATCTTCAAAAACTTGGATAGAAACTAGGCCATTACCACAAACAAGCCCCATAGGACAAATTCTTTACGATCACTCTCTTGTAAGAAGACATTATTTAGAAATTGCCAATGACTTAGAAGAAGCATTTAAAAAATCCATAGCTAAAGAAATTTTTGAGAACTTTGAACAACCCATAACTAATACCACATATATTCAGTGGGAAGATAATCCTAGCTTTGAAACAACATTAGAAGAAGAAAATATGGATTTCCAACAAAATAAATAACTTGCACAACTAAGGACTTTTTCCTTTCCTATTGTTGTAGATCTAATGATCAAACCCCCATGAAAAATATTTCACTAGTTAATCTACCATATTTTTAGGGAAGATCTATAGAAGATCCTAATCAATTCCTATTTGAGTTTAAGGTGTTATGTCAAACCTATGATTACATAATAGATAGTCAGAAATTAAAACTATTTCCCTCTACATTTAAAGATACAACTATGAGATGGTTCATGGTTTTACCTAGTAATTCTATTAGAACATGGGATGACATGGAGATAGAATTCTTAAACAAGTATCAAGATTATTGTTTAATACAAGGAAAATAAGAGGATTTCTTCAAAATAAAATAGAATGAGGATGACTCTTTAGAGGATTATTTAGATAGATTCATGTTCACTCATAAAAGAATAAATTATCCACTCACTGAAGAAGTTCATAAATTAGTTTTCTTAAAAGGGTTGGATTAAGATACTAGAGATGCATTAAATTTGATGGGAGGTGGAGATATAAATAAATTGGATTTCAATATTATTTCTGAGCTTTGTACCAACTATTCTCGAATAAAACCCAAAATTAGGAGAGGAAGGTTTGGGAAATCTAATGAAGTGGGTAAGCTAATGGAAGATTTTGCCAATCTAAAGATGGATATTCTAGTTACACTAAATAGTAATTTGGATGGCCTTCAATCTAAGGAAAATTCAATAGAACCCTTAGTAATCTACTATCCTAAGTGTAGACAAAAACATGCCCTTAGAGACTTCCCCCTAGATAAAACCAATGTTTCATCATGTGGGATATGTGATGCAAAAGATCATGATAATAAAAATTACACCCTTCAATTTGTTTTAAAAAATCAAATGAAAACACAAGTCCAGTCCACTAAAGAAGTAAATTATATCCAGAGACAAAACTTTTCCTCACAAAACTAGGCTCAAGGACAATTTAATGAAAGAAACATAGTTAATCCATGGATGGCACCATGGAATGTTTTAGTTCTTTCACCTTTTTAGAATCAACCCTAAATTCCATCAATCTAAAATCCCTAGGCAAGATAAGATTAGATGCCAACACCCACATGGATGGTGCCACAACCACAATAATAATGGGTACCAAAACAATAATGGATGCCACAGTAATATCAACAATGGAATCTATAGTGGAACCCATAGCAACAATTCACTCAACCAAGAAGACCACTTCAATAGCAAATTATAATACTAACCCTAGTTATTTAGCAATAAGGACAAATAAATCAACCCTCAATTCCTAAAAAACCAATAGCAAATCCAAAAAATAAACAACTAGCACCTATTTATGTTAATGAACAAGAAGAGACAATGAATGTTGGAGCTATTGATTATTCAGACATACATTTAAGATCAGGGAAAACTATACAAAAACATCTAGTTCTCATTTTTGAGATACCTGATGAAAAATAAAAAATATAATCATTTTAATTAAACACTAGAGAAGCTAAAATCAAAATGAGCCCTGAAGAAAACAAAGAAAACACTACTACACCAGTAGTTCCTTTTCCTGAAAGATTAAAAGAAATTGATATTAAACTAGAATCAAACTTGGTCCATGAGTTGTAAAAGATTAATATTGAGGTACCCTTACTAAAAGCTATTAGGGATATACCTAAATTGAACAAGATCATCAAAAACCTTAGTATCAAGACACCTGGGAGGAAAGAAAAATATCTAGGAACCATTCATGTTGATGAAAAAGTTGTTGATTTATTAGCAAGAAAACTATTAGTTCCAAAATATGCAGATCTAGGAAGTCAAATGATCACAGTCACAATCATAGGTAAAGAAATTCCTAACATCTTGGTATATTTGGGATCAATAATTAATGTTATGAAAACTAATACTCTCCATACATTATCTCTTATGAGAATGTAACCCACAACTACCATTCTTCAAATGGTGGACCAATCTATAACTAAACTAGAAGGGACCATAGAGAATGTTGAAGTTAATAGAGTCTTGGGAATATCCAGTAGATTTCATGGTCTTGCAACCTAAAACAAATAATCTAGGATATCCCATAATCCTAGGTAGACCATGATTTGCTACTATAGCAACATTAATTGATTATAGGTCAGAAGACATGACCATTTCTAATGGGTTAAAATCCAAATGTATCTCTTTGTATCCTCCTACAAAACCATCAACAAATCACATACAAGAATGTTGGGTAGATGAATCAGATAACACATCAAATAAAATTTCCTCCTTAGCTATGATCACAGTTAAAAAATACTTGGAATAATTGAATGGAGACATATACGCAGAATCTATGGACTCTGCTAGTTCAAAAGCTACGGACTCTGCTAGTCCAAAAGCTATGGACTCTACCAGTCCAAAATCTATGGACTCTTCTAGTATAGAAACTATAGACTACCTCAGTTTAGGATTCTTAGGTTAGAAGAATATTATGAAACCTCCACTTCTACTTCTTCTATTGTTTCCTCACCATATGATCATGGATTGATTCAAGAAAGTGTGTGGAAGTTGGAAGAACAACAACAAACTCATTTTTTAGATGCATTCCATTGTTCTTTAGCAAGATTGATTCTTCCTAGAGAAGAGTTTGTGGATAATGTAACCATGTTTCATAAGCTACTTCCTCATCCATGTCTTTTGAACTTATTGATTAGTGAATTCAAAAAAATAAAATCCAACTACCCAGACACAAAACTAATCATGGTATTACCTAGAAAGATTTTGAATATCAATAGTTGGTTAACAAATGAAGAAGAAGATCAACTCTTTGAAGTACTAGAAAGACATACCAAGGCTTTTGCTTGGGATTATACCAACATGAATGGAATTCATCCTAGCATATGAACTCATCACATTTACATAGAATCTATCAAACTAGTCAAATAACCACAAAGAAGAATAAACCCAACATTAAAGGAGATAGTCAAAATAGATATCCAAAAATTGCTAGAAGTTGGGTTTATTTACCCTATCTCAGATAGCCAGTGGGTTTCACCCCTAACAATTATGACTAAGACAAATGGAAAATTAAAGGTATGTGTAACTTATAGAGAATTGAACAAAAAAACATTAAGATATTATTTTCCTCTACCTTTCATTGATCAAGTTCTTGACAACTTGGCAGGAAAAAGATATTTTTCTTTCCTGGATGGGTTTAGTAGGTATAACTAGATAACAGTGGTAGCTAAAGATTAAGATAAAACCACATTTACCTATCCTTGGGGAAAATTTGCTTACCGAGTACTCCTATTTGGAATCTATAATGCTCTAAAAACCTTCTAAAGAGTAGTTCTAGAAATATTCTCTAACCTTACAAATGATTATGTTGAAGTATATATGGATGATTTCATCATTCATGGTGGAACTTATGAAGAGGCTCTTACCAACTTAGAAAGATTATTGATCAAATGTGAAGAACATCAATTGTCTTTAAGCCATGAGAAATGTTTGTTGATGATGGATTAAGGAATAGTGTTGGGACACCATATATCCACAAAAGGCATTCAAACAGATCCAAAGAAGGTTGAAATAATCTCCAACTTACCCATCCCACAAATGCAAACTAAAATTAAGAGTTTTTTGGGACATGTTGGTTACTACAAATGATTCAAAGATAATTTTAGCCAAATAGCTGCCCCTATGTTTGCCTTGCTTACAAAAGATAGTATATTCGAATGGAGTGATAGTTCCCAACAAGCCTTTGAGACCATCAAAGCTAAATTCATTATTGCTCCAGTATTGAGAGGACCAGATTGGACTCAGCCATTCCATATATACATAGATGCTTCCAATATAATAATAGGAGTAGTCCTTGGAAAAAAGGATTAAGAGGATAACATGTATGTTATATATTATACTAGAAAAATTATGACACCTGTTGAAAGAAATGACACCATAACTGAGAAGGAATTCCTAGCTATAGTCTATGCAATTAAAAAAATTATACACTACATAATAGGCTATAAGGTATTTGTCTATATAGACCATTCAACTATTAGATATCTTACCAAAAAATGAATTGTGGGAGGTAGGATTACTAGATGGTTGTTTCTCTTACAAGAATTTGATGTTACTATTATAGATAAAATAAGGAAGTCTAATGTGGTTTTTGATTTCTTGTCAAGAATGAATACTAAAAGTGAGGAAGAACCAGTGGAAGATGACTTTCCAAATGAAAAACTATTTGTTATTTCATCAAAATCTCTATGGTTTGTTGATATAGCCAATTACCTCACCATAGGAAAGTTTCCTATACAATTTTCATAAAAAGAAAAGAAACATTTAATAAAAAAAAGTTCTTTTAAATGGATTAACAAAATGTTATTCAAACTTGGACCTAACCATGTGTTTCACAAGTGTATGAAAAATGTTAAAGCTTATGATATCATTAGAGCTTGTCATGATGAACCCAGAGGAGGTCATTAATTAGCTCAAAGAACCATACATAAAATCATAGGATCAGGGTACTATTGACCTCACCTTCATTAGCAATTAAAAAGATATGTCAAACACTATGATGCTTGTCAAAGAATTAGATAGCCTACGGTTTCAATAGAGATGCCTCTGCACACTCATCCTCAATTGGTTTTAGAACCATTTAAGAAATGGGGAATTGATTTTATAGGTCATGTGGATCCTCCTTCTAGAGAAAAAAATATCTCCTAGTATGTACAGACTATGTGACCAAGTAGGCGGAAGTGGAATTATTAACTCATGCAAGAGAAGAGATGTTAGCTAATTTCTTATATTTCAAAATCATGTAAAGATTTAGTGCTCCAAGAAAGATAGTCTTAGATCAAGGACCATATTTCATGTCAAACATGATAAAGTACTTCATGCAAGCATATCAAACTCAACACATAAAAACATCTCTATACCATCCATAAGCTAATGGGCAAGTTGAAGTCACCAACAAAGAACTAGAAACCATTTTAACCAAGGTTGTTAATTCTAGTAGAAAGGATCAGGTACATAAGGTACTAGAAGCTATTTGGGCCTATAATACTACTTGGAAAACAACAACTAGATTTTCACCTTATGAATTGGTTTATGGTAAGAAGCCCTTATTCTCTATTGAATTTGAATTACAAACTTTGAAAATAGATGTAGAAGTAGGGATTGAATTAGAATAAATATAGAAAGAAATACTCTTATAGCTTAATCAACCTAATGAGATGAGGATAGAAGCATTACAAAGAACTGAATTAGTATAACATCAAAGAAAAGTTTAGTATGATTCATAGATCAAGCAATGGAAGTTTTAGAAAGGAGATTGGGCACTGTTGTTTGATTCCAAATTTCAATAGTTTAAAGGAAAACTACAAATGAGGTGGTTGGGACCTTATCATATTGAGGAGGTCTTTGAAAATGGTTCTATTAAGATAATACCAATTGATGATAGCAGAAGAGCTCTATTAGTCAATGGACATAAATTGAAGCTTTATCAGAAACCTCTCAGTAAAGAAGATTTTTTTCAAAAAGTAAAAGACCAAGTAGCCTTTCTAGAGGACTCTGCTTCTTCTAGGGAAACTACTTCAAATCAAATAGCTATTTTAGAAGACTTTGCTTCTTTTAGAGAACCTATTCCTTGATGATCTTGCATGATATATATATATATATATATATATATATATATATATATATATATATATATATATATATATATATTGAAAATCCTTCTAGGGACACTTTTGACAATGCATGCCCAAAAAACCAGTTTGTTGGCTGGCTATGCATTGTAAAAAGGGCTTTGGCTAGAAAACTAGCAATGGTTGGCCAAAGGGAAAAACTAAAATATATAAGAAAAAAAATAGAATCTCATCACGTCACTATGATTGGTCTTCTCCATGTAATAAAATTTGTTCTTTCAACACCTGTTGACTAATCCATTCAAACTTATTTATGTAGGATAAATGGCAAGTAAAGGATAAATCTAAGGTCAAAAGTAAGTGAGACATATATTCTATTTATTTATGTTTATTTAACTAATTATCTTTGATTTAATTAAGTTTATTCTATGGATATGACCCAAACTTGAGCCTTCCAAAATAGAATGACATGACACATACCATAATGGATAAGCATGCAAATAAGATAGCAAAGGTGTATGTCTACTTGATGATGACCTATGCAACTTTGGTACAATCAATTGCATCATCAATAATTATAATGATGGGACATCATAAAGGGGTTCTAAATAAAATGATAAATAGCTATCACTGTCAAAGTGATACATCATCATTTCGTCTAATTTGTAATAATTTGACAAAATGGCTGACACACTCCATAGAAATGTGAGGCATTGAACTATATAAAGTAATCATGTCAAACTATGGACTCATGAAGCTATGGAGTTTCACACAAAACATTTCATTTCTATAAATCCTTAGTGATTATTACCTATATATTTCAATAGAAGCTAGTCTAAACCATAATCTGAGTTAAAGAAATAGAGTTGTCTATAAATCTAAGTAGAAATGGGACAAAAACTGAGATCAGAGCCAAAGAATGCAGCAAAACTTCACAAAGACAAAGCTTCTATGGTAGTGTTTAGAGAAAATGGCATGATACCTTTCATTGAAAAGTTCTAGGGTTTCCATGAAATAATGGTAAGAGAATTCATCACTAATCTCACCCCTGAGTTTTCAGTTGTTAAAGACATTGTTATTCTTGTTTTAACTCAAACTATAAGTCAAATCATACAATTTCCAGAAGAGGGAATGAGATTAATAGGTAGAATTCCATTTAATGATTTAATTATTTAGTTTAATGGTAATTCCATCTAATAGATTCCAAGGGAAAATTAAAAGGGATTAGTAGAACCTTGGGAATCTATAGCCAAGTGGGTAATCAAGTATATCATTTGTGAGGGGAAAAATAGTCTTTTAGGAGGAAAAGCCATGAAAATATTAATACAACTTAAGTATGGGAGGCAAAACCCTCATTACAAGATTAACCTCCCATCCTTCTTATATGGTGCCCTTCAAATTATGACTACAACTCCTAATGCTACTCTTAGGCACCATGGCCTTATTCACCTAATTATCCAACATCACTTCCTTCAACAAGGACAAGAGGTCTGGGAGGAATTTAAGAATAGTGTAACATAACAAATTCAAAATTTACCTACACAAGAAACCTCAAATTTACCACAAGAACATTCATCTCCACCTACTGCATCAGTTGAGAAAAGAACTTCAAAGAAGAAATCACAGACTGTAGTCTCAAAAGAAATCCCTTCTTCTTCTTCTTTAAGATGAATCACAAGGTCTCAAATCCCTATAGTTTCAAGGTCCCCACAAGAACCTTAGGAATATATAGTGCAACCAATTCCCTTTTTAGGAAGAAGAAAATTGGAATTAAAGGTTGCTATGGAACTTGAGAAGATCGAGGGTTTGATGGTTGAAAAGGAAAGACAACTGAGTGTAGCTCAGAGAGTGACCAAAAGAAGGAGAAGGTTAATTATGATAGATGAAGATGAATAAGAGGCTGTAGACATTCTGGATAGTCTTAAAAAGGTATCTCATTCCCACATACATCAAAGTATCCCTAAAATTATAGATGTTGAAGAAACTCCTTTCAAAAGGAACTCTCCAATCATAATAGAGGAGCCAATTCTAGGAGAAGAGCCAATCATGGTAGAGGAATCAAGTATGGTAGAACAACCACATGTTTTAGTTAAAACTACAATGAATAAATGAAAAACTATATGCATAAATGAAAAAAGAGAGTCATCTAATCTAAATGATCCTATTATGCAGTTAACCTTGAAGCTTTCTCAAGCTCAAGCTCTAGAGCAACAACAAAAAATTGACATTGCTGACTTGATTAGTCAATTATAGAATAAGGATCATCTCAAATCATTGTTGGTGCAAAAATTGGACACAACATCTACTAATCATGTAGCAAAAGTTCATAGATTAGAAGAAACAATAAAAATAAATGAAAGTGAAAAAATAGACCTATGGATATATGTATAAAATTTGAAGAATGAGAATAGAAGATTATAGAGTTTGGTAAAATCTTTCAAATCACCTTCTAATGTTTCACCTTTTCCTCCTAAGGTATTTGTTGACCAAAGTTGTCAAACAAGTTGTCCAGGTATTCTTACCTTGAAAATGATAAATCAAATTGAAGAATAATATTCCATACTGAAATAGAAAAACAAAGTTGCAACTTATTTAAACAAAATATTAGAAAATGAAAACAAAAAATTAGAAGTTAAGGTTCAAGATTTAGAACAAAATTTATAGGATGCATGAAAATTAGGGGAATCTCTTTTGGCATGTAGGAATCCTTGTCCTGCATATAGTTTATTTTTATTTTAACAATTTTATAGGTGACAGCTTCTAAAGATCTCTTGTCACCTTCTTTATAAGATTTTATAGCCAACAACATTTTTGGAAATTTTCTATAGTGTTGAACCTAATCATCAAGATTTGCTTTGTGAGTTTTATTTACATGATTTGATCATAAGAGACCATGAGAACAATAAGTCCTTGATAAACCTTCATGAAGGAGAAGTTAAACTAAGTAAATTGCATTCTAAATTCAAAAATAAAATAGCATGGAAAAGCAGATTTGAGGAGTATACAAATCATGCTAAGACTATAGGATTGTATATCAAACTAGCCTTTCCTATCCCCAGATTAACCAAAAATAATTTTAACTCTAATTTTTTAAGCGATGAAGTTAACACTCATTATTTACAAGATTTATATGATTGTGCTATTTCTTTTGACTTATTTTCAAGACAAAGTTTTGATTCAGTGGTGAATGCAAGTGTGAAAAGGTGGGACCAACTTTCAGTGCCTCTTAGAATATAAGAGGTCATGTCTCCAAATAACTTAAGATGGAGTATGAAGAGAGCTACCTAAATTTTGGAAATCTTAATAGAGGTAATAAACTCTGGAGAATAAAATTATTGGATTGGCATGAGATATAGACCCCATTTGTTGATCATACCTATTCCAGGATGGTAGAGTTGGGCTCCAAAATTAGAGGAGAAATTAAATACATGGAAACAAATGATTCAAAAACATCAGAGGTTTACAAGAAATTTAGATAAGCATATAATAGATGAATTTAATGACTATGATTTGAGTCAAATTTTGGAAATAGATGCAAGAGCTATGAATGTAAATGAATGTTTGCAATGGGACTTATAAAAGGTAAAGCCTAGGGGAGATGATGAGCTCAGAATATGGCTCATTATTGACATGTTATATCCCTCCATTCATCTCTCTAAGGATATTATCTTATGAAAATCATATATTGTTAGATAGCTATTACATGGAAAGTAGATACTTGTCTTGTTTATATTGAACCAAAGACTAGACCTTTTATTTATCATTAATGTCTAATACATAGCATGTTTTAGTGATTTTTGTTGTAAAGAATGCTCAAGAAGAAGACACAGGTGATGTATAGTGAAATTTCAATTTTGATCTCCATCTAACAGAACTACAAACTCACACATAATGAATTTATGGACTATGCAAGTCCATTTTTGTACACTTTTGAGACACGTGTTTCTATGAGTATATGGGAGGACCAACATGAAATAGTAATAAATCATCATTAATGGAATCATTTCTAAGGATGGCACAAATTTTTTTCTATGTACTTTGCATGCTTATTTCCATAGACTTCATAGGCTTGTTTCTATGGACTTTGTAGGCTTATCTCTACAAACTTCACAAGCTTATTTCTACAGACTCCACAGGTTCATTCCTACCAACTCTGTAGGGTTAATTATATGGATTATATAGAGACAAATCTATAAATGGGGAAGCTAGCAGCCAAATAAGATGAGAGAGAATCATTCCAGCTGGATTCAAATGAGGAAAATACTTGCCTACTTTTTTGTAGGATTTTATTTTGATAATGTTGTATATATTTGAATCTTAAGACTATTATAGGATAGTACATTTATTTCATCATAATAATTGGATCTCTTGGAAATCCAATCTCCTATCTTTGGATAAGTGGATTGACCAAGGAATCCTATCTCTTTGCATCCTATTTTGAGTTGATTGTATTAGCATAAAATGTAAGAATTTTGTTATTAAAAAGATAATAGATGAAATATACGAACAATAATATTTCAAGTTTTAGATAGATTGTAATCATTTTAGTTTTATAAATTATCACTTCAATTTCTAGCATTGATTAATATTTATTCCTGAGTTTGAGAGGAGTAAGGGTCCACTCTCCTTGGAACTAGAAATTGTGTATGGTACTTATGTTATGTTATATTAACTCTTTGTTATAACTAATCAAAATCTTGCTAATGTTTGTATTCATTCATAAAATATCAAAAAAAAAATATCACAGTTTATAAGGCATTTCCTTATTCCAAAGTCATTTCCTTTCTAAGCAAAGTGTGTTTTCTTTTACAACAAATGTGTGAAGCAAATTTCCTTTTTAAGTTAAACATCTCCATTTCCACGCAAGCATAAATAGGAGTGTGATTTAACTTTCAAGAAAAAGAGTGGATTCATTTGATTAAATAGTTACATCTTTTCCTTTTCAATAAAAGAGTGAATCAAGTAGTTAAGACACATTTCTTTCAATAGTCAAAGTTATAATAGGACCATCAAACACCCTCACAAGTAGACTTCTAGATCTACCATCCTACACCTTACTGCAAACAGCTTTGGACACCAGTCCTGGTTGATAAGACATCAATTGAATATTGATTAAATGAGGAGTTTAATGACACTCATCAAATTTATTGGCCAATATTAAAAAGAAATATGGGAATGTTTTTGATTTCTATGATAGTGATGATGATAATGTTCATAATATGATATATGATAAAATACATGCACTAAAATTTGATCCACTTGATCACCTTTTTCCTAACTTGTTTGAACCCATAGGTATTGGTACATATAAGATCAATACACTTTTATAAGATATGACACTAAATCTAGATAAGAATAACGTGAACATAGCATATGATCATGTAAGTTTTTGTTACTCAATTCATCCCTCTTAGTTAAAAATATTGAGCCATCTGTACAAGGGTCAAATGTAAATATACCATATGAATAATGTGGAGTCTTCTCTAGAGGCTTCATAACTGACCAAAAGGCAAACTCCTTCCTATATTTAAAATGAGAACTACCTTTCAAAATGACAAAAGAATGAATATTTGACTATTATTGCTAATGTTGATGGGGTATATTACCACCATCTCCAATTTGATAAGAATAAGTTTGATATAACTTATGTTATTACATTCCTAAATAAATTGGGACATACTACAAATAAAATCATATACTCTTTATCGATGCCAAAATTGTATGGAAACATTCGATTACATATTACTTGTGGTACATATGTGGTTAACACAACCCTATGGATACTAGACCATGACATCCATTTGAAATAAAATCTTGAACAAGATTGGATACTCAAATGAAAATCCAAGTGGGATACTACAAATATGGATGTTATCTTTCTTGATATGGACATACATATTTGTATACCACATTATGGATATGGTTATATACCCACACCATTAGCTTCAAGGAAGACATTGGATAAACAAATTAAATAAGAGGAAATTAATCATTATAAATAACACTTAAAAAACATTTTGAAAAATAGGCATACATATTTATATGATGACTTCCTTGATTGGAAATCTTAAATTTCTAGTAAAAAAACCATTCAAAATTTGAAAAACATTTTTCAGCACCTACATGTTCTATTTGCTCCTTGGAATCTATGTTTTAGTTATATGTTGAGGGATAGTATATAATTTAACTATATATACACATATATAGGCATACATAGATACATGATTTTATGCACTTATAGGTGCTTTCCCTCTACTCACATCACTAGGATGTTGGGGGAATCCATCTTCTAAGATCTTTATACTTCCAGGTTATATCATTCTATGGTCACATCACATTATCATGATTGGCCCATTATGCACTTATGCATGCCTTATCCATGCTTATATCTTGCACATGTTACTTGATATTCTATGTACTTAACATTTTTTGAAAACACATTTGATCCATTAGATGCTATGATATATTTATGATGTTTTATTATGATTTTTATTTATATAGTTCCTTGAGTATTTTGTCTTGGTAATGTATTTTTTGTTTAAGCATTTGAATATGTTCTATTTTATGTGACCCCTATGTCTATGTTTTCCTTCTTGGACATTTAAATATGTCATTGATTTTCATGTGGACATTTAAATATGTCATTACTTACTTTGTGGAAATTTGACTAAGTTATGTCCATTCAATTTTGTGGCATTTGAACATGCCCCTTGTTTGTGGTTTCCTAAGACCTTTGTTTGTTGACTTCCTTTTGAGTGCTCTTGTGTGTGCATATTTTCTTATTGATCTTATGTTGTTACTATCTAGATATTTCCATTATCTTTATCATGCATATTAGTCCTACATGTAATCACATTGGTTCTATTAACTTTAATGATATATTTACCTATGCACATTTTTCTACATGCTACATGGTTAGGTCACATAATATACAACTATATTGTTATCTTATTCATTTGAGGTGAGGTAGCTATCAAGTACTATTTTCCCTCACCTTAAAGAGGCAAATATTAGTGTGTTCATGCTTTGGAAGTATGTTCTCCACACATATAATAGTTCTAAGATTCAGTTTGGGTATGTTTTGGAAGCATGCTCTCCACACTCATTCAATATATGGTACTTATATTGGTTCACACATTTAGTTGGGGCATTCTTTAGAATCATGTTTTCCACACCTATTTAGTATTTAGCATCTCTATATTATAGTGTGAACATGTTTTGGAAACATGTCCTCTATATTGGTAACTATGTAAGTTTCATATTTCTTCATATATTATGGGGCATGCTTTGGAAGCATGTCCTCCACACTTGCACAGTTATCCTAATATGCCAATGCACATAGTTATATGATTCATATTCATAGTTGTGGTATAATTATATATATTGGTACCATTTTTATACAGATTTTCATCATGATACATATATAAGGTGCATATGCTATGCAACATGTGCCTAATATTTGAAAAACCAAATTATGTTTAGATTCTAAAACCAATGTATATACTGATACCCCATGGACTTTTACAATCTTTATTGAACCAATCTAATTTTATATTTGATTCAAATTTTGGTATGGTTGAGGTGATCAAAACATTCAATCTTTCCAATTTTTTATTTTAGTTCTAATTGTATCAACCAACCTCACCAGGTTATAAAAATCATTGGGTTGCACAGTTGAGCTAATTTCAACTACGAGGTGGTAGCTCAATTTAACTCCAAATTTAGGTTCCTTCCAATCTCTCTCTCTATCTCCTTGGATATATGCAATTTAAATATTTATCTATATGTATTCTAATATCAATTTTAAAACCTCATAATGATACATCTTTTATAAATAAAGTTGCTAATAGGAAAGGTGATTACATGGGCACACAAGTGTATTGTTAAACCTTTTTACTTCAATTGAAATATATTTCAAGTACTTTTAATCCAAATTATATGAATTGATTTTAAACTTTAACATGTTCTTGGTTGTAATTCGGTCATAATCAAATCACTTAAATTTAACTCAAGTGTAGTCATATAAAATGTCCAAATTGGTAGTTTGAGTGTGGCTTGTGACACCTTATCCATTGCTCCTTTTTGCATGATTTTATGATCCTTATAGGAATATTTTTTATCATTAGTAGTCATTAAATACCTTATGAAAAATCATTTCACCTCAACCAAATTGTATTTCCCAAACCAATCCTAGTCCCCTAAGTCCTGAGCTTATAAGATAGGAGTGCCTTATTTGGACTATAGCGTCAAAACCTAGGGTCTCCCATTTTTGGTGCTCCTATACATTTTTACTTTTATCCATAATGGTTATTTTCATCCAACCCCTATCATTTATTATGTTAGCCTAGCATGAATACATTTGACCCATGACTAATTGTTCCTTATAAAAGCCCATCCAAAGCTCATTTACAAATAAGAGATGACTAGTCTTACAAAGTAAATAAGAATATAAACAAAGCATTAAGTAAAACTTTCCTATTCTCTACATACAATCACCCAACATAGCTAAAAACATACTAAAACACTCATACCAGTCCTTAGCCACCTTAAACACTATCAAATTGGTATTTTTTCATCCACATCACACTATTTCAAAAAGCACATTAGGTGGGAGAATTACATATGGATTAATACCTCTTCAAATTATTGGTATATAGGTAGTATGCCCACACAAGGGGTGTCTATTACACATTCAAAGCATCTTACACACTAACCACCCCCCCCATTTTCTCAAGTGTTTCAATCATTATTTTATCAAAGATGATGGAGGGTTAGGGTTTTGAAGATTAAATCAACTCTATAGTGAGTTTCATCGATAATAAATACTCAAGATTTGATATGTAGGCTCACATAGGAACAATATAAAAACCTAGAATGTTTTAGGTCTCTATGACTAGTTTAGATAATAGTCGTTGGAGTAAAAAAAAATGTCAAACAACAAAGTGTCATATTTTAAATGCTCCTATCCTTTTGCCAAATGAAGTCCAAATCTAGATTCATAACACTGTCTCAGTCTTGCATAGCTAGTTTCAGCCTCTGTATCAACCATCTTAACCTATTTTTAACTAAGTCATATTTCTCATTATTTATTGCTATTTTTAGAAAGGTAAAAAAGACAAATAAACTATACAAATTAAGATTATATTTATTGTGATATTATTTATTTATTTATTAATCCAAACCCTTAACTAAAATGTGGATAAAATAAATTATTTCAAAAAATATATATCATTTGGTGAACCTGACTTTATTTATGTAAAAAAAACCTGAAACCCTAGGGAAAATTTCTTTCTAATTTTAGCAATATTTTTTCTAATTTATTTCCTACATATAGAAATCAAAATTTCACATTTAATTTTTTAAATTCACCACAGTAATTTTAAAAATCATTTCTTTCAAACCCTAGTTGAATATAATAGGTCCTTACACTCTCAAGGTATCACTTTACATGTTTATGAGCTTCATATCCTTTTTATGCATATTTGAGTTTTTTTATTTTTTGGACATTAAATTTCCTTTATTTATTACATTATGTCCATAATATTTTACTTATTACAACTTATTGAAAAAAAAATCAATCCATTTTTTATTTTTTTTCCTAATTTAATAATGGCCCAATATACCAGTTTTGATGAAACTGATAAGACATACCTTTAAGACCTTTTAACTAGACATCTTGATATACAAGATATGCTTAAAATACTACAAGAATAAAAAAAAATCAAAAAATGGTAAATCCTCTCAAACCATAAAACAACCATTTGTAAATGATATTATGGGGTAACTATGTCTCAACACCCCCTATACCATCCCAACCTTCCTATGAGGCACCACCAATTATGACTAGTACATCCTTATCTCCTGATGTGGCTGCCCTTGTGTAAGAGATAGAATCTATTCAATCCAAGGTGTTACATCTTGATCAAGGTACCTATATACTAACACAAGCCTTGGACTCTTTTTCTCTACTTCATACACCATTGGTGTGTCATATTAATTCTACACCTTTGCCACTAGGTTTTGTTCAACCCAAGCTCACTCTATCTGATGGCAAGGGTGATCTAGATAAACACTTGATATCTTTTCATGTAGAATTCTTGGAATATGTTCTAAATTTTTGTTTATTAACCAATCTATTTCCATGGAGTTTAAAGGATTATGATTTACATAGTTATATAGTCTACCAAATTAGTCAATCAACACATTCAATCCTTTAGCTGACATGTTCCTATCTCATTTTAGCATTAACATAGGTGAAAAGGTTTATTATACCCAAGTTACACAAAAGAAACAAAGGTCAAATGAGAATCTCATATATTCTATTCTTAGATATAATACTATCTTGGCTAAAATGACTATCCCCATGGCTGATCAAGAATTACAGGATCTCTTTAAACAGAGTCTTTCGCCATCTTTGCATGAGTCAATAATCTTCAAAAGTTTTTCTTCCTTACTAAGTTATGTCATACACTAAAGGAAAGGGAAGTCAAATTAATTTCAATGGGAAAAATTAATTACACAAGAATATAATGAAAAATAAACAAGAGAAACATTAAAATCCCATACAAAGTAAAGGTTAATGATAAAAAAAGTCAAAATCAACCTATAGTTAATTTGGCTTTAGAGGCCCCTAAATGAGTGGTTTTATTATCACCTCCTTGGTGAGCCTTTATCAATCTACTAATATCCCCAATTAGAGTCTTATAACAACTATTACAATGTAATAACATATCTATCCTTCCTATTCAAGAAGTTGATACAATAAAGCCTCTTCCATGTGGATATGATCAGAATGCATTTTGTAATTTTCATAGGGAACCAGGCCACACAATGAATAGATGCATTAGTTAGTGACACAAGATATATGACTTGATAGATGGTAACCTTATTGACCTTGGCACTCCAGTTGAGCCTCCTTAGGTAAAGCAAACACAGGACAAGGTTCTGAAAATTTTCTCAAATCCTTTCCCAAAACATTCTAAATAAAAAACAAGAGACACATTAGGTTTTCATCATGCATATCATGCACACCCTCCACCATCTACATACTGGTCACCATAAATTGAGTCACATCCTTTGAAAAACATGATTGGTGTGCATAATTATAGAATTCTAGCTAGACCTTTAATCTCATTTTTAGAGTAGGAGATAGTTGAGGATGATTCCAATTACCATGAATTTTTTATCAGAGCCTACATTAATCATCATCCTAGTCATATGTTCTCATCAATAATGGATCCTATGTGAACATGTGCACTATGAAATTACTTTAGCATTTAGGATATTGAGGGTAGGATATTACCCTAATGGAAACAATCATTAACAAATTTAGTAGATACATATAGAGTTCATTAGGTGTGATTTTACTTCCTCTATAGGTTAGAACTACACATGTGGCCACACCATTTACTATTTTTCCCAGTACAAGACTCTTAGACATGTTGCTTGGTCCACCATGGATCTAGAAACTTTGAGTAGTACCTTTTATAGTTCATAGATGCATGAAATTAATTCACACTAATCAAGTTTTTATAGTTTGTGGAGTTCTATATGAGTTACCACTCTCCACTTTAGATCCATCTCTTACTTTGTAGTCACTAGTTTCAGCTCCTCCACTAGTTATAGTTCTTTTTCCTCCAGTTGAGATCTAGACTTAAAAGAAAGACTAATATTATCTTCACTTGGTAAACTTGATATTTGAACATAAATCCCTAAGGAAGTTAGGGTTTTATCATTTATTTTATTTTTGTTGATCCCTAAATGTCATACACTATGTGCACAATGGATGTATCCATCACCCATTTTGTGTTTTAAATTGTGATAGTTGCAATGGTTTGCTACAGTGCTTCTATTGTAAAAAATGTTAATCTAATTTGTGTTCATAATGAGAGATTGTTAAAGTAGAGACAACATTTGATATATCTTCATAATTCCTTTTATAATGTTATAGAGCTGGTATCTAGATGCCAATGTGCATGTTATCAACCATTTGTTTTACTTGAGCCTTATTTAAGTGATTGTTACCATCCCACACCCATTATTCACCCATGACTTATATTATATTCTATAGTTTATGTTTTTACTACTCAAAGAGGTAGGATTTATCCACCTACTTTACCACCTATTAATATATAGTAGGTGATTTATAATCCTAAACTTGTGATAAAATTTAAGGGATTTGACCTTATTGACCAATTAATCAATATGCATGCTAAATTTTTAGTACTTGATCTCATAAAGTAATATAATGTTTACAAAGATATCCTATATGATACATTTCATAAAACTCAAATTCTCAATGATATTGAGCCTACTTATTTTGTATATATCATGAAATATCTCAAGAATAATGCCAAACTTATTTCCTTTGATCTAACTAAATTAACATCTAAATATATTATTGATGAAGAGTTACCTTTGTTCATACAAGTTGAAATACAAAACAAGGGCATCAAAATTATGCTCATTGATAATGGATCAAGCATAAAAATTTATCCTATCAAATTTTTAACGACCATGGGCATTAGCACCAATCTTATTTAAAATTTAATTATGTATATCAAAGGGTTTGATAATTCACATAGTCCTCTAGTTTGCCAAATTACATTGGACATGACATTGGGACCAAAAACATTTTCAACTACATTTTAGCTAATGTCTTAAACATTACATTATAATGTACTTTTGGGTAGACCTTAGATACACTAAATGGAAGTTGTCCCATATACAATTCATAGATGTGTAAATTTCATACATGATGGGACTTTATTAACAATGCTCACTGATGATGAACCTTTCAAAAATTTTAAAATGATACAATCTAAAAGAAAGGGAATTCTTATAATAGTACCACCAAAATAATGTATTCCTCTTGATCATATACACACTTATGAAATAGGTGAGTGAATTACAATGGATCCTCTATCTCAAGATGTAAACAAGGTACCACATATTGAGGTGCATATATATGCACATCAAGAGAAGGAACCATTATCAAAGGATTCATTAAAACCAAAATAACTTCCTTCATTTGACCTTCCTTTATTGGTCAATATTAAGTAGAAATATGGTCATGTTTTTGATTAATATAACAGTGATGTTGATAATGTTCATAATATGGCATGAGAAAATACCTGCACTAAAACTTGATCCACTTGATCACCTTTTTCATAACTTGTTTGAACCCATAGGTCTTGGCACATGTAAGATCAATACACTTTCAAAAGATATGACACTAAATCTAGATAAGGAGAACACGACCATAACATATGAGCATGAAGATATTTGTTACTTAATTCATCACTCTTGGTTAAAAATACTGAGCCAACCTTACAAGGGTCAAAATTAAATATACCATATGAATAATGTGGATTCTTCTCTAGAGGCTTCACAACTGACCAAAAGGCAAACTCCTTCCTATATTTAAAATGAGAACTACCTTTCAAAATGACAAAAGAATTAAGATTTAAATATTACTACTAATATTGATGGGTTATATTACCACCATCTCTAGTTTGAAAAGAACAAGTGAGATATAACTTATGTTTTTACATTCCTCAAGAAATTGGGACATACTATAGATAAACTCATATACTCTCTATTGATGTGAGAATCGTGTGGATACATTCAATTACATATTACTTATGGTATGGTGACCATAATCTTATGGATACTATAACATAACCCCCATTTGAATTACATCTTAAACAATATTGGCTACTCAAATGGAAATCTAAGTGGGATACTACAAATATGGGTGTTACATTTCTTGATATGGACATACATATTTGTATACCACATGATGGATATAGCTATATACCCACACCATTAGCTTCAAGGAAGATATTGGACAAACGTATTTAATAAGAGGTAATTCATCATTAAAAACATTTTAAAAATTAGTTCTACATCTTTAGATGATGAAGACTTCCTTGATTGGAACTCTTTAATTTCTAGTTAAAAAAACCATTCAAAATTCCAAAAACATTTTTTAGCACCTACATCTTCTATTTTCTGATTAGAATCTATGTGTTAGTTATACATTGAGGAATAATATATGATTTACTTATACATAAATATCTATATGCATACACAAATACATGATTTTATGCACTTATGGGTGTTGGGTTTTCCCTCTACTCACATCACCAAGATGTTGGGGGTATCCATCTTCTATGATCTTGATATTTTTAGGTTATATCATTTTATGGTCACATCACATTATCATGATTGGCCTCTTATGCACTTATACATGCCTTATCCATGCTTATATCTTCCACATGTTACTTGATATGCTATGCACTTAACATTTTTTGATAACACATTTCATCCATTAGATACCATGATATGTTTATGATAGTTTATTATGCTTTTCCTTTATATAGTTCCTTGAGTATTTTGGCTTGATAATTTATTTTTTGTTTGAGAATTTGAATATGTTTTATTTTATGAAACCCCTTTGTCTATATTTTCCTTCTTGGAAATTTGAATATGTCATTCCTTAATTTGTGGACATTTTACTAAGTTATGTCCATTAAATTTTTTGGCATTTGAACATGCCCCTTATTTGTCATCTCCTAAGATATTTTTTAGCTGACTTACTTTTGAGTGATCTTGTGTGTGCTTATTTTATTGTTGATCTTATATTATTATTATCTAGACATTGCCATTATCTTTATCATGCATGTTATTTCTACATGTGATCATATTGGTTCTATTAACTTTAATGCCACATTTACCTCTACACATTTTTCTACATTCTACATGGTTAGATCACACAATATACAACTATATGGTAATCTTCTTCCTTTGAGGTGAAGTAACTATCAAGTACTATTTTCCCTCACCTTAAAGAGGGGAATATCAGTGGGTTCATGATTTGGAAGCATGTTATCCAAACTTATAATAGTTATTAGATTCAGTGGGGGTATGCTTTGGAAGCATGTTCTCCACTCTCATTCAATATATGGTATTTATATTAGTTCACAGATTCAGTGGGGGCATGCTTTAGAATCATGTTTTCCACACCTTTTCATTATTCAACATCTCTATCTTATAGTGAAAACATGTTTTGGAAACATTTCCTCTATATTGGTAACTTGTAAGTTTCATATTTCTTCATATATTATGCGGGCATGCTTTGGAATCATGTCCTCCACACTTACATAGTTATCCTAATTGGCCAAGGCACATAGTTATATGATTCATATTCATGGTTGTGGTATTCATTATGGACATTGGTATAATTATTATACATAGTTTTAGCATGATACATATCTAAGGTACATATGCTATGCAACATGTGCCTAATATTTTAAAAACCAAATTAGGTTTAGATTCTAAAACTAATGTACATACTGATACCTCATGGACTTTTACAAACTTTATTAAACTAATCTACTTTCATATTTGGTTCACCTTTTGGTATGGTTGAGGTGATCAAATCATTCAATATTTCTAATTTTTTATTTTAGATCTAATTGTATTAACCAACCTCACCAGGTTATAAAAATCATTAGGTTGCATGGTTGAGCTAATCTCAACTATTAGGTGGTAGCTCAATTTTACTCCAAAGTTGGGTGCCTCTCTCTCTCTCTCTCTCTCTCTCTCTCTCTCTCTCTCTCTCTCTCTCTCTCTCTCTCTCTCTCTCTCTCTCTCTCTCTCTCTCTCCTTAGACATATGTAATTTAAATATTTATCTATATGTATCCTAATATCAATTTCATAGCCTCATAATGATATGTCTTTTATAAAAAACTTGCTAATAGGAAAGGTGATTACATGGACACATAGGTGTACTACTAAACCTTACTCTTTAAATTTAAATTACTTTTAACCTATATTATATGAATTAATTTTAAACTATAACATGTTCTTGATTGTAATTCAGTCACCATCAAATCTCTTAAATTCAACTCAAGTAAAGTGTAGTCATATAAAATGTCCAAGTTGGTAGTTTGAGTGTGGCTTGTGACACCCTATCCATAGCTCCTTTTTGCATGCTCTCATGACCCTTATACACATCTTTTTTTATCATTAAAAGCCATTCAAAACCTTCTGAACAATCATTCCACCTCAACTAGACTATATTTCCCAAGCCAATCCTAGTACCCTAAGTCCTGAGCCTATAGGATAGGAGTGCCTTACTTGGAATATAGCACCAGACCCTAGGGTGTCTCATTTTTGGTGCTTCTATCCATTTTCACTTTGATCCCAAATGGTCATTTTCATCTGATCCCTATCCTTCATTATGTCAGCCTAGTATAAATACATCTGACCCTTGACCAATTATTCCCTATAAAATCCCATCCAAAGCTCATTTATAAAGTAGAGGTGACTAATATTACAAATCAATAATATAAATAAATCATTAAGTCAAATTTACCTATTCTCTACATACAGTCACCCAACACAACTACAAACATACTAAAACCCTTATACCAGTCCCTAGCCACCTCAAACACTATAAAATTGCCATTTTTGCATTGACATCACACTATTACACAAAGCACATTAGGTAGGATAACTACATAGAGCTTGATGCCTCTTTGAAGTACTGGTATGTAGGAAACATGACCACATAAGTGGTGTTGATTACATGTTTAGTGCATCTTACACATTAAGCCCCCCCTTTTTCTCAAGTGATTCAAACATTGTTTGATCAAGCATGATGGAGGATTAGGGTTTTTAAGACTGAATCAACTCTATAGTGAGTTATATCGATAATAAACTCTCAATATTTGATAGGTAGGCTCACATAGGAACAACACAAAAACCTAAAAAAATTTAGGTCTTTGTGACTAGTTTGGACAATAGTGGTAAGAGTAGACAATAACACTAGACATCAAAGTCTCATGTTTTTGGTACTTCTATCCTTTTGTTGAATGAAATCTAGATTTAGATTCATGACACTATCCCAGTCCTGCATAGCCCATTTTAGCCTCTATATCAACCATATTAGCTTGTTTATATATAAGTCATATTTCTCCTTATTTATTGTATTTTTATAAAGGTAAAAAAATAAATAAATTATAAAAATTAGGACTATATTTATTGCAATATTCTTTACTAATTTATTAATCCAGACCCTTAACTAAAAGAGGAATAAAACTGCATTATTCACAAAAACATTAAATCATTTGGTAAACATGACTTACTTCGTTTGTGCACAAAAACCTTGAAAACCCTAGGGAAAATTTTGTGCTAATTTTACAAATATTTTTTAATTTTTTTTCCTACATACATACATATACATAATATATATATATATATATATATATATATTATAATTTCACATTTAATTTTTTAAATTCATAATAGTAATTTTAAAAATCATTTATTTTAAACCCTAGTTGAATATACTAGGTCTTTACATTCTTGAGGTATCACTTTACATGTTTATGAGCTTCATATCTTTTTTATGCATATTCTAGTTTTCTATTTTTAGGACTTTACATTTCCTTTATTTAGTACTTTTCTTCCATCACATTTTTAATTTTACAACTTATTGCAGAAAATTCAATCCATTTTTTTCCTACTTTAATAATGGCCCAATATATTGGTTTTGATGAAATTGATAAGAGGGAACTTCAAGACCTTTTAACTAAACATCTTGAAATACAAGATGATATGCTTAAAATACTACAAGAACAATTAAAAAAATTAAACAATGGTCAATCCTCTCAAACCATATAACAACCATTTGTAAGTAATATTATGATGGTAACTATGTCTCAACAACCCCCTATAACATCCCAACCTTGCTATGAGGCACCACCAGTTATGACTAGTACATCTTTGTCTCCTAATGTGGTTGTCATTATATAAGAGATAAAATATCTTCAATCCAAGGTGTTACATATTGAGCAAGGTGCCTATATGCTAATATAGGCCTTATACTCATTTAATCTACTTCATACACCATTGGCATGTGATATTGATTCTACACCCTTACCACCAGGTTTTGCTCAACCCAAGCTCACTCTATATGATGGAAAGGGTGATCTAGAGAAACACTTGATATATTTTCATGCATCATGCTTGGACTATGTGCTAAATGTCTAATTATTAACCAATATATTTCCATGGAGTTTAAAGGATTATACTCTACAATGGTTTGATAGTCTACTAAATTAGTCAATCAACACATTCAATCCTTTAGCTAACACGTTCGTATCTCATTTTAGCATTAACATAAGTGACAAGGTTTCTTATGCCCAAGTTGTACTACCAAAAAAAAAGTTAAATGAGCATCTCATATATTATATTCTTAGATATAAGACTATCTTGGATAAAATGACTATCCCTATGGCTGATTAAGAATTATAAGATTTCTTCAAATAAAGTCTTATGTCAACTTTGTATGAGTCAATAATGTTCAAAAGGTTTTCTTTCTTTACTAAGTTATGTTATACACTAAAGGAAAGGGAATTCAAATTAATTTCAATGGAAAAACTCAAGTACACAAGAATATAAGAAATAACAAACAAGATTAACATTAAAGTTTCATACAAAGCAAAGATTAATGACAAAAAAAAATCAAAATCATCCTATAGTTAATACAACTTTAGTCCCCCTCAATAAGTGGTTTTATCAACACCTCCTTGATGAGCCTTTACCAATCTACCAATATCTCCAACTAGAGTCTTACAATAGCTATTGGAATGCAATATCATATCTCTCCCTCCTATTTAGGAAGTTGATACGACAAAGCCTCTTCCACATGGATATGATCAGATTGTATTTTGTAATTTTCATAAGGTACTAGGACACACAAAAAACATATTCATTAATTTTTAACACAAGATATAGGACTTGATAGATGGCAACCTTATTGATATTAGAACTCCATTTGAGCCTCCTTAAGCAAAGCAAACATAGGACAAGGTTATAAAAATGTTCTCAAATCCTTTTGCATAACATTCCAAACAAGAAATAGGGGACACATTAGGTGTTCACCATGCATATCATGCACACCCTCCACCATCTACATACTAGGCACCTTCAATTGAGTCACATCCTTTAAGCAACATGATTGGTGTGTATAATTATAGAATTCTAGCTAGACCTTTGATCTCCTTCTCAGATTAGGAGATGGTTGAGGATGATTCAGATTACCATGCAATTTTTATCATAGCATACATTAATCATCATCCCATTCATAGTGTTCTCATCAATAATGGATCCTATGTGAATATATGTACTGTGACATTACTTTAACATTTAAGATATTAAGAGTAGGATATTACCCTAATGGACACAATTATCAATAGATTTAGTGAACACATATAGAGTTCATTGGGTGAGATTTTGCTTCATTTATAGGTTGGAACTACACATGTGGCCACACCATTTACTATTATTCCTAGTGCAGGAGTCTTTGACATGTTGCTTGGTTGACCATGGATCTAGAAACTTTGAGTAGTACCCTCTATAATTCATATATGCATGAAATTCATTCACGCTAATAAGGTTTTTATAGTTGGTAGAGTTTTGTATGAGTTACCACTATCCACTTCAAATCCATCTCTTACTCTGTAGTCACTAGTTTTAGCTCCTCCACTAGTTATAGTTCTTCTTCCTCCAGTTGATATCTAGATATAGTCAAGGCCTCCATCACTAGCATAGAGAGTTTATATACTTCCACAAAGGCCTATTTTAGAGCATCTATTACATCAGTGATAGTTTTAGGACTCTAGATAGTTTCTATCTACAGTATTCACACCTAGGGTAGTATCATTGAGATATCATTCCTATACACTTAAAACAAACTTTTAGAGAGATTCTTCTACTACTAGATGGGTACCTAAGGTCCCCATAGTTACCTCCACTTATTAGAGTTAGAGGGGGACCCCACCGTTAGTTTCCACTACAAAAAAATAAAATCACTTAAAGCATACATAGCTTTTAGAGTCACAGTATCAGCCCTTCCATCATGCTTCATGATCATGCATGATCCCTCTCCTTGATATAAGATGCCATGATAGGGAGTCTCTCATGAGACTCATCAGTTAGTATCATTTTTTATCAATGTTTATTATACTTCACTTGATCTTCTTCTAGTGTGTGAAGTGACACCTATATCTTTTATTGCTTCACTCTAACCATTGAGGGGGCATCCTATTTTTACATTTGAGACATACATCAACATGTTTACCCATCGATGGAATATTCTACATGACTACACCATCTAGGTTATATCATTATTATACAACACAACTAGTATCATGTTTTTGTACATTACTTACTAGATTACATAGATTATTCTATAGAAAATCACTAGTATATATCACTTGTGTATTTTTTAGCATCTACCTAGTATTATACTACATGTTTTACATACTTTGATATATTGCATTGATTAGTTAGATGTGATAGTATTTATAACATTTGCATGTTTTATTTTATTAATTTGAGTAACTATATGTGATTACATATCTCAATTCCTATTTTATCTCTTGTGTGTGCCTTAGGACAGTTTCCATTTTCCTTTGATTGTACTCTTCTATGCATGTGTGGCCCTCATTACAACTTTGCTTTTACTCTTGTGTGTGATTTAGGATATTTACCAATGTCCTTTACTTATTTACAATTATATGTATATGTGGACATTTTAAAATGTCTTGTATGATTTTTTTTTCCAATTTGAGTGAGATGTGCACATGTCCCCTGTTGGCTTTTCCCTTTGGCCACTTTCATGTGCTTCTTTCTTCTTGTCTTACATGCTTGTTTGATTCTTAACTATTTGCAATGCCATGATCCATATGATGCATTATCTTGCTTTCTTAGATGCCATGATGGAAATCATGCTCCATCCCTACTTAACAACTAATAACTAACATTTTATAGTTTTAGTTCAATATACTACACATACTATTACATTGTTACATCTATATAGGCATACACTTGTTAATCTAACAATATCTAATATAAATTATGTTATTTCTTGAGACATATTTTGAATTATCATTGCTATATCATGCATTTCATAGCATAACACACTTACAAGGCTCTTTATTCTAAGGTCAATCATTATAGGGTCTTCATTCCTACCCTTGTAAGAGGAGGAAACAAACAAAGGTTTTGTCATAGAGTTCAGAGCCATCTACTGATCAAAATTTAGTTTTTAGAACATTTAAAACAACATTAAAAACTTAAAATAGGTAGAACATACCAAAAAAATAGTGATGAGCATAGAATAATGATAAAAAATAGTAAAGAACAAGAGCACCATATTTGGAGTACAACATTGGACAACAAAGTGTCCTCTTTTCGGTGCTCCTACTCAAACAACAAAAAACCCAAAATTTATAGAAATAGATAGAAAGGTAAGGTCAATTATAGTGTTATCATCTATAGTTTATTTTAGATTGGTTAGTTTTATTATAGTTTTACTCATATCCATATATAGGGGGCATCATACTTGACATGATGGCTCTCACTTATAATTTTTTATGCTCTTGTCCATTTACACTTTGAGCCCCAATAGTCATTTTCATCTAATTCTTATCCTTCATTATGTTAGACTTGTATGAATACATCAACCCATGACCAATTATTCCCTATAAAATCCCATCCAGAGCTCATTTACAAAGGTGAGATGACCAATCTTACAAATCAAGCAATAATACAAATAAAGCATTAAGGAAAACTTCCTTATTCTCTACATACAATCACCCAACACAACTACAAACATACTAAAACCCTCATATAGTCCTTAGCCACCTCAAACACTATCAAATTTTCATTTTTACATTTGCATCACACTATTTCACAAAGCACATTGAGTAGGATAACTACATATGGCTTGATCCCTCTTCTAAGTATTTATATGTAGGCAACGTGCCCACATAAAAGGTGTCGATTACACATTTAGTTCATCTTACACACTAACGCCTCCTTTTCTCAAGTGATCCAAACATTTTTTATCAAGAATGATGGAGGGTTAGGGTTTTGAAGATTAAATCAGCTCTATAGTGATTTATGTCAATAATTAGGACTCAATATTTCACAGGTAAGCTCACATAGGAATAACACAAAAACCCAAAATTTTTTAGGTCTCTATGACTAGTTTGGATAACAATGGTACGAGTGGAAAACAATGTTAGACACCAAAGTGTCTTATTTTTGCCACTCTTGTCCTTTTTTTGAATGAAATCTAGATTCAAATTCATGAAACTAACCCATCCTACATAGCCAATTTTAGCCTTTGTATCAACCATCTCAGCCTATTTCTAGCTAAGTCATATTTCTCCTTATTTATTGGTATTTTTAGAAAGGTAAAAAAGACAAATAAATTATACAAAGTAGGATTATACTTGTTGAAATATTCTTTACTGGTTTATTAATCCAGACCCTTAACTAAAATAGGAATAAAAATCCATTATTCCCAAAAAAGTTAAATCATAAAGATAAAGTGTGCATACACATCCAAGTATTTATTCCTTTCCTTTAAACTATGAATTTCATTATTATATTAAGTGGGAATGCAGATTATATTTTGTGATTATGTAGCACCTTAGTTTTGTACCCTTAGCAAACTCAGACCTTGGTTATTCCTCTTAGTTATACATGTCTTGCTTCCATAAGCCTAGAATCTAATCTATATTTTCCCCCTTGGCCTATCTCTTAGTTTGACTAATCTTATATTGATGACACATATGTATTATCTCACTTATAATTCTTAAAATTTACTTATCTTATACCTATGCAAGTTATGAGCATGTACCTATTTTTCTACTCCCTGAATATTGACATCTAGGATAGATAGAAACATTAGCATTACTGTCCTACCCTAATGCAAGTGTTCAGTATGCTAAATTCATCCAATTTTCAAATTAAATGTATTCCAATGGTCAACCTAAGTGCTTTAATGTGAGATATCTCTTGATAATATTAGTATAAATATAATATCAACCCTCATTCATTCTTCACCTAGCAATCAAACCAAAGATACCAAGTCACTTATCAAAATCACTCTATCAAACATTAAATTGATCAAATTTTACCTATTTTCATACCTATCATAATTACAACATATATACAGGTGTGAAATACAAAAGGATCATTCATAAGGTCTTATTTTCTAAGTTAAATGATAGGTTATTATTTTACTTTCTTTACACACATTGCATGATTCACACAAAAGCCAACACATATGGGAGAATTACATGAGTTTGAAGACCTATTCTAGAGTATTGGATATGTAGGTGTTCACTTTGATAGTGGGGTCATTGAGAATAGCTCAAAATTGTGTTCCCACTAACCCATTTTCCCCAAGGTTACATTAAAGATGGAAAGCTAGGGTTTTGACATTTCATAAGGAGTGATAGTCCATTACCTAGACTTAAATACCCTAGATCAAAGGAAAAACAAAAATCAAAAGTATCCAAGTGGTTGCATCTTATTTTAGAATATATTCTATATAATATAATAATATCAAACTCAAATAGTAGCAGTGATGCAACCATCTAGGGTTGATGCAACTATCTAAATAGCCAGAGGCACTAGATCCATATTCTTATAATTGTTCCATAATTATCTTCCCACCTACTTTTATCATGTTCTAGATCTAGATCTACATTAACAATAGAACCAATTAGATATATTGTTTTATGTCATTTTATATATCTAGCATAGTTATACTTTAAATTAATATCTTATCTTAATTTAATAAATTTGGTATATGGTATATCTAAGTTTAACATTTAATTAGCCTTATATATATCTAATATTCACCATTATTCCCTATCATTTATATATTCTTAACCCTATCTACCCAAGAAGATCTATATCTAAAATTAGGGTTAAATACTTTCACCTTGTTTTAGAAAATGGCTATTTTTGATAGAACCATCACTCAAGGTGACATAGTTTCCTCCTCCATTACAAAAAAGCCCCTTTAGTTAGACAAATTTTATGGTAATTTTGTAACTTATGTGGTGGTTATAATCTTAAGTGATGTTTTTATATTAAAATAAAGGTGGATTCATATTTTATAATGGTGGTTTTATCACCTAAGGTAGTCGTAGACACTAAAAATATACACACTATGATTATAAATGTCAAAAATCGCCCTATACCTACTTATGACCCTCTTTGGGACCAACCTACACCAATTTGGCCTAGTGAAGTTCACATGCAGTTAGTTTCACAAACTAAATCAAACTAGCCTTCAAGACCTTTTTGTTTAGGAACCTAACCATCAATGGTCAGGGTAATCATCAATGGTCACCCTTAGGAAACCTTGACCATCGACAGTCAAGGTAGACCTCAACCAACATTATGCAATCATCCATCAACTTTTTCTAAATATAACTCATCCAAATCTTGTTGTAATCCTTTACATGGACAAATTATATTTAGATGGCCTAGTTTCACCTTGACTTCCACCTGGTACTTGTGCCTATAAGAAGAGAAGATCTTGGAAGAGAAATCCATCTATAATAATTATCAAGAGCTTAAGGATTCAAGATTTTTCTTTTGTAGGTCAATCAATAATATCAACATTATCAAGCATCATCAATAATCTTATTGAGAGCTAATCTACTTTTATCTCTCAATCAAGGTCTTAAGTAACATTATTCTATTAAAACTAAGCTATATTTGACCAATAGGTTAACTGATTAAACTAATCACCCAATCAACTTCTGATAAGTACTTGTATGTTAATATTCATTTTCTTTGTTTTCATTTTGCAATTAGCTTAGCCCTTACCCATCTCTCTAAATACATCTTTTGGATCCCATTATTTAACAATTTAACAAACCATAAATTACATAGTCATCATCGATGGTTGACTAAACCACTGATGGTTTTCCCAACTACCGATGGTTAGATTGACCATTGATAGTCACCTTAACCACTGATGGTAACCATAACTATCGATAGTCACTATGGTACTAAAAACTAGTAAGCTATTTTCACCCATCTACCTTTAACCAAACCTAGATTTATATGTTCTTGTTTATCCATAGACCTTCTTTAGGTTTTTTTAAGCATATCATAATCCCTTATCACTAGTATTAATTAGTTTATCACTAATTCAATCATTTATAGTTTACTTTCAAAGAAAACAATCGTGTGTTCAATTTTAGTACCTTTTGATTATTCATGCAAGTACCTTTTTTATTTATTTTGTGAACTTAATTATTTTAAACATGTGGATTTACAATCCCTAAGGAATCTCTCACTTATGAGATCTAGCTATCACTAGGCAATCTACCCAACTATCTGTCTAAAAAAAAATTTGCTTCAGTGTTTTTTTTATCTATAGGGCTTCTTAAAAAGGCAAAGAGGATCTCTTCATAATATTCTAATTTAATGCATGCACAAAAAAATAGGTTTCTCAACCATACCTTTATTGAGTTTCTTTTCTCTCTTTCTTATAACTTAATGTGAAAATTTACATGAAACATTCCGGCATGCCCAATGGGACCTAGAGGCTCTATTCACATTTTTTATATATTTGTATCCTCTTCTCTCTTTTTGTGCTCATAATTGAAACTAAAATTTATTTTGGGCTTAAAATCAATTGTATCCATTGTTTAATTTTAACATTAGTTCACTTTGAATTAAAACACAGTAATCTTATCATAGCACTACTTTTGTTGCACACACTAGCTAAACCACTTTCATTAACTAAACATCAAAATAATTTGAGACAAGCCTTGACTATGATTTCATCACCTAGTGGTCACCTTACCCTTTCTTGAAAATCCTACTTGGAGGTAATTACCAAGGGGAAAACCAAATCAGCTCTCTAGTTGAGTATAAACTCTAGATATCAATATATATTGGCTAAGCACTTGAAACCCTTATTGTTGTGGTGTGTGAAGTGAGGGGGTAGGCCCTAATATGAATCTATGTATTTTTTCTAATACATATTATTTTGAGCACCTAAACAAATCAAAACTAACCATATACTACTTCTATAGTACCTGATCTATAAGTTGACTTCTATCACACATTCTCATAAACTAAGGCATAAGCCAAAAGCAAGATTAAAACTAACCTCTAAGCTTAACATACTTTATAGCATGTTTATTGACTACCATGATCATTTTTTTTCTTCTTCTTTTTTGAGTGGTGAGTTTATTCTTATATTCTCTCCCCTTTTCTTGTATGGTTCTCACTATCCAAGAATGAAGAGACCTAGCAGAGTAGAACCTATCACTAGACCAACTAACCTCTTCTACTTCCCCATCTATGGAGTACATATTTGAAGAAGAAGACTCACCCCATCCTTTGGGAAGACCTACTTTTCCTTATATATTTTCCCAAGGAGATACAACTTTACCACTTTTTTGGACAATAACCTAGTTGCCCTTTAGCACTACCTTAACACCTCCCCTCACCATGCCTTAGTTTTAACTCCATTTATATGTCCTCCTTATGGTATGCCATCCTACCTTTTGGGGGATGTTTATATTGTCATGGTCACTACCCAACCTTTGAATACCTATGCATCTTCATCTACTAACCCTTTTAATGCCACAACTGAAAACTAACTGATCCAACCAACCATTACCCTTACACCTTCTGCCCCTACCAATGACTCATCCACCTTAGGAACAACCCAACCACTAACCCATCATACTCTACCCACTATTGGAGTACCTACCTTCATTACTACCAACCTACCCTATCAACCCTAACCCATTAATAAATACCCTACCAAACTTGACATTATAAATACATTCTACTTCACCACCCATTATCATGAAGGTCACTACCTCATCTCTTGTCACCAACCTAACTACCACCCATACTAAACCTATAGGAATCCTTCAATAAGTACCCATCGTACCTAACCAAGTATACATCCATAAACATAAGGGTATATACCCACTACCCAACCACTCTCATCAACCTACCATTACATACCAAATACCCAACTTCTAGCATCCACATTCTAATATGTGGTAGCCCCTCAACCATCAACCAATTACTAGTATATCTACCATAACCATAATATACACCTTATGATCTTTTGGTGCACCACCTAAAACTAATTTAATGAATATGCTCATGGAAAAAATGATAAACCATGAGTCAACCATTTTAAGGGATCATAACATCCTATCCTCTGATCAGATTTGTAACAAACCTATTCATCCTTCTATCCATATTAGACCTTACCCTCATCAATGGGAGTTTCTAAAATTGATCAACATTTAGAGCAAGGAAAACCCCCAAAAACACCTTAGATATTTTAGACACATATGTTAAATGATTTCTTATGATGATTCCCTTCTCCTTCATACCTTCCCTATGTCTTTATCTGGCCTGACACTTGAATGGTATAGTGTCATCACCATGCATTTAATCTTTTCCCTCATCCAACTAGAGAAAGTATTCTTGGACCACTTTTTCATTAATATTTCCAATAATGTCTTTATCACTGACCTATATTCTATAAGGCAATTCGATGATGAATCCATTACTGATTTCATTATGCATTAGAGAAGCTTGATTGATCAAATTTCATTTTCCTTGCCTCAACCTGAACTTATAGATCTTTTTGCCTGAGCCTGTACCAAACATATTTATTCTACACTATGTATCCAAATCTTTAGAACTTTTGATGAAGTTTTTACCATGGCACATAAGCTATAAAAATGATCCATAGATGAGGGTAAATTGAAGTTATGAAACAATAACTCTACCTTCAAGACCAATTAAATATCTTCCTCCAAACTAAGCAACCAAGCCAATACTAGAACCAAGAGAAAGGGAACTACAAATGTAGTTGTCCTTAGAATTGCCCCTCCACCCAATGTCAATCAGTAAAATTATCCCATTAACTCCAATCAAAACACAAGGAACCCAAACTAAAGCAACCAAAAATAGTTCACTCCACTTGGATAATCTTATGCCTTGGTTCTAGAGAAGCTATTAAAAGCTAACCTCATACAACTTCCCTCCATCAAACCTCCTCAAAAAATTTATTCTTCTCATCTTGCACTTTCTAGATATAATGAGAATGACCTTTGTACTTTTCATTAGGTAATTAGACATGATGTTAGCTGACGTAATACCTTTAATAATGTTGTTTAGAGCCTTATTGATAAGGGGGAACTCATGTTGGATAACCCCAATGCCCCTCAAAATCAATCTCTTGATATCTTCAAGAAACCTTTTCCCAACCATGCCCCTAAAAAAAGTGAGGAAACAAATGCCAAATGATCCCATGACACCCACATGGCTAATGTAATCCTTGATGTAGTCATATATGAATACTTGAGCATCCAATATACCTACTCCTCCCCCCTCTCATCTATCAAGGTGGTGGAGTCACCCTCCCCTCCTTTCGAGACCCAAATTGAGGAGGTTCCTTTCTCCCTAGCTTCACTCATAGAGGCTTTGGAATCATCAAATATGACCTCAAATATTATATCTAATAAAATAACCATTACTAATTCACCATCTCCCTTAAATATTGAACAAACTACTCCTCATATGGGCATTATACCTAAAGGAGAAACTTCATCACTAACACCTCTCATATAGAAACCACCTATTTCAACCTTACATCCCTTGTTCAAGGAAATTGACCAAACTACCACCTATCATGCCTATCTTACAAATATATCCTTTACATCCACTACCCAGGGGTCAAGACTAGTACATAAACCTTTCTCTACATTAGTCTAGAAATTAGATTTTGCCTTAAAACTAGATATGGATCAAACCACTTTTTGGAAACAATTAGGGCTCCCTTACATCAACAAACCCTAACCTTCTAGCACACCTTTAACCAACCAAACTATCATTTCTCCACCCCCTCTTAAACTAATCAAGACTTCTACCAACCCCTCACCCTCTCAATCAACCAAGGTAATCATATAACAAGCAATCAAGCAATGAACTAGACCCTTCACAAATCTTGGTGCCTTCCTTACATGGAGTTTGGTCTACCCATCTCTGAAAATGGAATTAACCACATCTAAACTTATACCCAAGCTTTGACCTAGACCAATTAAAGAGGTGAAACCATTAAAAAGACATATGGATATGACTCTACCTCCTTCCTCCTTACCTTCCATCTTGGGACCTCATCCCTCAACTTTGCTTGAGAAACATGCTCCTTTTAACATATGTTGCCCACTATTGTTGGTTACATCATCTCAATTACTATTTGATACACTAGTATTTCCCAAATTACCAATAGCTAAATTATTGACCTTAAACCCTCCAACCACTAACATACCCAAACCAAAATCATTAATTAGGAGTACTACCTTGTCTAAACACCCTCTCAGTAAGCCCATTACCATAAAAATACACAACCCACCAACCAAAACCATAACCTCTAAACCCATCCCACCTTTACTTGAGTTTTACTCAACCATTTTTCAAAGGGTTCTCCAAGATTATTACCTCACATTACCTCTTATTATACCTTTCAATCCTATTGGTTCAAAACCAGCTTGGTATAATGACCATCAAGTTTGTTCCTACCACAAAACACCTAGACATGACATAGAGAACTATAAATCTCTCTAGGCCATTATCCATCAGCTCTATAAAAAATATGATCTTTTATTGGATGAAATTTCATCAATGCTCTACCAACATACCCAGTGGTCATTTGCTAAAGCACACCTAATCCCCTAGTCTCAACTTAGAGTGACCAAAAACCTACCCAACCTCCTATCACATCTTTCCTTTCTATCCACACCATTAATGTGGTCACATGATCAAAACAAAAAAGATAAATTGAATACTGAGGTGTCCATTCCATGGACATACCCATAATCTTATCCTAAACCAAACCAGAGCCTAATACCTTCATCCCTAGATCAACCCAAAGTGACCATCTAAGGCACCTCTAAGGATAAGCCTTTTAAATCCATCAAGAGGGTCATTCTTAAGCAATTCCACCAAACCCCAACTAAGATGAGACTCTACAATCTCATTTCCACTTCACCTCACCATCATCAGGCCATGATAGAGGCTATGTAAGCCATTGAGGTCAGACCAAGAGACTCTTGACCTATAGAGGCCTTCATAGGTGCTCTTAAACTCTCCACCCTTGTTACCTTCAAGGACTTGAAGATAACCTCTATCCACCCTAAGGACCTATATCCCCCTTTCTTTATTACTACCCATATCAACCAAACCCACATCAAATGGGTGATGATTGATACAGGAGACAACATCAATATTATCTCTTCCCATGCCTATGACCAACTCAAATATCTAGACAATATCATGTCTAAAACTTTTGATATCCTTAGATCCTTTAATGATACTATGACCACTATTTTGGGAACTATTATCCTCCACATTCTTCTAGGACCTTGTATGCTCCCTAAGCTTTTCTATGTGGTGAAAGGTGAATTCTAGTATAATGTTTTCTAAGGAGACCTTAGATCTAATCTATGGGATGTGTACCTTTTACCCTCCATCATTGTGTCAAGTTTGAACATGATGGTTAGGTTGTCACCATAAAATATGTCCCAAGCCATTTTATAGCATGAAACATGACCTACTGACCTAATGATGTCTTCTTACCCTCGACAAAAACACCACAATAATCCACCACCAATCCCTCAACCATAGGAAACAAAGCCACTATTTTCCCTTCCTTAGAGGCAAATACCAATTCATTTTATTTTGGTAGGCTAGATACCCACCACTAATCCCTTGGAACCTACCTTCTAATTATTTAACCTTGAAGAATATCATCCCCTCACCCTTGATGCCTTCTAAACTCCCTAAGAATATAGGAAACTTAACCATCAACTAGGTTATGAGCCCAACATTGGAATCATTATTCTTTTGGGACCTCCTAATTGTAAAACTAACTTCATTTATGGGGGACTTGACAAGCCATGTAATGTTGTCACTACAACTTATTCACCTCAACCACTCACCTTCTCTAACTTGGACAACCTAAAATTTACCAAAGTATACCTTCATAGGTGTGCCTAGAAAGGGTTTGGCTTAGAATGATATGAGAATGGCTCACACACATTGATTTTGATAGATATATAAAAGACTCATGAGATTCATGGTCTTGGATTCAATCTACCTAATAATAAGAAATCCACACAACCTTTTGCTACTATTGTTGAAGAAGAAACCCCTTCCTCACTAATGTCCCCTACACCAGAGTATTAGAATGAGGACATCATCCCACCTAATTTTTTTTATATCAACATGATCACCCTTGGCCCTTTGACTTATCAATAGGAAGGGGCACCCTTATCCATCCCTTTGAACCATATTTAACTTGTGGGAGAAGACTCTCATACCATAAACACTATTTAGCGTTAGGATGATGATTATATTCTCACCTACCTTGGTGCACCTAATTCCTCCATCCATAAATACTTACCTCTAGAAACCTCAACCATGTTTAATGAAAACACTATGGATATTAACATAGGCACTTCATGAGACCCTCATATTTTCAAACCTAGCCAATATTTCACCATTGAATAACTTTATGACTTTTCTACCTTCCTCTAGGACTGTAGCATTGCATTCACCTAGTCATATGCTAACATGCCTAGTATTGACCAAGAAATCACCACCTAAAACATTAAACTTATAGTGAATATAAACCTATTAGATAGAAAATTTGATGAATGAATCCTCACATATCCATTCTTGTCAAATAATATCTCAAATTACTACTCTCCATTGACTTTATCCAACCCATTGATTATTCCCAATGGGTTTTAAACATCATGCCTATCACTAATTCTATAGGGGTACTATGTATCTATGTGGAATTTTGTGACCTCAAACTCACCTACCCAAAGGATAACTTTCCTCTACCTAACATTAACCAACTTGTTGATCTTATAGTAGGCCATGAGATGTTGTCTCTCATGGATAGTTTTTTAAGGTTATAATCAGATTTTGATTACCCCTAAAGATCAACATAAAATTGTCTTTATCACCCCATGGGGGAATTTCTATTATATATTCATTCCCTTTGGTCTTAAGAATGCTGGTTCAACTTACCATCATGCTATGACCTACATCTTCCATAACCTTATCCACACAATCATCGAGGACTACATGGATGACCTCAAAAAATACAAACATTACAAGGACCACTTAGCCATTCTCAAGATTATCTTTGAGAGACTTATCCATTACCATGTCCACCTCAATCCCAAGAAATGTATTTTTAGGGTCTTGTTGGGAAAACTCCTTGGCTTCATCATTTTCCTTTAGGGAATCATTATGGATCTGACCAAAATTAAATCCATCCTCGAGATGTTACTTCTAAACAATCTTAAGTAACTATGCAGTCTATAGGGGAAGCTCCAATTCATTCATCATTTTATCTTTCATCTCTCTAATTGATGTCAACCCTTACATCACCTATTGAAAAAGGATATCTCTTTCAAGTGGAATATTTATTGTCAAAAGGCCTTTGATGTACTCAAAGAGTACCTTCTATCCCCACCTATCCTCACACCCCCTAAGGATGACCAAGCATTGCCCCTTGGGAATGGTTAGTGGTAAAGATATAAAGGTAGAAAGTACTCACTTATATTCTATGAAACTTGATATACTCATATTGAGAAACTTTGCTTGGCCCTAATCTTTGTGGCTACCAAACTTTGCCACTACCTTCTTAACCAAAACTTTTTATCATAACCAATACTGACCCATTCATGTACATGCACTCTAAGCCATACCAAAACTAGCATATGGCCAAGTGGCTAATGTCTATAGCTAAGTTTGACTTTGATATCATCTAAAAAGAGTTAATTAAGGGGCAAGTCATAACTAACCACTTGGTTGATGTACCCCTAATAGACAACCAACCTCCTCCTCTTGAATTTCTAGATGAGTCTATTTCAAGCCTATCCTAAGTAGATTTCACCAATCATGTAACCAAGTTCTGCAATGGTTTTAAATACTAGTGTGGTGGGGGAGCTAGTATCACCCTTATCCCCCTTGTTGGTGACCCACTTCATTTATCTTTTAAACTCTACTTTGAATGTATCAACAATATGGCTGAATATGAAGCCCTAGTAATAGGTCTCTAAACTAAATTAGCCTTGAGAGTCTAAATAATTAATATTTAAGTGACTCCTAGCTTATGGTTAATCAATTTAATGATATCTACCAATGTAATAAAGAGATTTTTCAATTATATAGATAGTTAGTCATAGATCTCTTGACATTATTTAAACATTACCATATTCAAACTACCCCATAATTTACCAATAAGTTTGCCAACACCATGGCTTCTCTCACCTCTCAGATCCTGTCAACACCCTCAGACTCCAAGTTATCAATCATTGTCCATCACCTCACCAAACCTTCTTATGTCAAGTTAGACACTCCAACCATATTCAATGTGGAAGAGATCTAGCCTGACCTTTAGTATCACCCATCACATCATCTACCACTTTGGTGTTCCCCATAATATTATCATTAACAATGAAAAATCCTTTAAAAATAACCAAGTTCAAAGTCTTTGTGATGTATTTTGGATTAAACTAAGCTTCTCATCACCTTATCACCCATAATAAAATGGATAACTAGAGTCCTCCAACAAAACCCTTAACAACATGCTTACCAAAATGGTTAGTGCCTCGGGTCAAGATTGGCACTTGCACATCCCTTTCACCTTATGGACATATTGTAGTAACATCTAAACCCCTATAGGTGCTACACCTTTTTTTCTCATATTTGGAGTAGAGGTTTTATTTCCTCTTGAAGTCCAAATACCTTCTCTTTGGATATCTTTGCATGACCTTATTTTAGAAGATGATTTCCATCAAGAATGTTTAGCTCGACTTGAGCTACTTGAAAAAAATTAGTTATTAAGAGCTTATCATTTGTCCTCTTTCAAAGGCAAACTAGAACCTAAGCCTCTCAACACTTTGCACCTGCATCCTTTTTTTATTAAAGAGGGACCACAATAACCATTTGTCTACCATAAGATCATCCCCCATAACCACATTCATTTCCCTCTTCTTAGGGGAAATTGACTATAGCTGAATCATGTGATTATCCATCATAGTCATAGATTAATACTAAACTATGGAGACCATGGCTCTACCCATGGCATGATTCTCATGGTACTTCCCATCCATCTTTAGGGTTAGTTCCCATTTTCATTGTTACCTAATATTCTTTTCACCTATGCAACCTTCTTGTGATTTTAGTATTACCTTCATAAAGGTAACCCCTTGAGCATGTATAAGTAAGTCTATGTCAAACAACATCAAACAAAATCAATATCAATATCAAAGTCAAAAATAATTCATGGGTCATTTTTAGCATTCAAAGATTGTTGTATTGAATGGTGGCTATTGAAAACTTATTTGAAATTATAAAAATGTAAGGTGCACTACTCCCTCAAAGGATATGTATCAAAACCATTTGAACTAAACATATAAACTTAGACCAATCCCTTAAAGTATGGTTGAGTAAAGCACTTATCAAAGATAACAACTTCTTTGAAGTTTCCCACATCGATCAACTTCCCCAAAACACAATCAAAAGTAGTGAAAAATCCATAAGCAAAAACAACATCAATGAGAAACACCATAATCATCTCTCATAAAAGCAATAATATTAGAAAATAAAAATCATCTCTCCTCAGTATAATTCTTACATTGATCAATATACACTTTATATATGAGCATAGACTTGCTTATGCTATCCTCTTAGAAGCCTATAGAAGAGGCATGCTAGTTTCACACAAAGGTTCCAATTTCACCCATCCTCCCTCCATATATCATATGCACAAGACTATGCGCTTACTTGACATAATGTGATCAAGATACCCCTTTATCAACCTAAGAATGCTAATGCAAAGCATTTTAAAGGCTTATTTTCACTAAGCCAAACTAACTTTGAGTTTTGTTTTTTGTCCTCACCAATGAAAAGGCATTGTGTTCTTTTTCTTATCTTTTATTGGTTCATGTATATGTACCTCTAATGATTCTTATCACTTTCCTTACATGTATGTTTGTTATCTACATAATTTATGTATTCTCATTACATCCTTATCCATATTCACATTTTATCTCCATGATCATAAATGACAAATATCAAATCAAAAGCATAACCTTATAAACTTTATCCATAAACCACATCATCTATCTACTATGACCAAACCACAATGAAATTGCATCACATCACATCATAACATATACATATCCTATCCATATATCATTAAAACATCATGAGAGCATATAAAATATCATAAAAACCCTTAATTACACCATTCATCATCATGAACATAAACAAAATTGATGATCAAAACATCATGAACCATATCATATATCATCTACTTATCTATCCATTTACCATAACATTACCAAAATAGATTTTATAAAATCAACTCATACAAACCACATCAACATAAGCATAAGCAAATTCATTATGATTACATCATCATATGAAATATAAGCAAATTCATTATGATAACACATCCTCTCATATCCATGAACAAAATAAGAGCACCATAACCATCTTTTAAACATCATGTGCCTAAGCTACTGAGTCAACATCTCATAAAGCATATGCATTAAACCATAGACCATCAACCATAAACATAAGCATAAAAAACCATATTAGCATATAAACCATGAACCATAAGCATACATCATAAACCATGCATCATCATCATATACATTGTGTCATCATAAATAATACATGAATAATGTGTAAACTCTATCTCAAAACATGTACATCTCACTACATCAGTGCACAGTCTAGTATTAAAATAATGTACACCTATCTCTACTAACATATCAAAATATGTGTCAATCATGCTCTTAAGGCACCACTACTAATGACCCCACCTACACCTACACCTATATCTGCACTTTTACTCCCATCTAGTGGTGGACCCTTAGTGTCCTTACCTAGCCCACTATGGAGGCCCACTATTTTGGAGTATCTAATGAAGGACCCCTTGCCAAAGTAGACCTATACTCCCCATATTTGAATGTTATAGGAAATTATGCCAACACCATCATCTCATAGTACTTTATCTCCTCAATAATGGTTAGATACCATGTCCTCAACACTATGTCAAATGGTCCTCTTAATGTTATTGTGGTTGTTCCTACCACCTATCTCAAAGAATATCTCTCTTGAGTCACTAAAGCAAGAGAGTACCTCATTGAATCACACTCACTTTTCAACATTATAACATACCCCTTTAAGGTGAAAACCTAAACCTAAAAGGTGGCCACCTGTCCATGTAAACCTATGGTCTAGGCTTGTGTTATTGCTAGTGTCACTACTACCTAACCACCCTATATTAGTGCCCATGTAGGGTCCACATCCATGGGCTATTAGCCCCCATCACCCCACCCAAAATCACAAGCTACATATCTAACCTAGTAATAAGCCACATATCCATCTACCTCACTAGCATCATCAATAGGAGCTCTCATAGGCAACTGTTCATGGTCCAAGACAACCTCATTTGACTATGGCTTTAGAAGTAAGAACTAAGCATCTTCCCTCTTATATCAAGGAAAATCTAGAGGGATCCCTTTTAGTAACCTGATGGGATGAGCTCAGTCTCACCCTCTCATCTCCCATATATCCTCTACTATCTCTACAATGATAATGTGTGATACATGATCCTATCCAAATTGGCTAACCCAAGTAAGGTTTCCATACCACATCACCAACCACCAAACCATCTAGGGAATCTCTAAACCACTCTATATCTTAGGCACCTCCACTAGCCCTTGTCAGTACCAAATCACCTCTCTATTACATAAAGCCTACCCTATAATCTATAGGCACAAAGCCATCCCATGGGATCCCCAGTGGTTTAAGCACTCTAATATGCTTTTATACCCAGTAGTAGAGTATGAAATCAACACTAATCCTATATTACATGTGTGTAAAAAAAGCCTAGATCTCTCTATATATATGCACTAATAAAATGGGAGCCCACCCAAATACAATCTTTCCCAATAACATCTCTCATAACACCCCTAAAAACAAATATGGAAAGTATCCACTACTAAAATAAGGAAGGGAAAAGTAGGATATCCCCATCATCATCATCATTAGTAGGCACCTATCTATCAGTGCATTCTAGTATAGTGGCCCATAGCACATTCCACCCACATGAAATCTTGCTTGCTCCCTATCCTTACCATAAATATAGTCTATGGAGTAGTCTCACTACTCACTCTCTATATGGTGATCAAGTATCCATGAACTGGCAATCATGTGATCTGATGCACATCCTTTAGTAGGATGTTCATATCTCCAGTAGGTAACATGAAGGTGTTCATGGTTAGAACCCATATCTCAATGAGCATCATGATCATAGCCATGTATCATGTGATTATAATTCCTCATAGTAATAACATTTGAACCTCTATGAAGATCTTCAAGACAAATAACATGCATGAAAAATAATAATGTTAACATACACACACTTATTTTTCCACCTTGAGATAAGCATCAACCTACACATACCTTTTTCAACCTCTTCTAAACTACCCCATTACATCTTTCATGTTACCTCCAACACTTACACCTCTTCTCTATCCATACACATCCTAACATCATGATTCTATCACCAATAATTTCCCTATTCAACATTATTGTAATTTTAATTATTAAACATCAACCCTAGCATGCTATTTTACCACCTAGCATTTCTACCACTTTTCTATACCTATCAAACACATTCTCAACCACCTCATTCTACATAACTTTCATATAAACTTTTCCACCACTTAACACAACTATTAAACACTTTAACCTACCTCAACAAAACCTTTAAACTTTTAACAAAAAATTCACAAAACTTCACATTTTTTAAATAAATTTCAACCTAAAACATCCAACTATGGATGGTTCTTTGAACCATCAATGGTCCCCTAGAGGTTCTTTTCCTTGGTGTCAACCATCGATGGTCAGGTTCAACCACTGACGGTCACTATGTATGACCATCGATGGTGAAACCATTAAACCCTCAACCTCCAAAAACTTCCAAAATACCTCATAATAAAAAAAATTCCCCTAGAAATCACCTAAAACTCATTATCAACCTAAATTATCATTATACTCTTTATTTCACCCATTTATTTACTCAATTTCAACCAAAATGGACATTAGGTCTCATGGCCCATAATAGTTTTCAAACCCCCTACCCCACTATTTTACTCTATTCAAATTTACCTTTAAACTAATAAATTCCAATAATCTATAAAATTAAAAAAAATCCCTACCTCATTTTATGAGCATTACCATGGTCTAATCTCTTGTTTACACACACAACCATGTCCCTATCCACCTTCCATTTTCTCCACTCTCAGTCAACCTTAAGCACTTGCTCAACCAATCAAACCTCCACCTCAGTAAGAACACAAGACCCACAAATTCTTAATCTCTCCATGATCAAACACAAAATTCCAAAAGAAAAACTCACCTAGAGAGAAAAACACCAAAGTCAAAATGGTAAAAACATTTACACATTTTACTTTTTTATCTATAGGTTTTTAGGGTTTTCCCTAATAATTGATCATTAGGTTGACTATCGATGGTTGACCCTAAGACTGCTAACCATCAATGGTCAAGGCCCCCAACCTTTTAAATTTTGGATTCCCCCACCTAAGTGATTAAACTTAGCAATCACCTCATCTCACTTCAACCAGAGATTAAACTTTTGGAAATTAGATTTCTCCAACCCCTTATTAGACCACACCCACCTTGATATTGGACATTTTTGACCTAGACTACTCATTTATTTTTCAACAACTTTGCATGGTATATTTGACCACATCAAACACCTTATCATGTTGAAATTTTACAATTTGCACGACCTCATCCATGACCTTATCAATCATACTATTTCACAGGAGTACTTCCTATCATGGATACTTGTGTCTGACACTGACCCTATTTAGATGACTTATAAAGTCACATAATTAGCCATGACTATCATTTTATATTTGTTACCCTATCATTTTTACTTCTAACATGGACCCTTATTTTTACCAACATTGACAACTTTAATCTTTGTATGATCATGACTAATCACACTTAGTTGTATTTTGTGTACAAGTTTGGGTTTCAAATTCCCAATCTCATGTCATCACCTCATGACTCACCATTTAACATTTATAAAAACTTGACCTAATTTCAATTTCACCACATCAAATCCTATTTTGAGGGGGAACACCTCCTCCCACTCTCAGGGCAACCAGACCTCTTTCCCATACTCTATTTTTTTGTAGCTCCCTCACACAAGCCACATAATAAAAAGGGAAAAAAAGTAGACATCAAAAATCTACACACTATGATTTTGAATGTTGGAAATCCCCTTAGACCTACCTAAGATTCTCTTGGGACCAACCTACACCAATCTAACCTAACCAACTTTACCTATAGTTAGTTTTAAAAACTAACTCAACCTAAAATTTAAGACCTTTTTCTTTGGGGACCTCACCATCGATGGTCAGGGTACACCTCCTCAACCAAAAACATGCAATCATCTACTAACCTTTTATAAATATAACTCATCTAAATCTTGTTTCAATTATTTATATGGACAAATTATATTTAGATTACCTAGTTTCACCTTGAATTCCACCTCTTGCTTGTACCTATAAGAAGAGAAGAGCCTAGAAGAGAAATCCATCTTCAATAATTATCAAGAGCTCAAGGATTCAGGAGTTTTCTTTTGTAGGTCAATCAATGATATCAATGTTATCAAATGTCATTATCAATCTTATTGAGAGCTAACTCACCATCATATCTCAATCAAGTTCTCAAGTATCATTATTCTATTAGAATCAAGCTAGATTCCACCAATAGATTAATTACTTCAACTACTCACCCAATCAACTTATGGTAATACAATTACTCATTTGTTAATATTCATTTTATTTGTTTTAATTTCACAATTAGCCCAACCCTTACCCATCTATCAAAATCCATATTTTAGATCCTATTATTTAGTAATTTAACAACCCAAAACTTACATAATAACCATCGATGTTTGACTCAACCACCGATAATCTACCCAACCACTAATGGTTAGCTTCACTGTTAATGGTCATATTAATTGTCGATGGTCACCCTAACCATTGATGGTCACTATGGAATTGAAAACTAGCAAGTTGTTTTCACCCATCTACCTTCAACCAAACCTAGTTTTATATGTTCTTATTTGTCCACAAACCTTCTTCAAAAATTTTGAATTATATCCCAACCCTTTATCACTAGTATTAATTAGTTTATCACTAATTTTATCATTCCAAGTCTACTTTCAAAGTAAGCATTATTGTGTTGAATTTCAGTACCTTTTGATTATTTATGCAAGAACTTTATTTCCAATTTTGTGAACTTCATTGTTTAAAATGTTTGGATTGATATCCTCTAAGGAATCTCTCACTTCTAGGATCTAGCTATCACTAAAAAATCAACCCAACTATCTATCTAACAAAAAAGTTTGCTTTAGTGCTTTCTTATCTACAGGTCTTCCTCCTAAGCCAAAGTCATGAACTTTTGATTTAATGCACACATAAATAAATAGGTTTTTCAACCATACCCATATCTAGTTTCTTTTTTTCTTTTTTAGAACTTAAAGTGAAAATTTACATGAAACAATAGCTTCTTAACTACCCCTATAGGAAAAGGTTATTCCACCATAGTTCATACATCTTCTAAAATTAGCTTCTACAACTCTAGTTTTGATCTATTTTAAATGGTTAGTATCATGTTTCTTAATTTTATCACCTTGTGTTCACCTCTAATATGGTTTATCTCACTCCTTATTTTATTTTTATCCTCTCAATTGAGCTCCTTATTGGACTTAGTGTAACTCCCCTATGAATGATCCTAACTCTTTCTATAAAAAGGCCATTTATGGCCTAATTTCATATCCAAACATGGCAATTAGAATTTTTTATTGTGAATATTATACATCCATAATCTTACTACAATTGATTGAATATCTATCCTTTATTATTTGTGAGTTGACTACATTACAATAATTGAAGAAGTGTTGTTGGTGAAATAGCTTACACTTTACAAGCTAGGATATTAGCTAGCCTTAGTTCAACATCTCTTTATTCATGGTTGTGTCTCCTCTTTTTTTCATCTTATTTCATAGCTTTTGTATCCTCAAACTAGAGTTTATAGAATACATACAAGGATAAAATGAGATAACATATTGAGGATCCTTTATCAATACACAACATATATTCCATCTGATCTATGCCTTGGTGATGTTGGATTTCTCTTTGATTTCCATAATTTTTTTAATTATATTATATTAGTATAATTTTTTTTGTAATAGATTGGTTTTAATATTAAAAAAAAGAACAAATTTGATAGGGAGATATATCTGATTCTTTGCAATATCTTTGCTAAAAAAATATAATTATCTTTGATTATGTTTGCATTCTAGTATATTACACTTATTTAAATAAATAAAAAATTTCACCAATCATTCTAGGAAATATCTTAGAAAATTTTCAAGTTATTTATAACCAATATAATGTTTTAGTTTCAAGATCTAAATAAGTTTCTTTCATTCCAAATAATTAGCTAGGCAATCACAAAAACTTAGACAGTCATAGGTGAATAAAAAAGGTTAGTGTATATATGATTCTATTTATTTTGTGGGGTTAAAATATTGTCATTTTATTCCTTAAAATATCAAATCATAACTTTCATTTCTCATTTATACCTTATCAATTCATTCAAAAAAAATTCTTTATAGAAAATTAGAGAAGCTTAAAATCTAGTCTACTTTGTTTGTGAAAAAATTAAATCTAAATAAATTTTTGTGTTATTTATATTTTAGATCAGATTTATTCCACAAGTACTTACATAATATAAGTTCAATTTTCATATTTTTTCCATTTCATACAAAACAAACAAAAACACTATCATCTAGTTTGTATACAAATAAATATAGGAAAAATCAGTATCTTTAATAATAGTATATGTTTCTTCCTCTCTTATTACATGCATTATAAACCTTGGAAAAAGATTAAAAAGGAAGTTATTATTTCATTTATTTTCATCTTTTTCATTATTTTACTTTTAGCATTTCAGTTTCATCAAACAAGTATTTGTTTCCATAAAACTAAGAAAAGCCAAAAATAATAAAAATTTAGCAAAAAAAATGTCAAAAATCCTTGATGACACATGAAAGATCCATATCTTACCAAAAGCCTTGATATAAAATAAAATTAAGAACATTCCACCCAAGCCTTTCCCATTCATGTAAGCATCCTATATCGATCCTTGTTTTATCATCTTAGCAAGAACACATTAAAAGTCATTGCCTAAACAAGCCCATACACTTTTTCCTTGGATTTCACCTATCCTCCTTCGGATAGCCCTTCATGAGACACCAAGAATTATTCATCACAATTTATTATCTAGGGTTAGAGCACTTAGTTCCATAGTTATTACATAGTTAAACATTAACACTAAGCTAAGACATGAGGTCTTTCACTCTCCTATGATCCCCCATTTCATATTATATTCCTTATCTACATTAAATGAACAAGAGAATTTTTTTATCCACCTATCATCATCCTTCCATAGAAAAAAGGATGTTAGGAAAATATCATCCAAGACTATCTTCCCATCCACATATCCTTCTTCTCCTAGGTCTATCTTCATCCAATATCATTCACACTTAGTGGATGGCATTGACTGGGTAGAGTTCATATCTTAGGAATCTAAAGATTACATAAATGTTGATTAGTTCCTTATTATTAAAAATGATAAAAATCCATGCATAAAAATACACTATAAATAAACACTCTTTCTTAAGAACTAGGGGGAGCATAGCATAATGAACAAGATCACAAAATAGAGATAAAAACAATACAAGTAGTTTACCTTCTTTGTCAAATTTGATCTCCACTTATTGGAATAAGGATGTTCATGCTCAATCTATGGCATTAATTTTTTTATAAATACTTCTCCCTAGTTTTATCACTTCTCTAATGGTCACTTGTGCTTAGTGTGAATCTTAGCATAAAATGGGCATTATAACACTACTCTCAATGGCTTCTTGAATGTGTTCCAGTAAAATAACATTACACACAAAATTTTATTCACAAAATGTGTTGACGCTTTTATTTATAACTCTAAGAACTAAATCTAACCCTAGGGAGGTTAGGTTTATTCCAACTTTGGTTGAGTATAAAATAACCTAGGTTGAATAATCCTATGTTAGGTTAAAGTACTCATGAAATATTAACACCTCAGTCTCATATATTTGTAAGGCATGAAAACTCACTTTAGATATTTTTGAGGTTATGACTCACCTTTTTGGAATATTTAGGAATTAATAAATCACTATATTATCTCCTTTAACCTTTGAATTTATATTTGGATAAAAATTCTTTAATAAATTAAATTCACTAATATGATTTAGAATTTTTATTTAGTCAATTTGATTAAGACTATCAATATAATTAATCTTGTTTTATACTTTTTAGATATTATAAATTATTTTAAATGTTTTTAATTAATAGCTCGATAGGCTAAGAGTATCAAATTGCCAAGTCATAATTTGACTAGGGTTGAAATTGAACTAGATTATTGGTGCATATAGGGTAATTACATAAATAAGCAAGCCTCACCATATTTATGAGTAATTAAAACTCTTATGTGGTTGAATTTATCCAATTCAAGTGATTTATAGGCTTAAATTATTCCATTTACTATAAATTGACTTGAATCCCAATTTAGGCATAAAAGTGGAAAAAACTAAGTGTATATAGTTTACCCCTATTTGAGAAGCTATTAAAAGACACGTGTAAGTAATGTATTTTAAAATAATCAAAATTTGTTAATAAAAATAGTTCAATCCCTAAAGGGTTTTTGATAATCCCATGATTCCCCCTTGATGGAGTGGATAGTAAAATAGAGTCATCGAACATTCCCTTAAAATGAAGAAAAATGACATGATCTAGTGGTAACAAGGGTGTATTTACTTAATTACCCAAATGTGATTATAAATATCAACTATTATGGATCCATTTATTTTTATAAATGTGGTTATAATAAATAACAAAAGGTTTGACATTGATTTAGCCAAAGGCATTTATAAGCAATGTCATAGGTATTTGCCCTGGTAGGGTGGTGTGATGAAGAAAAATAATGATTTTCCCAAAGTTGGTTATAATAATTATCATAGGATGTAAACATAATGATTTACCCATAGGTAGTTAAAATCATTAAATTGGTTGAAAAATAATGATTTGTCCAATGGCAATTATAATCATTTTCATGTTTAAATTACATGATTTAAAATGAGCTTTGCCCTAGAAAGACAAAGTATATCATTTGATTAATCAAAAAAAGAATTTTACACACTAGGGTAACTTAGAAATGATAACTTATGCATAAAATACATAAAATATATTTATATGGAGATATCATATAATAACATGTTTCAAGCCTAAATGTGAGTTTGAAGATGCACGTTTAAACAAACATAGGGTATAGGTATAAAAATAATGTTATTAAATGGGTCTTAGGAGAGACCCAAAAAAATGATTCATTTACAATATGATTGAAAAATAAGGAATGTAGGATCAAACAACATGTAAAATAGACCATGGTTTTGAAAAATACAATTCTTAGAGCATGTAAAATGAACTATAAGCCCTAGGGGTAAAAATTAAATTTTTTGGCTATATATTCACTATTTTGGTGAAAAATAATTCATTTTCACACTATCCTATTGGACTTATTTTGATCTATTTTTATATTTAGTGAGTTGAGAAAAATTGACCATGGAGGAGCTAGATGCCATGTTTTAGAGTACATGAGATAACATATACAGTCACCCCATTTTAGACCACTAGTGAGTAATAAAAAACTTGTCATTAATACTATTTATTATAAATGTAATGATACTTTTAGGTTAAAAAATATCAAAGTCACAATATGCATTTTAGGGAAAATGATAGCTTCACCAAGGAAAATGGCAACTTTGTATAAAGTTACCATTCCTAGAAATAGTTAAAATTTGAAGTTACCATTAATAGAAATATTAGAAACACCAAAAGTGGGTGGAAATTTCTAAAATTATGATTTCAACCATTTCTATATGAAGTCAATATTTTTGTGAAAACAAAAATAGCGGCATTACCTAAAAAGTTGTAATATCACCTAAACTACTACATCGACATATAAGAAAATGGTGGCTTCACCCTAGAAGCCACACAAATTGATTCAAGGATCCAAAAGGGGTCCAACCCCTTGAAGAGTTTCAATTAGGCTTAGTAGTCTAGGTTTAGGCTCAAGTAGTAGCATATAGCTAGGTTGGTACTAAATTTTATGTTATTACAAGAGTGACTAGTTGTGTTGGCATGCCAAGAACAAAGTTCACACTATCTACAAACCCCTTAAGTATTGATAGAGGTTATGGTTGCATTATTATAAACATTGAACCCTCACAACATGGCATGGATGACAATAATATAGGTATATTGATCATAATTGAGTGTACTGGATAAAAATTAACACAATAAGACTTTCATATTTCACCTACTTATTGGAGAGGTAACTATGACACTTGAGGATACCTTCCATATCCTCAATTTATTGATGTATACATGGTGACTATTATTAACACTAACATAATAATACTAGGTAGTTATTGATGACTTTATTAGTTATCAGGGTATCCCCATGTTCCAAGGGAAGGTTGATATATACCTTATTGATACATATACAAACATTCAACCTGATGATTTACATGTTTTAGATCCATCACCACTAGATCTTATTTTTAGGGAGGTAGTTATGCTCATGGCCATTGTTAGTAGCATCATGTTTCCTGACAAGAGCATCTAGTACATTTATATGGGCCTTAAAGGTGTAGTGCAAAGTATGTTTAATGATTCTACATGATTTTTTTGGGGACTATGTATCTTGGCACAACTTTACATGGATCTTCATAGGATATCATATCATGGTGGATGCAACATTAGGGCTTTTATTATTCTGATGGTCTTAGGATAGGAGCACATTTTGATTGAGTGACCAATATGGATATGCAAACTAGAGGACTTAGAGGAGCTATTGACATACAATTAGGCTCAAATAAGAGTAGAAAGGCATAGGCAAAGGGAGATATTCCACTTTATCATGATATTTTTTATGATCTTACACCATAATTTTTCATTTAGAAGACTTACCTTGCATACTAGATGTAGTATTTCTGGGATAGGTGGTATATGGATTTCATGATGAATAAATGCTTTTTGAATGGGAGACAATCCCATATTTTTGAGGAGTACCACCTTGATCATATATTTTAGTAGTTTGGGTTCACATAGGATGTACCCAAGGGGTCAAGATGGTTTGTTCATGTGACTCAATAGATCAGCTAAGATACTCCTATTATCTAGAGGAGTGCAGTTAATGTGAGATATTTTAGTGTTCTTCAAGTTGTTTAGGCATATGCAGGAGGAACAACTAATATAGGGGTCACTCCAGCCTATATAAATTTATGGGTATAGGTATTCCTTATGAGGCTTACAATTCTAGTATAGGTAGGGGATATGTACCCATGGATATTAAAGAGATGGATATTGAGACATTGAATGATAGTGGTAACACCTGATAGGATAGAACAAAGGGAGTGATGATGATGAAGATGGATTTGATGAAGGAGATGATGGGGGAGATGGAGATGGATATGGATATAGAGATGATGGGGGAGATGAAGATAGATATGGATATAGAGATGATGAGGATGATGGACTAAAATTAATGTTGCTTGATCCTAGCATAATAGGGGTTAAAGTGGCTTAGGTTGATCTAGTATAGGTAGGGCCTTCTAGCATAACTATAGGTAGAGATATAGGTATTTTAGAGGTAGATATCATGGCTTAGATAGGTGAGATTATAGGATTATAATAATAGGTGATCATTTTATATACTACCTTGAATATGAAGGTTGATGACATGACTCATCTTCAATCAAAGATCACTTAGTTGAAGGCTGAGATAGATAGGATGATACAAGTGCAAATCCATCTCACCACTGAGAGGGATCAAACCATTAGATACATGGATTAAGCATTGGTCATTATTGACAATCTCACATGAGAGTGAGATGAATCTCAAAGAGCCTTGACACATGCCATATTATCATAGATGGTTATGGAGTTCCTTAATGCTAAGGACGAGGCTTCTTATTACCAATGAGCCTATGAGATAACCATGCTTAGGGACTAATGGGTTACTTTGTTTGAGGTTTGGGATGCACAGAGGGTAGTTATGAAATCTAGTCATTCTCTCACTAGGACTCATATTACGAGTGCATCAGGTTAGTTTGTCTATCAGCCATAGCCACCACTACTAGGACCATCAGGGCCATTAAAGCCACCTCTAACCATAGGTCCCATGGACACACATAGTCAAATTTTAGTGCAAGAATCTTAGCATTTTGGCATTTTGGTATAGTTTTGGAACTATTTTAGCATATGTTATTGTACTTATTATATCGACATATGGATGTATTTTGAGATACCATTGTGATATGTATATATCCTCTATGTATATGACATTTGAGATACATTAACATTCAATTTTGGGTCCTACAAGGTTGATTTACATGTATATGATATCCCTTGGATATATATATATATATATATGACATCATACTCATCATCTTATCTATCTCATGTTTAGAATTGATTATCATTATAGATGTTTAGCATTATTGTTGTTTATGCTTATGTATGTTCTATTCATTTTTTACTTATGCCATGTTTATAAGATGTTGTTTTGTTGGTTATCATCTGATTATGTTGTATGACTCATATATATGCTTATTTAGATATGTAAATCTATATAAACACACAATAAATCATTTTTAATCTTATTTATTACTCATGTATTCAAGCATGTGTTTGGGTATTTAGCTAGTTTGATATATTAGAGAAGTATTTCAATTTGCATTGATATAATAGTCTCTGTATGCCTAGTTTTTATTGTAGCTTGTAATATTATGCATAGTAATTATGAATAATTAAAATGACAATATATACTCTAAGCATGAAACACTTAGTTTAAATATAAATATAAACAACCTAGGAATAAGATATGAACAATCAAATCTGAAGTGTAAATATAACAAATAAATGAAGTGTAAGACTAAATACAAAAAATCACAACATAAGTATAGGACATGGATAATAAATACTTAAGTGTAAACAAAATTTAATAATCCTATGACAACCAAAAAACAAAAAGGTAAAATAAAACAAAAAAAATAAATGATAAAGAAACAAACATAAAAATAAATAAATAGAAAAAACACAAACACACAAACAAACTAAATTCAAATAAACTAAACACCAAACAAATGAAACAAAAACAAACAAATGAAAACTAGTAAAATAGACAAATATGGTAATATGGAAAAAAATCAAATAAATAACATAAAACAAACAAACAAACATACATAAAAAATAACAAACAAGGCCATAAATAATCAAAGGACTATAAATAAATAAAAACAACCAAACAAACACACAACAAAACACCAATAAAAAAACAAACTAATAAACATATAAACAAACACAATCCATCAATAATAAAACAAGAAAACACCAATAAACAAATAAAAATAAAACAAACACAAAAAAATAAAAATAAAACACCAATAAACAAAAATAAATAAATAAGACACAAACAAACACAAAAATAGCAAACAAACTAAAACTATAAAAGCAAATAGAATATACAAATATAACAATCAAAGATAGATAAAATGAACAAATGGTCAAATAAAAGAAATAAATAGAGATATAAACAAATACAATAAAACATTCGAAATAAATAATCAATTTAAAGCAAATAAATTTGAAATAAACAAACTAATCTAAACACACAAAAGCAAATAAACTAAGTTAAACAAACAAAAATACATAAACAATGGTTAATCAAAATGTTAGTACAAATAAATACAAATTGTTCATGTATGTGTCATAGAGGTGTTACTCTTGGTGACAATATGACCTCTATTCTAGGTAGCAATGACATAGGTAAAACAACATAAGAATAACTAGTACAAGGTTGCCCCTAGGCAATAGGGAAATGATGATGAAGGATATGATGGAAAACAATTTACCTTAGGCTAAAGGGAGCAATAACACAAATAAGATGTCAAACATTTCCCATAGGATATAGGGGACAATGAAATTAAAAAAACATGGGGGAATAGAATAAAAAGAAGGGGTATTCTATCTAACTCTATATGCACTAGACAAGTGGATGCTTCTTATATAGTTCCATGGACACAAGATCCAACATGAAATTTAGGCTAAATTTAGTTCTTCCAAGATATGGGATACAATAAAATTATGATAAGAAAACATTATTGACTTATAGATTAAAATGGGAATGTATCACAAAATGGTGAGTGTGTACAAAAAGAGAGGGATGACGCTCATAGTCATGAAAATTTCAACACAAAAAAATTGCATAAGTGTAAAAGTATGGTTTAGGCTAAAACCAAACTAAAAGTGAAGAGATGAGTATCCATTAATGACCTTAATTGGTAATTCATAGTATTTAATACATATATGACTTTGAATGAGAATGATCTCACAAAATGATGAGATCATAGGCTAAGGTTGTTCATAAAATGGTGAGAGCGTAAGAAAATCCAAGTGGTAATTATTGTGTCAAACTTGAATGTACCATGCTCACAACATCAACTCATAAAATAGAGAGAGTGTACTATTAAGGACAAAAAATATGGGGAAATTAAAGAAAAATTGGTTACTTGTGATAATTTGGAGTCCTAGAATATTTAAGGCAAAGAAGTGGTCAAAAAGGAAAGGAAGGTGGTTGAGCTAACTTGAGATACCCCATGTATCTAAGTGTTGCCTACATAGTCTGTGTAGACCTCAGGTTAATGTAGTTCTCCCAAAAATGGGAGAAAAAAAGGTCAAGGTGGCCTATAAATGAAGCTAGATAGATAAGAAAGTCCATCCCAAAAAAAATTGATGACCTTATATCTCCCATGGAAATTCTAATCCAATTTTCAAGATTTTTTAATTTTTAGGATTTTCAAAAAAATTCAAATGTTTAGGGTTTTTCAAGGTATCCCAACTCAATTGAGAATAATGAGATATAAAATGGTCCAAATTTTAAATTTTGTCACTCAAACTTTCACCCTTTGAGGAGATGACAAGTCTCTACTCATTCAAGTGACACAATGAAACCACCTCAGGGATATGGGTGACCCAAATTTGAGGTGGATCTCTAGATTAGTGCTAGTTTCCTTGATGTATCACTATAGACCAAAATTACTACTTACTTTTAGGGGCTGAAAATAGAGAAGGATAACTATAAAAAAATCTAATATAGGGGAGGTGATACACCAAATATATGTTCTACTCACACCACTTATAATTCACTTAAAACCAAAGAGAATCCCACACATACACTTCATCTAATTCAACACTCCTCTTCTACATCAATGTATCAAGCATGGGGTATTGAAGAGAGCTTATGCTATGAGGACTTAGACAATATGTCTTCTAGAAACACTAATGAATGAACTACTCACTATACCTACAATCCACACTAGATAGTTCTTGTCGACCTACAAAAGAGATCTTTCAATTCACAGAAGGGACTAATAAGAATAACATGTGAAGGTAAGAAAAATACACTTGCACAAGAACAAAAACAAAAACATGCACTTTATGAAATATTAAATGAGGTAAAAAAACATTATTCATTAATTCAAGGCAAAAATTTGGTAGGTGTTTGCCATACCCAAGTGGAGAGATCCATATAGTAGCCAAAAAGGCTAAAATTTATAGCAAGTGTGAGAGGAAAGAGAAAGGGAAGCTCAAGAGTCACTAAGACACTTTTCAAGTATGGAGAATGAGTGAAAACATTAATGGAATCTAGAATGATATAGTTCCTAAAATTAAATTAATGAAAAATGTCCCTCAACTCATTTAACTTCTCCAAATGTGGCATAGATTCTCTCTTCACTTGCATATGAAACTATCTCCATGATTTGCCTTCCAAAAATACCTCATTAATACATAGGTTCAGGTCTAATCATTAATATAAATGGGAGGGATTACTAACATGCCCCCACATAAATTGGATTAGTCCTTAATCATTCCTATGCCTCTGACCATGAGCAATAATTCATGACAACCACAAATAACTCCTTCCCAAGCACCTTTCACACTTGGCATCCAACATCCTCAAATTATACAATATGATCCATGCACAAGTATGGATGACACATCTCAAGAGTTTCCAAATTATTAAGTTCATTAATCAAGCCTTAAAAGGTTTCCCAATTTAAGTTTTACCATTTTCAATAAGTGTTCACTTTTCATTCACTATGACTAGTTAAGATGAGGAAGATGGTAGGCACACATGGGAGATTAGATAACTCAATACATTAAAATTAGGACTTATAAAAAGTCATAATATCTCTCCTAAATGTGGTTTCATCTTTTGAAAGTTCTCCATTCCTACAAGACACAAATTTATCAAAATAAGCCTTGTTATACCTCTTTTATATAGGTGTAGTACATCTTAGTTACATGGAACAGGACCCTAGATAATCCTCTATATCTCCCTATTTTTTTCATGTCGTTTACACCCCATTTGGATTCTCCATTTGTCTTCTTTTATCCATTGGGTCCTTAAGGAGGGTTTTATGAGGGTTTCTAGTCTTTTCAAGTCTTAGGCATTATTCATAGAGTTGGCACATTGAAAATATGAAATAATTCCTCTGAGAGCATCTTAGGGACCCTACCTAACACCTTTAAACACCATAGGATACCATGCAAAGTATTATGAAAGTTCTGAGCTTTCTAAGATGATCACTCATGCCTCTTCCATGCATTATGCAAGGTCTGAGTATCTTTAAGCTACGAAATGGCTTCTTGATGGAAACATATACAAACTGATGGCTTCAACATACCTAGGATGATCACACAAATATTTTTACATATGATAGAATTCTTATCTTGTGTGAAAATGTAAAAGACCCCCCACTTTGGCATTAGGCCTAATATTTCCTAGTAGGTCTACCCTACACTCTTGAGCTAAATAACCCCTATTGACACTTTCCATGTATTTATATAGTTTTAACACATCATTTAAAACACCATGATAATTAATCAAATCATTATAATTCTTTGAAAATACTAGGACTAGAAGTGACTCCTTATTTGGAGTTAGGTTTCTATCTTGTCTAATTACCCTACCTACAAACCTTGTTGTCCAAACTGCCCTGCTTATATTCAAACATTATAACTTGGTTTATCATGATTTATTACATGTTTCTCAACACTAAAAATCATTTTTAATGGTCTTTTCTCGTTTTGGTCCACACTTTCATCTCTTTTCCTCAAAACTGCCAGTTTGGTGCATAGAGAAAGAACTCTGCCTCTAAGACAAAATAGAGGCATGTTTCCCTATTTACTCATAAAAAAATATTATAGGGGGTTATACAAGTAATAATGGTGATATACACAAAAATATATCTCTTTACTCTAATATTTTACTCTTTAAAATAGCATAAATTCCAAGACCGAGTTTTCTGGGAGTAGACTATCTATAGGTAGGGCATAAGGGTTGTGTTTACTTACTTTTGGACTCCTTTCCTTGTTGAATTTAAACTAGAGAGATTTAATTCATGGTGAGATCATCATGGTGTATGTATTTATAATTCATTCACCACCTTGTTTTACTATAAACATTCTCCCATGTTCCCTTAGCTAACAAAATAAGTCCTCCCTACTTGACAGTGACAACCCTGTAAATTCCTACCTATAAGTTTCTTTGCTCATTGGAACTTGTTTATGATGTGTGAAGTTTTTATTTAATCCAATTTATACACATTAAATTTTATATAAATTTTAACTCATCTTGAGTTTTCTTATATGTTCAAAGTAGGTCTAAACTATGTTTTCCTAGATTGAGACATCTTGCAATCTGATTCTACCTGTAGATGTTTATTGCTCATTAGAACTAGTTATGATTAGTTTGGATCTTATTTTAATTATTTCCTACCACAAGATGAAAAATTGAACCTTAATTCACTTTTTAGGATCTCACAACATATAAAGGCATCATGTTTGAGTTGGCTACATTATAACCTACTATAGGTGATTATTGAGGTCATTTGTGTAGATTGAGGATGAGTGTATGGGGTAAACACATGCAACTCATATTTTTTTTGGTTATATTGAGTCATAACATCCATATTATCTATTATAATCATTTGATCATGATTTTATGGCTAGGTTACAACTTTGAGTGATAAAGATATCCTTTTGATCTTGGACTGTAGACCTCTCTACCTACTCATAGTTGGTTGTAGATAGCATTTTTTAAGTCATACACACCTATTAGGGATTCTTGACTATGACGTTACATCTTAGACATCCTTAAAATAACTAATTTACCTTCATACTTGATAAGGTTATTCAATCAAGAAAATATGTTTGGAATTGTCACTCCTAAGGAAAAGGTCACTTTTAAGTTAAAACCTATAGATGACACTGATTGAGCTCAGTGTATCAAAGTGAATTCTTGGAGTTCCAATTAACTTTCTTCCATAGGTCATTCTTGTAAAACCTTTTGAGATCTCTTTTTCTTTGTTAATAACTACAAGGTGAGCATGTTAGGACCCTTCAAGAGCCCTCATATCCTCATTTCATAAAATCAATAATATACTCAGGGGATCTATTTCATACTTTTAGGGAAAGAATCCCTATATCTCAATCATCACTTATTTTAAGGAAACCCTCTAATTTTCATATAAACTTGACCCTTATGACATGCATTTTGTGATCCCCTTAGCATATAAATATCACAAAAAAATATTCATCATGCTTTCACACCTCTGAAGGTACCTCATACTCTATTAATACCACCTGTAGGTGGCTAAAAGGGAGTAACAATGATATTTTAAGGAAAATGCATGATTCTTTCTCCATTATTTTTACCTTGATCATCAAATGCACCTTCATAATTAAAAATAAAAAACAACATTCAATGCCTTCATCTCAACATGGAAAAATTCCTTCAAGGCATATGTAGTTGCATATTTTTTAGTATAGAACATTGAGGTTGAAAATAGACCAAGATTAAGCCTAGAAGAGACTTCTTGAAGTCTTGAGACTTCCAAAACCAAGAGAACCAAGGAAACCTATAGAGAGGCCCTAAGAAACATATGAAATAATAAAAACCATCAAACTAAAGCAAAATATTTAGAAACTAGATCAAATAAGGACACTTCTTAAATGTAAGAGCATTAAAGGATGCTTAGTTTCATAGTGATGGTTCATGAAGGAGGAGATATAAAACTAAAAATCTTTCCATGGATTTAAATCTAACTTAGACCTCTTTCAACCCCCAAGATAACTCCTCTCAACTCCATTTGTATAGACTGTACTATACATCCAAAGTTGACTCTCCTTGGCTTACAAAGGCAATAAATAAGAAATAGAAGTAAAAACTAATTTTTTTGACATTTTATCTACAAACCAAGCATGGTAAATTCCTTATGAAGATGAAGAGACACTAGGACAATGTTTTTAGCTGAAGGTGAGCTCACTTAGTCCATACAAGTCCCATAAATAGCCTATTTTCAAGGATATCTCCATATTTTCATGAATTAAACTACTTATTGACTACCTTTGATCAATTTATAACATATTATATCCCCATCCACATTGAAAAATTGCTTGGTGAAAAATATGCTTCCTTAGAAAATTTGTACAAGTCATTAAGTGAACCAAAATTTGACCAAAAAAGGCATTTTTGCATATGGGACATGGTAAAGGACCAATTTATGACCTAAAAAAAATTTAGATCATATAAATGACCAAATTAGTAAATTTATAAAATAATTTGAACCTTTGACCATGTTTGACTAGGATTGACCAAAGTTGACTTTAGTTGACTAGGCAAGTACAAGGAAGATAGGCTTAGACCATGGCTAGAGTAGGCATATGTGAGATATTTAGACCAATATTAAACATATATAAGACATAAAAACCTTTGAAAAAGTTTCAATATGTATGGGTTGACCCAATTTGACTAAAATTCAAATTTGGTCAACACTTTTGGTAATTCGTAGGGGTAACATGCTTGCCTATGTTAAGGATGAGTAGCCTTTCCCATCCATTGGGAAAAGGGAATTAAATTAACTCTAAAATAATAGGATCAGACCTTGACTTTACCAAAAATATATCTTTTTGACCTCAAAATACACAAAGGAAAGACAACACACAACAAGACCAAGCAAACACATGAAACAATGACACACTTATGCTACTAAGCACTTAGGGAACACAAAAAACAATAGAAAGGAAAATAATTATGTATATTTAGCTTAAACATACCTCCCTTATTGGATCAAAATGGAATTACCTTGAATCTTCCTCTGCATGATATGAATAAGGGTGCCAAACATGTCTCTTCTTGGATGGAGTATTAGATGACTCATGCTCCCTTTTCACTCTATCTTGGCATGTCCTTTGATGGAGTCATATAAAACAAGCCTCAAAGGTATATGAAGTCTTCTTGACCTTGGAAACATGATTCATATTATTTTCCCTTTATCTCATCATGGAAAATTTGCATCTCTATGCATGAGACAACTTATTTAAAGTCTACATATTATTGAAAAGCCTCATTATCCTTCTCATTTATTATATACTCTTCAAATATTTCAATAAATTTTGTATCATAGCATCCTAGGAGTATTTATTTCTCAAAATATTCCTTCATGGTTGTAAGAACAACTTCACATGAGGTTCTAGAATCAAACTTAAAACCTTCTTCAAAAGATTCATAGTCATCATAGATTACTCCATCATGGTTTAGAGCCTCTTGATGATGATACCTCTCAGCATATACATGCTCCTAAACATGTTGGGTTTGTGTTATTATAAGTCTTATCTTCTCATTATCTTAATATTCTTTGAACATTTACATATATGTGTGCCACATGTATTCTTCTTGAAACACATCATCTTGCTTACCATGTCTTATAGTCAGCTCCAAAGGACTTGTAAGCCCCATGAAACCGTCAAATTAATTTTAAATTTATTCAAAACTCTACCAAAAGTCATAATCTTATCTTGGATTAGCTTCATGAAAGAGTACAATAAGAGAAACTTCTGCCTCTTCTTCTTTGGAAACCAAAATAACTTCTTTCAAGGCATCTTCTTAAACACAAGGAATGTCATCTTCATTACCATTAAAATATAAAGTTTCTTCACAAGGAGTCATATATTACTCATTATAAATCTAATCTGAAATATCCATCTCCTTCTCCCTCTTAGTGATCCTAATAATAGGCATCTCAAAATTAGGAAGTTTAGCCCAAGAAGGCTCCCAAGGATAAATGCAATCCTCACCATTAGAAGGGTAAAATGGATCAGTTAGAATAGGTGGAAAGATGGGTTCAATGACTTCTTGAGGAGGGGTGGGAGGGAGTTGATTAGTCTCAAGTTTCTATTCACTTCCAACTTCTTCACTTAAACATGATTTATTCTTCTTTCCATAAGCTGCCACTACTTATTTCCATCTTGGGAAGGTAGGTTTAGAGAGTTCTCCATGGGGCTAAGATGAAAATGGAGGGGTAAATGATATGATTAAGAAACTTTGGGTTTCCTTAGGCTTGGTATCTTGTTTCCAACATGGAAATATAGGCTTAATAATCTCTCTAATTTATACTGCCATGATGGATTTCCTTAAATGTTAGTTTTTCAATTCAATCTCCTTGTCAAGATGGGCCTCAAAAATCAATCTTCCCTTCTCAAAATATTCTCCAAATAAATTAACCGGCTTAATAATGGTGTCCTCCTTCCTTTTTATTCTCTCATGGATGGACCTCAAAGAAGGGAAACATTGGGGAAAGCATGAAGGACTTGGGGCATTTTGAAACATGCTTGGATTAACATCTTGAGTGGGTAAATTTAACACACTTGAAGGCTCATGTGGGATGTATTGGAGATGCTAAGACTGAGTTTGTTCATGAGATTTAAACCTCTCTTCTACCTAGAAAATTATACCACAAACATTAATCATTTTACTTGTAAGGCCTTACAAATTAAATCTATCTATAGGCATCCATTCTCTCTTGACAATTTATAAAGCATCCCTAACACTCTTGACACAATCACTAGGGATAACTTGAACACAACCATTTCTAGTATCAAGGTCTAACATATAGTATTTTTAGCCAATGAGGATCTTCTTAGAACTTGCAATGGACTGATTTAGAGAACTAGGTGGACTAGGTGAAGCACAAGCTTGATAGGGATGATTATAAGCAACATAGGATTGATAGGGATCATGACGAGCTTGGCCAAGGACTTATTCATATTGAGAGGGAAAAGGCAAAGATTGATATGTCTCCCCAACTTGTGTTAAGATAAACTCAACATCAAAATTATCCATGAATCACTCATGAGAAGAGTATATAACAAGAAAACAACTTCAATTAGAGTACCTAAACTACTTAAAAAGTAGGTTTATTCTTGGAATCACCATTGGTGCTTAGTGAAATTACTCTAAAGACTGATATCTTGAGGAGAACACCAAAAATCCTCAAATTCTTGGAATAATTGTCCCATTGAGCATCCCAAAAACTTTTTCACTTTAAATTTCACCCTTTGAGGAGATGATAAGTCTCTCCCCATTCAAGTGGCATAATATAACCACCTCAGGGCTTTGGGTGACCCAAATTTGAGGTGGATCTCTAGATTAGGGCTAGCTCCATTAATGTATCACTATATACCAAACTTACTACTAACTTTTGCGGGGTGAAAAGGGAGAAGGATAATTTAAAATAAATCTAATATAGGGAAGGTGATACAAGAAATAGATGTTCTACTCACACCACTTATAATGCACTTGAAACCAAAGAGAATCCCACAAACACACTTCATCCAATTCAACACTCCTCTTCTACATCAATGTTTCAAGCATGGGGTCTTGAAGAGAGCTTAGTCTAGGAGGAATTAGATAATAGGTCATATAGAAACACTAATGAATGAGCTAGTTAGTATACCTACAATCCACATTAGACACTTCTTTCTGACCTACAAAAGAGGGATTTCAATTCACATAAGGCACTAAGAAGAGTAACATGTGAAGGTAAGAAAAATACACTTACATAAGACCAAAAACCAAAACATGCACTTAATTAAATCTTGAATGAGTTAAAATAACATTACTCATTAATTCAATGCAAAAATTTGGTAGGGCTTTCCTATACCCAGGTGGAGAGATCCATATAATAGCCAAAAATGCTAGAATTTATAGCAATTATGAGAAGAGAGAGAGAAAGGGAAGCTCAAGAGTCACTAAGACACTTGTCAAGCAAGGATAATGAGTTACAACATGAATATAATATATCATGATATAGGTATTGAAATGAAAGTAAGGACAAATGTCCCTCAACTCATTTAACTTCTCCAAATGTGGCATAGATTTTCTCTTTACTTGTATATGAAATTGCCTCCATGATTTACCTTCCAAAACTACCTCATCAATACATAGGTTTAGGTTTGATGATTAATATAAAGGGGAGTGGTTACTAATAATCCCCTACATTCATTGGATTAGTCCATATTCATTCATATTCCTCTGACTATGAGTAATCATTCATGACAATCACAAATAATGTTTTCCCAAACACCTCTCATACTTGACATTAAAAATCCTTCCAATTAAATAATATGATCCAAGTAAAATGAGGGATGACACTTGTCAAGAGTTTCCAAGTTATCAGGTTCATGAATCAAGCCTTAAAAGGTTTCCTAATTTAAGTTTCACCATTTTTACTAAGTGTTCATTGTTCATTCACTGTGACTAGTTGAGCTGAGGAAGATGGTATGCACACTTGGGAGATTATATAACTAAATATATGAACATGAGGACTTATAAAAATTCCTAATATCTCTCCAAAATGTGGTTTCATCTTTTGAAAGTTATCCATTCCTACAAAACACATAAATTTGTCAAAATAATCTTTGTTGTACCTCTTCTGTACAAGTGTAGTACATCTTAGTTACATGGAATAGGACCTTGGAGAATCCTCTATATCTCCTAGTTGTTTTCATGGCCTTTACACCCCATTTAGATGTTCCATTTGCCTTATTTTCTCCATCGGGTCCTTAAGGAGGGGTTTATGAGGGTTTCTCGTATTTTTAAGTCTTAGGCATTATTCATAGAATTGACACATTGAAACTTTGAAGTAATTCCTTTGAGAGAATCTTAGAGACCCTCCCTAAAACCTCCAAACACCTTAGGACACCAAGCAAATTATTATGAAATTTCTAAGCTTTTTAAGATGATCACGCATTCCTCTTCCATGCATTCTGTAGGGTCTGAGTATCTTCAAGCCAAGAAATGGATTCTTGATGGACAACTCTACAAAATGATGGTTCTAAAATACCTATGATTATCCCAAAAATATTTTTCCATATGATATAATGCTTATATTTTATGAAAATGAACAAGATCTGCCACTTTGGCATTAGGCCTAATGTTGCCTAATAAGTTTGCCCTACACTTTTGAGCTAAATGAATCATATTGACACTTTACATGAATTTATATAGTTTTAGAACATAATTTACACCCAAATGAACATGATTAAAATAATTATAATGATTTTTAAATTCTAAGACTAGAATTGACTCCCTATTTGGACTTAGGTTTATATCTTATCTAATTACCCTACCTGTAAACCTTGTTGTCCAAACCACCCTGCTTGGATTCAGAACTTCTAGCTTGGTTTCTCATTTTTTATTACATGTGTCACAGCTCCAAAAATCATCTTTATGGGTATTTTATCATTTTGTTCCACCATTTCATCTCTTTTCCTCAAAACTACTAGTTTGGCGCAAGGAGAAATAAATTTACCTCTGAGACAAAATAGAGGCATGTTTCCCTATTTTCTCAGAAAATAACAAGTCTTGGAGGGGGTTCTAAAAGTCATAAGGGTACTTTCCAAAAAAATATATCTCCTCAATCCAAGATTTAACCCTTCAAAAAAACATAAATTCCAAGACTGATTTTTCTAGGAGTAGACTGTTTATAGGTAGGGCATAAGGGTTGTGTTTGCTTGCATTTGGAATCCTTTCCTTGGAGAATTTGAACTAGTGAGATTTAATTCAAGGTGAGATCATTATGGTGTATGTGTTTATAAATCACTCACCACCTTGTTTTACTATAAACATTCTCCCATGTTCCCTAAGTTTACAAAATAAATCCACCCTGCTTGACTATCACAACCTTGTAGATTTATGCCTATAAGTTTATTTGATCATTGGAACTTGTTTATGATGTGTGAAGGTTTTATTGAATCCACTTTAGGACACATTACCTTTTATATCACTTTGAACTCATCTTGAGTTTTCTCATATGTTCAAAGGAGGTCTAAACTATGTTTTACCTAAATTGAGACATCTTGTAATCCGGTTCTACCTATAGATGTTTATTGATCATTAGAACTAGTTTATGATTAGTTTGGATATTTTTTGAATTCCATCTTACCAAAATATGAACACTTGACCCTAAATTCACTTTTTGGGATATCAAAACATCAAAATGCATCATGCTTGAGTTGGCTACATTACAATCTGCCATAGGTGCTTATTGAGGTCATTTGTATAGACTAAGGATGAGTGTGTGGGGTAAATGCATGTAACCCATATTATTTTTTGTGATCTTGAGTCAACATCTCTCTTATCTATTATGATAATTTGATCATGATGTTAGGGATAGGTTACAACCTTGACTGATAAAGATCTCCTTTTGATCTTTGACTGTAGACCTCTTTGCCTACTCACAGTTGGCTATAGAAGCCTTTTCTAAGTTATATACACCTATATAGGATGCTTGACTATGATATTGCATCTTAGACCTCCTTAAAATACCTAATATACCTTCATACTTGATAAGGTTCCTCAAGCAAGAAAATATGTTTGGAACTATCACTTCTAAGGAAAAGGGTCACTTTTAAGTTAAAACCTACTAATGACATTGACTGAGCTCAGTGTATCAAAGTGCATTATTTGAGTTCCCATTAACTATCTTCCATAGGTCATTCTCTCACAACATTTTTAGATCTCTTTATCTTTGTTAGGATATGAAAGGTGGCATGTTAGGACCCTTCAAGATTCCTCATATCCTTGTATAAAATTAATAAAATACTCAGGGGCTCTATTTCTTGTTTTTTAGGAAAGAATCCCTAAATCTCATTCATCACTTCTTTGAAGGAAACCCTATACTTTTCATAGCAACTTGAATATTATGACATGTATGTTGTGATCCCCTTATCATATCAATATCACAAATAATGATTCATCATGATTTCACACCTTAGAAGGTACCTCATACTCTGTTGGCACCACCTATAGGTGGCTAATAGGGAGCAACTATGATATTGTAAGGAAAATACATGATTCTTGCTCCATTATTTTTACCTTGATAATCAAATTTACCCTCATAATTCAAAAAAACTAAAACAACATTCAATGCTTTCATCTCAACATGGAAAACTTCCTTTAGGGCACCAGTAGGTGCATATTTTTGAGCATAGAGCAGTGAGGTTGAAAATAGACCAAGAATAAGCCTAGAAGAAGATTCTTGAACTCTTGAGACTTAAAAAACCAATATAACCATGAAAAACCTATGGAGAGGTCTTGAGAAACATATGAAACAATAAAAACCATCAAACCAAAGCAAAATATTTATAAACTAGCTCAAACAAGGACCCTTCTTGAATGCAATAGCATAAAAAGCTACTTAGCTTCTTTATGATGGTTCATGAAGGAGGATCCATGAAACTAACAAATATTTCCATGGATTTGAATCTAACTCAAACTTCTTTCAATCCCTAAGAGAACTCCTCTCAACTCTATCTGTATGGACTATACTATGCATCCAAAGTTGATTCTCCTTGGCTTGCAAAGGCAAGAAAGAAGAAATATAATTAAAAACTAAACTTTATAACCTTTTCTCTATAAACCAAGAATGGTAAATACCTTAGGAAGTTTAATAAACACTAGGACCATGTTTTTAGCTAAAGGTGAGCTCACCAAGTCCGTATAAGTGCCATTAATGCCATATTTTCAAGGAGATATCCCTATTTTCATGCATAAAACTACTTCTTGACTACCTATAATCACTGTCTAACATATTTTAACCCCATTCATGTTGAAAAATTTCTTGGTGACATATATGATTCCTTGGAAAATCTGTATAAGTCATTAAATGAACCAAAATGTGACCCAAAAAGGCATTTTTGCAAATGAGACATGGTAAAGGACCAATTTATGACATAAGAACAAATTAGATCATATAAATGACCACATTATGACATTTATAGAATAATATGAGCCTTTGACCATGTCTGACTATGGTTGACTAGAGTCGAATTTGGTTGACTAGGTAAGTACAAGGAAGATAGGCTTAGACCAAGGCTAGAGTAGGGATAAGTGAGATATTTAGACCAACATGAGATCTCTATAAGACATATAACAACATTTGAAAAAATTTCAATATGTAGGGGTTGACCCAATTTTACTAAAAGTCAACTTTGATCAATAATAAAATGATAAGAGCATGGTTTAAACATATTCACAAAATAAAGAGATCATATCAAAAGGATGACTGAGTTAATCTCAATATGAATTGAGTCCAACCTATAATTCTTGAATGACCTCAAGTCACTATAGTTATTCCTACACAAAAATCATATGACTAAGTCCCAATAAGTTTAGGTATAGGTAAATGATAAATTAAATGGTAAAATTAATGGTAAGGTGATGTAGTAATGCATGCTAAAGTTATTTCTCCTAATTTACCCATAGGTGGTTATAATTAGGAAACAACAACAAAGGGTTAGTGGTACCAATTTTACCATAGGTAGTTATAATTAGTAGCATGAGTATAGAACATAACAACAAATGAAGGATGAAATTACTAAGACCACTATCATATTACTTTCATATAATACCATTCAAATGTTTAATATGAAACAACTACTCAAACTAAATATATCATTAAGCACTGAATGTGCCTAAAGTACAAATGCATCTAAACCAAGCCAAACCTGATAAGTGGGGTTAGGTAAAAAGAACTAGTTGATTAAGGGTTAATGGAATGGTAAAATGATAAAAGGGTATAATACAAATAATGGATATAATGTGGAATAACTTAAAAGAACCATTCATAGTAACTTTCTGGCTAAGATTACCCAACTGGTGTAGGATCCATACACTACTTTGTGAACTTCCCTAAATACTAGTCTAGATTCTATTGAAGGTAAATAATGAATCAGAGTTTCATTATATCTTCTATAATACAAGGTTGGCCCAAGTAGGGTATAATAAGAGGCTTTGAGGGTGAATATATTTTTCTTACATGATACATCAGGAGGCATAGTTTTGTCTTGAATACAGGCATATATGTTTGAATACCAGGGAGACATGGGACCAACAATGTCACAAATCATCTCAATGGCTAATTGTTCATGTGTCAATTCTAAGATATGTTTTATAATAAATTTATAATCATTTTCTCTATTTGTGATCTAAATCATGGAGTCAATAATGGACATAGCATCAATTATTCTATTATTGGCTCGAGATATTCTTTCAAAATGAATATTGGCAATCTACAACTTAAGATTATTAACCATATCCCTATATGGTACTGAATTCTCATCCTTGGCCTAGTATCAGTCAATGACCTAATTTATCATTAGGTAAGAATCATCATGAACTAGTAAACATTAAATGTTCCACTATATTTCTTGATAAATACCTACAATGAGTGATTCATAATTGGCAATGTTATTGGTACAAGGGACTCCAATGTAAAATGACTTGGGAATGAGATCCCTTTATAATATAAAAAATAATATCCTAATGCCTAATCTATGAGATATGAATGAACCATAAAAGTATATCTTCTATTTTATACCCTAGGAGGTGCTTCTACTTCTATGGTAGTCATAATGGCCTCATCTAGAAATCTAAATGTAAGAGATTGAGTATCAAGAAGAGGATATTATACAAGCTAATCTATGAGCACTTGCCCCTTAATAGCCTTTTTATTAGCATATTCAATTTCAAACTCACTCAAAATAATGATCCATTTTGTCATGCAACCCTGTAGAGCTATTTTGGAAAGTAGATACTTGAGTGGATTTACTTTAGCAATAATAATGGTCTTGTTATTTATCATGTAATGAAGCAACATTTAAGCTCTGAAAACCATTAATAAATAAGATTTTTCAATTGACATATAATTTTTCTCATATGTGACTAATGTTTGGCTTAGATGATACATGACATGATCTTTTCCCTATTCATTATGTTGTGTAAAAAATTCCCGTAGGGAATTTTTAGTCATTGATAGGTCAATGGATTATTCAGTGTGGGTGGTAATAAAATAGGCATATAGGCTAGATACACCTTAAGATGATCAAATGATTTATCAAAATCTTCATTCTAGGATATATTAATTCCCCTCTTTATTAAGTGTGTAAATATATGGCATTTATCATCCAACTATGATATGAAGCATGAGATTGAATGTATCTTGCCCTATAAACTACAAAATTGCTTCAAGATAGATGGCAACAACATTTCAGTAATTGCATGAAATTTGGTTAGATAAAATTCAATTCCCCTATGAGACATAATGAAGCCTAAAATTTTTCTAGATGTTACACCAAATACACATTTCTTTAGATTAATATTGATATTGTACTAGTAAAGCTTCTCAAATATTCTTCATAGTATAAATAGATGATGGGAATGGGTCTTTAATTTACCCAAGTTGTCATCATCATAGTCCTTAATAATGTCATTCATCATATCATGGAAAATTACTATAAAGGATCATTGGTATGTTTCTCTATCATTCTCAAGTCCAAATGACATTACTTGATAACAAAACATTCCCCATAGAGAGGTGAATGTTGTCTTGTGCTAGTCTTCTAGTGTAATTCTGATCTCATTATACCCTAACAATCCATCCATAAGAGAAAAGATTTCATAACTATTCATTGAGTTGACTATCATGTTTATTTTAAGAAAAGGAAATTAGTCTTTCAATCATGATTTGTTGATATCTCTAAAATTAGTTTAGATTATGATACCTTCTAGTTTTTCTCTCACTAGCACAATGTTTGAAATCCACTCTAAATAGTTGATCAACTTGATGCATTTTACATGTAAGAGTTTTTATAACTCTTTCTTGACTAACACAATAATATAAAGATGTATCTTGTGTAGCTTCTAATTGATGGGCTTACCATCAATATGTATAACAAGATGGTATATAACCAAGGTAGGGTCTAAACCTAGCATGTTTAAATAGGCCCATGAAAATATGTCAACAAATTATCTTAGAAGGGATGTAAGGACTTCAAATTCCTCCTTAGGAGGGATGTGCCTAATTTAATCCACTTTGGGTCATCTAGAGCCCCAATATTAACCTCTAAATTTTCCTCCATAATAAGTATAAAACCATCATCTAATATAGTTGATAAGGAGTTAAACTAGTTGGCAATGGCAAAGTCGTCTAGCCAAAATAACTCATCTAATTATCCCAAGTAGGATGAATCAAAATATTCTAATTCTAGAAAAGGCCATGAAAAAAATACCTTAGGGTACTCTTAAAAAATCTAAACAAAATCTTACCACTCCTTGATATTGATCTCTGATCCATAAATAGGCTTTGGGCTATAGGTCTACTGTGATTCATAGGAAGAGGGGTGAACATCCCCATATAATGGAATTGAAAACTATTTTTCACAAAAAGAATTTTTTTATTTACTTTTACCCTAGTCAGAAAGTACCTCAAAGAGATTCACTTTTATACCTTAATGTTGTATTTTATTTTTATTTTTGGCTAGGAAATTTCACCCACTCTCTAAAATAGGTAGTAGGATCTAATCTAATATAAAATCCTTGCTTGTGATATCCAAAAGGAATATGATTCTTTAACCCTAGAAAGTTGCATATGGCCTCATCATTTTAAAACTCATCTAATGGTATTTTTGACTCTTATTGGTCCCATTCTATCAAATTTAGGTGATAAAGAGTTAATTTCAAAGGTTGATAAATAGGGTTAAAGGTGCAAATGACATGGGGGTTAAACAAATTTGTAGCAAAAATGTATTTTTAGATGATATAATCAGACCCTACATCACTTTTGGTATCATCTTCACTATTCAGTAGTGTTGGAACATGAATAAAATATGCAAGGTCACCCTAAGGTATCTTAAGTCTAATACCATGGGTTCTTTTGTACTTTGTCATTGATACTAGTTTAATCATTCCAAGATGATGTAGCCATAGACCTCTACCTTAATAAGCTAAGTAATCCATAACCTAATTAAGGCTAGGATACTTTACACTTTTGTAATAGTCAGCTAACTCATTAGTGTAAATCTATGAATCTTTGGTTAAGGGGTCTTGTTCTAGGACTGAGGTTAATTTTTTAAAAAAGGGGTTATTTAGGTAAGATATTTCCTTGGTTACAACTCCATGAAAGTAGTTTTGGCCTTAGGTCTCCCATAAGCTTTTAAAAATTTGAAAAAAAATTCAATATGAAATGCATTATGGCTAATGTATTCTCTAAGACCTTTGTCAGTTATATATAAATGATTGGTAATGTCTTATGGAGGCATGGATGAGGTTGAGGCTAGGTTGTTTGGGTTAATGTAATTATATTTTGGTCCTAATTCAATGTTTTTCCCCTTTTCATCTCTTTCTCCATCATATTTGGGCATAAGATTCATGCCAAACTAATAGTTATAGCTCTTATATTTATCCTTGATACATTTACAATAATGATATGGCTGAAGATCACTGTCACTTCCATTCTTGAATGGGGAAATTTTATACACTAATGAAACTTGGAAGGTATAGCCCTGATTTCATGGATCCATGGTCAACCCAATAACAGATTATAAGATAATTCCAGATCCAGATACATGGCATAAATTGTCATGGGTAAAAATCCTAAAATCCTAATGACCATTAGAAAGATATAATAGCTTGAGATTCTCATTATTCATTATCATATGCCTTGATAATGATGGTATCTAGGTATAATTCAACTACTATATATCCAAGATGTTTCATCAACTTCAGAGACATAATGTTGAGTCCTGAACCATTATCGACAAGGACACATTTAAATCTATGGTTTTTTATACAAAATTTGATGTACAAGGGTTATTATGTAAAGGGCCTAGGGATGGCATGTAAATTTGGTTAAAGGTAAGATGTTGGCCAAGGCCAAGTGTCCTACCATGGCTTGGAATTTATCTAGAGTGATACCATTTGGTGCAAGGGATTAGTTCAAGTACTGATTTAGTATGTCCTTATGGATACTTGATGTACGTAGTAAATCCATGATGGATATATACATAGGTGTCTTATAGTTCCAAAATATCATAGGCCTTCTCCCTAGTTTTTTTAGTTGTTTTATTTTTGATAGACATGAAAGGTTGAATGGGCTCACTCATAGTATTTAGATATGATCCCTTGATAGTGACCTTAGATCATCAAGTTAATATTGCATAACCTCAATCTCATACTTGGATTTGGTAGTTGGATGGGTAGGAAATTGGACCAAGAATGGTAATTCTAGGCTGATGTTGAGCTTGAAGGCTAATATGGTCTGAAGAAGAATTACTAGTATAAGGGAATTGATAAGAATTATTTGTTTGATAGGAATTATTAGGTGAAGGTCAAGGTTTATTAGTAGTTAAATTAGGGTTTATGGTAATAGTCAAAAAATGACCAACTAAGACATGTCCTAAAAATTACTATAGGTATACGTAATGGCATGATGGCCTTCTTGATTGGTTTGGTCAGTTTTCCCTTGGTTCTAACCATTCTGCTATTGTTTTTGTGGTTGGTGTTACTATTACTGCTTTTACAGTGGATTTCTTTGCCAATTTTATTATTATTGATATTATTATTATTTATTGTTATTTTTATGTTTGGAAAATGGATTTTAGTAGATACCCAAGTTACGATTGGTCATAGGAGCATGGGTGTCTCTTTCTATCTCTCCATGTTCTAGCATATTCTTAATCAAATGTCTGAGTTAGATACACCATTATATGGAATGTCCTCTAACACAATGATACTCAAAAAATTCATTTTAATTTATACTATTAAGATAGATAGTATGATGAAAAGGAGTTATTGTAACCTAGTGACATGTTAGCAATTTACAAGGTGTCATCACAATGTAACGACATGTCAGCCATATACTTAGTCAACATGCACAAGATACTTAGTTAGCAACTATATTTTTTATTTTTAATAGATTGTGTGGATTCAACTAAGGAATTCTATATTGAGGTTAGAATTATTGAAGATTCCCTATATAATCTATCGTAACCATGTACCTAAGATAGAGATAGTAAAGTGGGTATATATGTAAATTACAAAGAATGAGAAGAGGTTATGCATAGAACAGTTGATTATGGATCATGTATGGAATAAATTAATGCATCGGTGCTATGTAATTAATTTATCCTTACATGATTATAAAATTCTCTGATTGAGTTATCAAACTAGTTCTAAAATATTTCTATGTACTCTTGTATTATTAATGACTCTATAGCAATAGATATAAATATTTTATATACATATGGTTAATCAATATTTAGATTAAATGGTGAATCTATAATTTTAAATGGAACTAAATAATATGAAAATCATACCCACTCAAATGTATATGGAATAGGTAACTTTTTTATAGATCCTTAGGAACTTGTCATTTTTCTAATCTAGAGATATCATCTCTCCCACAATTGTCCTTGTAATTAGCAAGTTCTAGGAAACTAGGAACCTCTACTAACAATGGTGCAGTGAGCATGTTACTAAAGAAAGGATATTCTCTAGTAGTTACCAAGTTAGAGGGATTTAAAAGAAAGGTGGGATTAGAAAATATCTAGGTTTGCATAAAAAGAGGCAAGAAGGATAAGGTGCACTGAAAAAGAACTCATAGAGCATCATCTATATGGTGATGTACATGAAATCTTTTGGTGAAATTTTTTGAGCCTACTTGCTATGTGGCTGGTGAGACTAGAAATTTTTTGTTTCCAAATTAGATCTGCATCAAAAATTTAGTGGACTAATGATATGATTGAAAGATTACAGAATTGAGAGGTTGCTTAGACCCATGTGATCAATAATTGGATACAAACCACTATATAAGGATATCTAATGGAATTTGTAATCTAAGGTTATATTGCTTTTGAATCCACACAAGAATTATTTGTATAGGGGACTAGAGGAAAGTTTCTACAGTGAATACTAATTCTTATTAAGATTTTGGTTATTAAAAAATATATAGTGCCCTATGTGTTCATGATGGAGTAGTATTTTTATCACTATGGGGATGTGTGTGGTTGGGATGTGAGATGGTGAGGAATTGATCAATAAAGTTGGCTAGTAGTAACCAAATGAGGAGGCCAGATGAAAGGGAATATAAGAATTTTGTTGATACATAGTTAGAATCATGATAGTAAAAGAGGTGGAATATATCAAGGACTTCATGAGTGACTATGAGTAGAGGTAAAGGAAGATGTAAGAGTAGAGGCTGAATAATTATAGGAGATCAAAAGGAAGAAGAGTGAGTTGATGAAAGGATAGGAGAGGAAAGAGTCGATGAGTAAGAAGAAGGACCCAAGATGAGTGAGACCAAGAAGCTAGTATAGATGTAGTTAGAAGATGTCAATAAAGGAAAGAGAATAGAGGAAGGTAGCTTATTATATGGTTGTAGATCACAGTCACTCATGGAGACACCTTTCTTCTTCATAAGAGAGTTGCCTAATTTTGGAGGCCTAGTTAATAGAAGGCATAATACTATCTTAACTTTCTTCAAAAGATGAATCCAAAAAAGAGAAGTTTCACCACCACAACATAAATCCTAGGAGCCCATATTTTATAAAAGTACCCCTATTTACATTCATCCTTAGATATTTAAAAATTATAAAGAGAAAGAGATTGAGGACTCATGAAGTAGTATCAATGAACTAGTAGATTCCAATTTTGAAGAAAACACACAAGGATTCACTAAATTATAGAAGAACTATTTAAGAGAGGTAGTGACTAATTTGACTAAACCTTTGTTGATTGAACAGGTTGCTGATTAGGTATTCCAAATTAAAATTTTTGATAAGGAGAATAAAGAATGAATAGACACCATTACAGAGACCAAAGATGAATTAGAGTAATTTTCATCACCTGAGTGATCTCCACCACATCTGTATTCTCAATAATATTTTCTATTTTCACAAGGGTTTTCATTACTGACCAACACATTAGTACTTAGGGATAATCCCACTAGGTCTACAAGATCATCACCAAAAACACCACTAGTGATCACTCCTCCTCAAGTGATAGCACCAATTAAAACACCATGAATTTCTCAAGTATTTATTTCATAAATTATGGTATCATTACCATAATATGGATTATCACAAATAATGCTTCCTTTACAACCCAACTTGGGGAGAATGGATTTATAACCATGAGCCTTTATCACACTAGATACATATCATGGAACTATGGATCCATAGAAATACTTGCTTATGTGTGTGTTGTCACTTGGATTTTCACCCTTTTAGGAGATATAAAATATCTCCTCATCCAAGTGACATAATAGAATCACCTCTAGGCTTGTGGGTAGCCTAAGGAATGAGGTGAATCTCTAGATAGGGTTATCTCCCTTGATGTACCACTTTGGAGTGCAACTACTACTAAACTTGGGGTGTAAAAAAAGAGAAAGAATAATGAAAGAATAATAATATAAGGGAGGTGATATACCAAATAACATGATTATATCCAACCATATGCATGTTACACTTGAAATCAAAGGACAAATTGAACATACACTTCTCCAATCTTCATCTTCTCACATCAATGTTACATTTTGAGGTTATGGATGAATGTGAAAATTGAGGAGGACTAGAAAAGAGGATTATGAGGTAAATAATGAATATAATAAATAACTAAATATTATACATATCCTATAACACTTCACATGCCATACAAGAAGAAGCTTTCTAATTGTAAATAGATGATAGAACGAAATAACATGTGAAAGAATCCATAGTCTTCACTTATGAAAAATCAAACATTCAAAATGAAAAAAATAATAAAATTAATTTAGGAGGTAAAAATAAGTATTATTATTGATCAAAATTTATACATTTGATTATTTATTCACCATACTCAGGTGGAGCATGAGTTACAATGCCAAAATGGCTAGTTCTTATAGAACTTGAGAGAGAGAGGAGAAGAAAAAATTAAATGGGTCACAAGGACACTTTTAAATCTAATAAAAGTAGTTAAATTTTTAATTTTAATAGTATTTGGGATGAACTATTAAATTATAGGAGCTATAAGTGTTAATCCAATTCATAAACTTCAGGAAAAGTGGCAAAAAATTCCTCATTTTGGGTCAAAAAACCTGCCTACATGATTAGCCATATTTGAACACCTCATAACTGATTAAGACCAGGTATTATGATTGAAATGAATTTTAAGGACATCATAAATTCCTATCCATGATTTTTTTTATAGGCTTGGTCATCTAGAATCACCTGGAAAGGAGAAATCATCATCTGTTGTCAAGAAACTTGCTCTTCCATCCACCCTACACACTTGGCCTCAAAATTGGCATAAATTTCTCATGAAAAATACATTATTTTAAGTTAATTAAACCTTTAAATACCCTATATGGCCTTATAATCACCAAATACACCTTAAAAATCCATTCACTTGAAGTTCTCACACTTCTCCCTAGCTTGTCCATTAGGCCAGTTTTGACTGGTTGATTTGAAACACCTATTTTAGACACATGGAAGTTTATTCAAGGAATTAAATGACCTTAGGGAGATATAAAAGGTCTAAATATTCCTCCCAAACTTTATTTCATCTCCAAAATCCTCCTATATCCTCTATAACACAAAAAATGGTCAAAATACCCTATTTCTCACCCCATCCATATAAGTACGTATAGATAGTCATCATTTGAGGGATATTGAGTGAGTTTTATACAAGGTATAGTAGGTTTCATGAGAAAATGGTGCCATTATATTATCTTTCTAGGTCCATTTCCATCATCAGGTCTCTATAAGGGTTCTAGGCCTATTTTCCCTCTTAAGCTTCATTCATAAAGATGGAACATCTATTCTATAAAAAAATTACACAAAATAATTTTTAAAGACCCCTATAAATTTTCCTAAATTCCTATTTACCCCATGAAAATCATCATGAAAGATATGAGCTCTTGATATCACCCTATTGAGATTGTTTTCTCATTCTAACAAGCCTAAAGTTACATCAAGCCAAAATTGGCTCTCTCAAGTTTTCCTTTGAATATAAATGGTTTTTAAACATGTTTATTATCCCCAAAAACATGTCTCAACATGTCACCAATCTCGTATCATGCTCTAAGTGTGAAAGACCCTCAATTTGGATATAGGCCTAATCCTTACCTAGTAGGCCCGTTTCAAGCCTAAGCCTAAAATGACCTTTTTGATGTATTACATGCATTCAAATGGATTGAAAACGTCTTATATGGATATATAAACATGATTTAAACAATTTTTAATCTCACTTAATGCTATAATTGAAAATGGTCTTGCATTTGGTTCTTATGCATGAAACTGCCATATAGGCCTGCCTACAACTCTTGATGGTTTATTCCCATCTATTGGTATCCTTCCTTTTTTTATTGATTTTAATTTTTTAAATATGTTTAAATAAAATATAAAAATATTCTATAAATTTCGAACTCACCTTTTTTACAACCTTCACACTCATCTTCACAAGACTATAGGTTTAAGCATAGGTAAGTACCCTCTATCTGAGACCAAATAGAGGGAAATTATTTGATTTGATTAGACTAACTGGGTAGTTTAGGATATTAAAAAACTAAAAAATACATTATAAACAAAAAATTTGATTTTAATATGTTAATAGACTCCCTAACTTCTCAAAATCTCAAAGCAGACTTGTGGAAGAGATGGACTATATGCAGGGTTCTTTGGTGGACTATGCATAGCTTGTTTATGTATTTATTTTCGTATGATTTGTGTTGGACATTGATTTTAAAGTTATTAACATCACCATATATGTTTTTATACTTTATCATCATTCAAACCTACATGTAAACCCTTGATAACCCTTACTCAATCAAGTTGAGTTCCCACTATTGACTGTATTATGCCTTCCAAACATCACTTGTACGTAATATTTTAATAATTAGGTTTGTAAAAGCATTAAATACAATTTTTAAACCTCACATAAGCTTTCAAATATTAATCTCATCCATTTCCCTTCTTTTCTTCAAATTTTAAGGTTTGAAAACCTTTAATACTAGTCAAGACTAGTTGACTTTATTTTTGCTTGGAAAGGGGTCATTTGTAGGAAACCCTATGTAGTTTATACTTTGGAAACATTTAATGAGGTTATCTACCACATTTTAATATAATTTAACAAAAATGGGACCCATTATACACCTTTATATCAGCCTAAACATCCTTTGAATCACTTCCTCTCAGCTTACTATCCTTCACAGCCATTTATAATGGTTGCAGGTGTATATTCCACATGGAGGGACCCTATAGGTTTACATAGAGATAAAAACCTAACAAACAAACTATTAATAGTAGTATTATGCCCATTATTATTCTTAATATTAATCAAAATTGATAACCTAATACTCAAAATCCTCATATTTGACCACTGTCACATCATAGTCAGCTATAACATATTGTGATGTTGTTTTGGCAAGGCACCTAAAGGTAACCATGTTTGTATTAGGCTTTGAAAAATTTAAATGAGATTGTTATAATTTATGCATACCATGATATGATTTAAATCATCCCTTCCATTCTTTAAGTGATTCCATTCATAAGATTTATTTAACTCAACCTACATGCTAACCCTATAGCCGGCCTATAGGATCACATTTGAAATGAAAAGGAAACATATAGGTATAAATGTGAGGTCAGACATAGTGTATCATATCATTTTAATGATTTAAATGTCATAATTTATATTTTAAACCTTTGGAAACACTCATATAAGTGTTAATTTCAAGGTTTCAACCTTGGGTGAAATACGTCTCTTTCAGGTCACAGTCCTTTAGACAACATTGAAGGAAATTAGTGTCTTGGCAAGCAACTTTGAGGTCACAAACTACCAAACTCTATCAACCCTCTACCTTAAATTTTTTCCAAGATATTATACTATTTAATGTATATAATATTTTTCCATTTATATGCATTATAACTCCTAGAAACCTTACAATAGAATCTCAACCAAATGTTAAGGGTCTCTATTTTCTCAATTTAGGGAAAACATCCCTGTAACCAATCTTTGTTCCTTGTAACATATTCAAAACCCTTTTTGGTCTTTCACACTTTATATTCAGTATATTTTTTTTAAAACCTCATGTTATTAATTCAAGTTATCATCTATTGTTCAAATTCCTTCACAATTTCCCTCAAAATCCTCTACCAATAAATCCTATAGGTGTGTATTCTAATGCATAGGCAGTGAGTTGAGTATGAATAATTATGAATTATCATTAGAAATTAATGGATTTTATGTCTATAAAAATGATTTAAAATATATCACTTATATTATCCAAGACCTTTATTAGCTCAAATACTTCCTTCAAGCTTTGCATCCTTTATGAGGCACTTGTAGATGAGTGTGTCTAGTAGAATGTGTGAGGATGTTGTACATGACTACATAGTCCCTCTTTCTTGCATCAAGTGAAGACTTAAATAAAAAATTCATGCTGATAAATAAAAAACTAGGAATTCAAAAACTTTAACCCACATTTTTTAACATGTTTTACATACCTCATGCATGCATTTCACCATAATTGCAAGTGGGAGTAAGCAGGAAGTTGACCGAGTGTGATACTGGACTACAAGTTTGTTCTAAGCATGATGTAATGATATTAATAATGAATGGAGATGATAAAAATGGAATTTATACATGGTTAATCATCATATCACATTCCTATTAAGCTTCCTATAATGACCAAACACTCTACATACAAAGATCCTTGACTAAAACCTCACATGGTGACACCTCCCTACAAAGTGAGTTATTTATACTATAAAATCCACTTAAAACATGAAAAAAACCATGAATACCATTATATGATGAATAAAAAATGATCTATAACCAATATCAGTAACTAGTTTGTATGAAATTGCCCAAAATGAATCAAAACTTGTAGGGTGCCTAGATTTATAAGTAGAAGAACACAATCAACTTGTAAAGGATTGTTCATAAGGCATGGTTGTACCAAATTTAAAATATTGTTATTAAAATTAAGGTATATAATTATAATATCATCTCCCAAAATAATTTGTCTTGAAACCTCATGAGCTATCTGTACTGAGCAAAAACTTGAAGGACACTTTAGTGTGTCTAGGAAACTAGAAAATGAGTTGAATGGTTTTGGCCTTAAAATGGCACTTTAAAATAAAATAAAACATTTAATTTATCATTGGAAATCTTAATATGCATTTATTAACCATTTCCTATGTGGCACACTTTCCAAAGAGGTCATACAAGTGCCAAATTCACCTTTTCCTTAAAAAACACTACCTTTTTTGGAATAACCTACTAATTTTCAGTTGGTTTCATTTACTTAATTCTTCCTAAGACAAATGTCACGTGAATTCAACCTTTAAAATATTCATATTTCCCAATAAACTTTTATAAAGGATTAAATGCACTTTTTTGACCCTTAAAAAGACTCAAAAGGACATGTTAGCTAATGAAATCTATAACCAAGGCTAATATATAATTTAATAACATTAAAATACCTATGAAAAACCTCATGAAAAGATATTATTCCCACAAAAATATCTATAAAACTAAATTTTTACCTAGGGGTGCCCAAATTTGACCTAAAAGTTAAATTTGGTCAACAGTGTGACATGAAATGGCAAGCTAAAGGCATTGTAGATGAAAATATTAAGAAGTATGAGCTTATTTGTGCCTTGTATATAAGATAATTGGAGTTAATGTTCCTTATAGGATCATGAATAACCAGTTTAGATGATGTGTAAAAATGGCTGGCCATAGAGTTCAAGGTTAAGAAAAGTATGGGCCAAACCATACAAGATCCCAAATAAATTCATCAAGGTCTAAAGGAAATTGTTCATGATTATAACCACAAATTTTTTGATGTGGTTAAAAATGTTGAGTTTTCTTTGGAAGATAAAGATAAGTTCACTTGGTTTGTCGAAGGACTATGACCAAAGATCTAATTTGTGATAGGACACATTGAGTTCACTAATAAAGTAGAAGCTAGAATAGCAGTAGTAAGAGTGGAATAAATAGAAGACTATGGGACTTTGATAGAGAGAAAACCATATCTATAAACCACACTTCAAGCTATATTTTAGAGGTTGGAGACTCCATAGAATACTACTGAATGACCTAGAGTTGGTTTATGGTGTATTGAGTGTGGTAAGGAAGGCCACTTCATGAATGAATGTCCAAAAGTATGGACCAAGTTATACAACATCTATCACATAGTGGGACACTCAAATAATCATTGTCATTTATTAAAATAATATGTAAGAAACCCATAGAGTCTGTACTATAAATTTTTCAAATCTACTAATCATGAAGACAAGGATTGCATGGCTTTATAAGAATTAAAGGAAGAAATTACTAAGAATGTCTTCATAGTATCTACACAACAAACACCAGTGACATCACAAACTAATACAAGAGTAGAAACCAATCCCACTAGAGTAACACACACTATGTTATCATGGGCATAAAAAACACAACCATTTTAACCATAAGGATTAATTGCTCGTGTTTAAGTTACACAACCACTACAATATGCTTATCAATCTACCTAGAATATTGAAATTCCTCAATCATAATAAGCTGACTAGAATCCTCTAATAAATCAACCCCCCATATGGTGGTTACAATAATCACCTATTTTTGCAAGCCACTATAACATTGTTTGGAGGAATATATTGTGTGTTGCTCAGTGAGAAGTTAGACCTAATTTGGTTTAAAATGGAATGCACTTGCATTCTATTCATAACATTTTGAGTGAGATCTTCCATTTGAGAAGCAGTTTCTTCTATCAAAATGGGGACATTAAACATATCACCAACCAGTGTGATTTTGCTAAATGGGCATATGTTTTGGTTTTCATAGCCCAAAGCATCTATTTGTTTCTTTATTGATGGAGCTAGCTCAATAGGTGACATGTTAAAAATAGCTATTTAATTAATATTGAGAGATATATTGAGGTATTTTTGGTAAACTTTTTATACATGTTTAATTTAATCATCCATTGGTACTTCCACTTTCACAAACATACTTTGGCTCTACTATGACCTTTGGACTAAATCTTGACTATAACTAGTTGATTCTTGTTTGAATTATGAGTTTTGAGGTGTATTAATAGGAGTTCTAATCAAAATAATAAGAAGTATAGATCATAACTTATTTGCATTAGTGTCATAGTATAGTAAGGATCTTGTTGTTGTCTTTTTTAAATGTTAGGCATCACTTGAGTAAGATATTATGCTATTTTATCTTGTTCTTGGCCCAAATAAGAAGGTGAAGTCACCAAATACTACATTAATGGGTCTAACCTATGTTTAATGTATGGAATATTATAACATGGATATGGATCCATCTCATAAGCTACATCATCATTATATGACTCTTGAACAAAAGGGTCACTAGTCACAAAGTCTTCATAGTCCAGATTATACATAGTGTCACTACATGTGTAATAAGGTAGGTTCAAATCTATAGTTGGGTCTCATGAAAAATAAATGTTTAAAGGGTATCAAATAATCAAGGTCCAAAAACAAACTTTTAGCTTTGTATGAGAGGCCCAAAAGGTAAAATAACTAAAATTGGCAAAGGTAAAGACAAAACAAACTCAAAATTGATCTAACAAATTATATTAATTTGCCTGGCAAGGGTAACACAAAAGCAACATAACTAGTCTATGGCTAAGGTATTGATTTGCCCAAAGGTATCTATAATCAATGAAAAAATTATCTAGACAAAGTAGAATAATTTACAAACTATGATCAAAGGATAAAAACAATTTTCCCAAAGGTAGATTTAATCATTTAATGTGAAAAAAAAGGCTAGACTCAGAAATAAACAACTTAAACAAGAACTCAAAAACAAACTAAACTAACGTAATTGTCTTGGGTGACACGATGTAATTTGTTCACTAAGACTTGATATTTAACTCGTGATAGACTAATTGAATACTAAAACTAAGACATTTTTGAACTGGGCACAACATACTTCAAATAAGGCATGTGGAAATAACTTGGCTCAAAGGACTCTCAAATAAGGCACAAGACAAAAAATAACTACTAGGTCTAAACAAAGGGTGTTTAGACCAAATAGGAAAGTTACCCAAGTAGCACAATCCATAAATAAAAGGTAGACTTATTAATCCCTTTTTAGATGAGGCTTTGGTGTAAACCTAATTAGTTTCAAATCCTTCTAAATATTGAGTTTGAAATTTAATACAAAAAGGCTCAAATATTCTAAGGTAAAGGGCTTATACCAAAACATGCAACATAACTGCCTATTTGAAACAAGAGGTATAACAAGGGTTTTTGAATTTGGTTTCAAATATGATTAGTGTTTTGGAATAATTTAGGTAGCATAACAACATTCCTTTAAATAAATGTCATGATAATGGCTTTAGAATAAAAATCCAAGGCAAATTTATAAGATGAAATTGGCAACGTAATGATGCCCTATTTAAATAAGTGACACATAAGTAGTTTTGGATTAAAATTCTAAGGATAAAGTGTGACACAAAATGGGAAGAGTAATACCTCTTAGGCTAAAGTGGTATGAAAATAATGTGATGGTTTAGGACTTGTTTTTACTTGACACTACAAATAAATAATTTTAGTCAAAAACACACATGTAAATCAAAGAAAATATAAATAGCATTAATGGCTTGTCTTATCCCTAAAACTAATATGGGTGTTTGTAACTACTACCAAATTTCCCACTGATATACTAACGCTTGTGAAGAATCAAGTGTTAATTCAAAAAATAAATAATTGGTGTAGGTAGATTTTTTATGCCCCCTTTGTCTCTCAAGCATTGATATATGGCATGAACTTAGAGTGAGAACCACTCAGATTTTCAAAACACTAGATGGTCCCAATTCTATAGCAATTGAGGTTAAATAAAATATATAAGTTTCAAAACACACTAGATGGTCCCAAGTGTGGCTAATCCAAGGGCACAATTATGTAAATTGGGTTCATACTTACTAGCTTACTATGTAAAGGTTTATCCCTTTGCACAATGACTTCAACTATGTATTGCTTAGTGAAGTTGATGTTTATCAAGACCTAACATGGGTTTTCATTAAGATTAGAGAGGCTAACTACTTAGCTCCATTGTAATCCCAATATCATGTTATCGATTTATTTACTCCATTAGGGAGTGGGTTTGAACAATATTGGGAGATGAAACGCTCGGTCAAAATGCCCCTAGAGAAAATGTGAAGAGGAAATGAGCTCCCATCCTCAACCCAAATACAAGTAAATAAATTGGAAAGACTTTAGAGGTCATTTTTGGGTCACCCAAGTCACTCGAATCTTGAGGAGAGCATACACAAAATTCCTTCTAAAAAAATTAATTTTTTGGGTCCCCTTGAGCATGCCATTATGTATCCTAAGAATCCAAAGATCACACAAATATTGATTAATTCCTTATTTTTTAAAATAATAAAAATTCATGCATAACAATACACTAGAACTAAACATTCTTGCTTAACAACTAGGGGAGCATAACATAATGAACAAGATGAAAAAATAGAGATAAAACCAACACAAGTAATTTACCTCCTTTATTGAATTTGATGTCCACTTATTGGCATAAGGATGTTTTTGCTTAGTCTATGATAATAGATATTCTTGTCAATTCTTCACCATGGTGGTAACATTTCTCCAATGGTCACTTGTGGCTTGGTGTGAAGCTTGGCATAAAATGGGCATTATAACACTACTCTTAATGGTTTCATGAAGGTATTCCAATATAATAACCTTACACATAAAATATTATTCATATAAGGTGTGGGCACTTGTATTTATAGCTTTAAGAACTAACTCTAACCCTAGGGAGGTTAGATTAAATTATAACTTTGGTTAAGTCTAAAATAACCTAGGTTGAGTCAGGCTAACCCTAGGTTGGCTCAAAGCACTCATGAAATATTGACACCTCAATTCTAGATATTTTTAAGGTAGGATAACTCACTTTAGATATTTATGAGTTGTGACTCACCTTTTTAGAATATTTAGGAATTAATAAATCACTTTATTAGCTCTTTTGACCTTTGACTTCATATTTAACTAAAAATTCTTTTTTCGATAAAATAAATTCACTAATTTGATTTGGAATTTTTTTTAGGCAAGTTAATTAAGATTTAAAATGTAATTAATCTTGCTTAGTGCTCTTTGGCTTTTAGAAATTATTTTAAATGTTTTGAATTAATAGCTCGATAGGCCAAGAACATAAAATTACTAGGTTGTAATTTGACTAGGGTTGAAACTAAACTATATTATTAGTGTAGATAGGATAATACCCCAAATAAGAAAGTCTCTCCATGTTTCTATGCAATTAAATCCCTTATGTGGTTGAACTTGGGTAATTTATCTAATTTATATGCTTAAATTACATTGATTTTTATAAATTAACTTGAATCCTAGTTTAGGCATGAAAGTGGCCAAAATTTAGTGTCTACAAAGTCAACCCAATAGATTAGACATTTTTTCATGAGTTATCAACCTGATCTCCCTCACTTCCCTAGTCTTAGTATTAATTAAAATCTTTAACTTCTTATCATATCAGATACTAAAGGGACTTGGATCTCTATTTCATCATAGCTCAATGTTTGTAAACACCATTAAGTTATTTTGATTCCATCATAAGAACCCATTAACACCACCTATTTTGAATCCCATGCCACTAAATAGCTAACCAAACCCATAGCCCATCCATTATGTTAGTTGCCTCGACCAAACCTTGAGAATTTGAGTGTGTAATTTATCATGTGTTATTCACATGCATACAAATCGGTGAAATTGATGCGAAGGAATTAATAATTTTCATATCCATTTATTATTATTCTCCTTTCCTTTCTCCATATTCCCTCCTCATTCCATTTATTATATGGGTATTCATATACCCCTAAATTTATCTAGATATGACATTGGCAGATCTCTTAACCTAGAGAGCTATAGGAAGAATTAAATCAATTATAATGAAATTTAATTTATGAGTTAGAATAACCTAGCCTTTGACACCAATATAGATTACCAATCTTATGATTACTCTCTTCTCAACACCTAGATAAAGAACATAATTATCATTTAGGAGATACAAGATGTATTTGAAATTTAAATTAACCACCCTTACTCTAATGTCATGACCCTTACTATGGGAGGGATGATCACTCCTTACATGGAAAAAATGCCATCTATTATCTTGAAAAGGATAGACATGGAAAACATGGCCAAGTATGATCATTACCTAGGAAGGACCTACCACTTAAAAGATGAGGTCAATTATATGTAATCTATTGTGCATACTCCCAGTAAGAGTCAATATTCCTATGACCCACCATAAAATACTAAAAAAACTACCCTCAAGGATTTAAACTTGAACCAAACTCTTCACACTACCCCATCTCATGAATCTACGCCTCTTGCACTAGATTCCCATATGCCCAACACCAAAACCAGCCCAGACTAACTCATCAACACTCTAGTGAGTCATATCCATGACCTAAAAAATAATCAACAAGATCTAGGTTAAAGGATGGGCCCAATCCCTCTTACACCAGCTCATCCGTCTCCCTCTCCCATTTAAATAAAAACTTATTCAACATCATAAAAACAAACTTACATGTTTCCACCATAGCAAGAACATATACCACCACATAACCATGTCTCTCACCAACCCCTTAGAGATATCCTCACTCATGGGGTCCCTAACCTCAACACCTTTAAAATCCTTTCATTATATCAATTACCTATTCATGATCTAGTGGGGAGTGTATACATATACACTCCACCATTACAAAACAACATGGTAGTCAATAATCCATTATTCTTTACACCTATAATCCATATGCCTCCCACATATAAGCCCCTCTATAGATAGTATATGTTATACCTTATGTAACATTAGGTTACACATAAACTATACACACCCCACCATAACAAATCACCACACCTCCTAAATATAATAATATCCCCCTTACTTTGACATGCATTCTAAATCCATTGATTTAGATAACTATTTTTTGGCTTACTCCACTTTGCCTTATTAGGGTTCCTCTTTTCCTTCTAGATGATACCAAAACAATCCCTATGTGACTCCCCCTTTAACCCTAATCCCACTATAATAATGATAGAATTTAAAAACATGGGGTACCTATGCTGAATAAATTAAAGAGCCTCTTGATGCCAATATATGGGGTTCTTCTCTCGTGTCCCCTACTAGAACTTTCCAAGATCAAATGGATGGGGATCCCAATACACACATAAAATCCTATACTACATTCATTAGGGAACTCCTACATTGGGATGTGGTTGTTGATAAGATCTTTCATAAAACCCTATAAGGGATGTCACTTGATTGGTACTACTACCTCCCCAAAGGGTCTATACATTCCTTCTACCAACTTATATCTGAGTTTTTCAAATCCTTTGACATTAAAACCTCCTTAAGACTAGGATATTTAAATTCTTTCACATCAAATAAGAATATAATGAGTCTATCACCCCTTTCATCATGAAATGGTAGTAGGTCTTATATTCAGTTTTTATTACACCCAGTATGGATTAACGATAATTTTGTGATATCTTCATTCATTCCCTTAATAAGGAGATGAGGGAGTATGTCCAAAAAGTCCATTATCAATCCTATGAATAAGCCCTTGAGATCACCCTATGAATTAACCAGGTGAACATTGATAGTGGTTGACAAACTTATGTACCAATGGGTACATCACCACCCCAAGCCAAAATAATGGGGGATATCAAAATATAAAACCAAATAATACAAACAACCAAGGTCCCAAAATCATGAATCATAATAATAATGCCACCACCGATGGTATCACTGATCAAAATAAGAAGCAAAACCACATAAATAATAATCAATATCAACATGTAAATATCATGCACATTACTAACAACATGGGGGATAGGGTCAAAAATCCACTAACATTCATATAACTGATTTCAACCAACCACCACCTCATAACATGAAATATCAAAACCATAACCAAAATCAATATGCACTAGGTGAATAATACCCCTAGTTTCAAAACCAAAACTATCACCCATGAAACAATCAATAAGGGTTTAGGAAATAAAGACAAAACATGAGACCTAAGGATTATGATCCCAATGTCTAGTTCATCTTCCATAGGGTCATGATTAATCACACTTAGAACTATAGAGAATGTAAAAAATTCATATAAATACTCAAGGAAGACCAAAGGCAAAAATTTATGGACATGTTCCTAAGAAATGCCAATACAAACACCCAAAATTTTTCAAATGATCTCATTACCCTTAAAATAGAATATAAATATATACCATAACCCCTTCCCTAATCACCAAGTACATGTTACTCAAGGTCAATAGTAGGGTCACCCATAGGGCCACCCATTTAACACAACCAACCCATAGTGGTAGGTACTCATGATATTAAGGCTTCTACCTTAAGAACTATAAACCCTAGCATAGCTCCTTAATTGGAAGTGCAAGGCTAAACAAGGATAATAGGAGTCATGGAATTAGAATTTGAAGAGGAATCAAACACTTTTACTCACACCATATAGTATCAGCCTATGGCTCTCCACACCTCAAACATCTTGGAAATGGAGTATATTCCTAAACCTATGGGAAACTATGATTTAATCTTTGTTTTAACCAAAACATTCTCCCACATTTCATTCCTACACTTATTCAAGAACATTCCCACTCATCAGTTAGCCTTTATCGACACCCTAGGATTGGGACATTTATCTAGTGTCACTCCTCCTTTGTAATCTCAAATCAACCACATTGATTTGGATATGTTTCTTCTTAATTATTAATCATGGGATGATTGTTATTTCATTAATTTTTGAAGCCTTCTCCCTGACTATAAAATGGCAAGGAGGGGAGATCTCACCTTATTTTTACAAAAATTATGGATCTACAATAACTATGTGAAGAGGGTCATGGTTGATGAATGAGTGAAAATCAACATCATACCCTTTTACTTCTTACAAAAACTTAGTTATGGGTAAACCAATTTTATATAATGAAAAACACATTGTGAGGCTATGACAATATCAAATCCACTTCCACAGGGACTATCACACTCCTAGTCATCTTGGTTCCCTAGATGGTACTAATAGAGTTATACATCATAGATAAGGACACCAATTACAATATGATATTGGGAAGATATTAATAAACTAAATTGAGGAAATTCCTTCCACATTATTCTATCAAATTTGATTCTTATACCTGGGGAAATGTTTTCTTAGACCAAGGGGATCCTAAGCCCTTTTATATGTTATAATTTACCATGCATAAATAACCCAAGTTATACATTTATTACCACCTACCTACTAATGGGGTTTGCAAAACCCCATAATTGGTTTACATTATTAGATCCTCAAAACCCAAAGCAGTCATCATAAATAAAGGGGTAGAAATACCTCAAGACATGTTAAAGGATAAACTAGAAGAAAAATATAACAAAAACTAAAAATACCCCTGACTTCAAAATATTCACTAGTGTGGAAATTTCCACTATGTATATTGATAAAATCATCACTCTCTTAGAGAAGGACACCCCTTAGTCTTCCCATTATATCTATGAATAATGGGTACCTACAACCCCTCTAAGACTCAAGGCCAATATCCCTAAGAGGGGTTAGCTATCCTACTAGATATTTTCATGGTAGACATGTCTTAAAATGAAAAAATTACTCTTAAAAAAAACCATCCCAATAGATATCACTAAAACCAACTAAGGGTCAGCCATATAAAAACAAACTATAATTCACATTTCACCCTTATCACTTCTGAACCACTTCAGAATATACTTGTAGATTATGATATGCCAGGGCCATACTAAATATCCATAGTCCCTAACCCATCAAGTTTACTCCCTTAAGAGATGTTGATCATTATCCTTTGGTTTGCACCTAGTCTTATTTCTCATCACACTCCAAGTATGCCAATAGTCATCCATGTCATTCCTCCTCTCTAGGCCACTTTGATGCTTAGGGAGAAGGTCCACACTATGACCATAGGTATGATATAATTCAACATCAAAATTCATGATTACCCATGGATTCCTAAAAAGACATGTCTTTTCCCCCTCATAAAATAAGAAGATCCCAAATATTCACTTACCAAGTTCCTACATGCATTCCCACATATAATGAGAGGACAAACAATACTACCCATGTTCTACACATAGTATTGTAAGATACATAATTATACCCACATACCTCCTACACTGAAGCAATATCATAACTATGCTAGAATACTCCCTACACCTAAATAAAACCCTAACTATTCCATCATACTTCCCACCCCAAGGAAAAAACATAAAAAATAACCTTTTGAATTTTTGTAGATCCTTAGCTACCTAAACCTAGAGCTTAAGAAGTAACCTTTTAAGTTACTATAAGTTCTTCCATTCCTTCATCCACAACATGAGACCGGTCCATCCACACCTTCACAAACCCTTCTATTTACCCCATACATATGATGGAATTATTACCTTCCTAAGTTCTAAAACTAGGGACCCCAAAAGGGGCTCCCTAACCTATTCATTATTAATATGGTGGAAATATAAAAATACCAAGAATCCTTACCTAATGACTTCCCCCTTATGCACATGATCAGTGGATTCTTTTCTATGATGGGGATAAGTGCCACCTAGGTGTTGGGGTGGGAGTCATTCTCATTTCTCTTAAAGGGTGAGTCATTCCTTTTAGATTCAAGTTATAATTAGAGTGTACCAACAATTGGGTTGAGTATGAGGTCTTATTATTTGGCATGCTCATTATCAAATGCCTAGGAATTCAAAACTTAAGGATCTAAGGTGACTCATAGTTAGTCATGAATAAAGTTTATGAAGTATATTTGACCAAGGTTGAGCACCTTTAATTTTACAAGACTATTTTCCATGAGCTCACTAAAGAATTTGACTTCGCATCTATAAAATTAATTCCTAAGGAAAGTAAATGTATATAATAAAAAATGCATCATATCTAAAAATTAATCCTAGCTCGTAGAAGATAGATCCTACTTACATTGTCAATTGGGGATACATTAGATAATTAGGAACATAACCTATAATAGATCTTATACACCCAATTATGGGATCTCTTACCACAATAAGATCACTAGGGAGGGTTTTAAAGCCTCTAGTCAAGCAAAACTATGCAATAACCCTAACTAGGTCCTATGTTTTCATATTCACTATACTAATAACAAGTAAAACCAAGAAATATAATCTAATATTCACCAAAGCTTATGGAAAAATATGGGGGTTAATAAAAAAATTAAAATAAACATTCATAATATAATCCTAATTAATATATGTATAGGTAAGACCCTAATACATGGAGAAGAAGAGTAATATTATTCAAAATCCATTATTTATGTTACTTTTATCCGTTAAAGAGAGGAGCAGAGTTAGAGATACTTACATGGAAGAAGAACCCATCAAGACTCAATCTCTCCCTTCACCAAATTTGATTTGTAATAGGTTGTTGTGGTTTGTAAGGATCACTAAGAAAGGCTAAAACATCGAAGACTTCTCCACAAGACTAGATTATCTAAGTAGAAACCCTAAGCTAAGACTCCTCAAGTAGAATGGTAAAAGAGAAGATTGTAAAGAAGTGAAAATGAATAATAACTCTTTATGTATCTATTATAATGATGAAATGGATATGTTTATATAGGAATCTCTAACCCTAAATCATTCCAAATTTTTCTATCGATAGTGTCAACCTAGTATCATTATTGACAAAAACTCACTAGGTCACAGGCTAGGTCAGCCAAGAGCTAACCTAATCCCTAAATGAGTTTCACCAATAAGATTAAAAAGTTGACCTAGTTGACCTAGTTAGGTAAACTATTGAAATGAGTTTTAGGTTAGAAAAATGGGTACACAAGGTGGTAAATTACTAGAGGAGAGTGCAAAATAGGAGTAATATCTTAGGGGAATATTTTAAGAGTTAGTTAGATTGGCAATAGATGGAAATAAGGGGAAATAATCCTATGAAGCACTAATGGTCTATCCACCCCTTTAATAGTGCATCCCTTAGGGTATGTAGTTAGAAATATTGAGACTTAATGAGTTCTTGTAATATAGAAACCATCAATAATTGATAAAATTTGAAAATATTATGTGTATACATATGCCCCACTCAAAGATCATCACATGTCACCTGGGTGAAATAGGTGATGGTGATTTTAGACATAACATAGTAACATACAACACTAATGCTAAACATAATTTGTAGTATTTTACAGAAAAAATAACTAGAATTAAATGACTAAAAGGGACATAACTAAAAATTAAATGTAACACATACCTTGACTTAACTTTATTGGTAGATGGTTGTCCACTGTGTTTGTATTTTTGATTGTAGAGGGTGTAGAGACTACTTCTGACAAACCAAAGAATACAAAACTAAAGAGAAAAAATAAACAAACATAGAAAACTCCATGATAATTAGTGTTATATGGATGGGATGTGCTTGAAAATTTGGAAAGCTAGGGTGAAAAGTGCTATGTTAAACCAAATGACCAAGTCAAAATTTAGAGTAAATCAGGTAACCAAAAATCCAAGGCTAGTAAAGATCAAAAAAATCAAACAAATAAGCCTTAGGTAAGAAAGGAAAACTCACCAAGTCAAACCAAGGATACATGTAAAAATTAATGATGGTAATTAAAAAACAATGTAAAATCAATAACAATCCTTACTTAAACAAAGATTGGCAAGAAAAAATGGTAAAACAACATTGATGAGTGAGCAATAATAATCCTTACACAATCATCAATGGAAAAAGGTGCATGAAAGGGAAAACCACATTGATGAGTGAGAAGTAAAAATCCAAACTAACTCATCAATGGAAAAAAGTACATGAAATTAGAAATAAACTCAGGTGTCTATAAAAATGGTAGTATAATAATGACAAATGATAAAAGAAAGCAAAGTATGTCTGGATATGTAGAGTCATGATGTAAATAAAGTAATCCATAGTTGTGCAAACATGTTATTTTTCTATAAGGATAGATAAAAATGAAATAAAGTAATGCTAGAATGTTTTTAAGATGCGAAAAAGAAGGATTTAGAGAAGAGAGAACATACATTTGGAATAACAATTCCCCTATCAAGAGTGGAAATGAAATGGGTGATGGGGAGAATGAAGTAAAAACCAAGGTAGAATAACTCTTTATCAAAGTCAAGACACTCAAATTAAGTTTGTCAAAAAAAGAGGAATTTCAACCTTAAGGACTATAAAGAATTTATCCTAGACACACAAGTCTTAGGTCAATAAATGAAGTATGTAGATCACCCCATGTAGGCTATATACATGAAAAGTAAAATAGACCTACATTTCCACAACATGTTCCCCATTCCTCAATACCCCTTATAGAGCCATCAATTTATTGTGAAGATTGGGTACTTACATGAGAAAGTAGGTAGTACCATATATTTTGTTGAATTATCTTATTCCAATCTCCTTGCCTACCACACCCCAATGGACCTTGAATCTATTGTGAGTCCAAATATGGAATATGAGATTCAATTAGAGATAAGAGATGTGCTTGTAATCATGTCTTTTGGTGTGATTTTGACTTTTGAGATTTGTATGTTGCCTTTTTTATATCATTGCCTTTTATTTCAAATGATTTAGCTTTTAACTTTATTGATGGATTTTGTCTATTCCTCCTCCATAAAGATCTGGAAAACCAATCATGGGTGGTGAAAGATGACTTTTATTTAAATAATTGGGACTTGGTTTCTAAGAGAGAGAGATAACTCAGAGATCATTGTGTCTAAGTGTCTCATAAAGTTAGGTAAAATAAAAGTGTTATCTTGACTTAGACATTGTGATATCCAATGTAGAGTGAAATGAAAGGAAATCAAGAGGAATGAAACATGAACTAATTTGAATTAATTCAAATCACAAAAAAATGTGACAAATGGTAAAAGGGAAGGATACAATGATAGTAAAGTGTGATTCATTATCATAAGAATGAGGGAAATGTAGGAAAATATGCTAACATAGATTGTTGTGAAAACTTCATCTATCAAAAGAAGCAAAAGATAAAGCTGTGAACACATATCAAAAACTTGTAACCATTGTAAAACACATTCTATAAAAGGAATGAGAAGATGTTGATTCTATGAGGAAGTCTAGGTCCTATCCATGGTCTTACACTATAATTCATAAAATAAAAACCCATGAAGATGCCAAAAAGTATTGGAAAAATAAAGTGGATAAGGAAACAATGGTATTAATGAGGAAGGTTAGGTCTTATCCATGGTCTTACACTACAAATCACAAAAGAAAAACCCAATGGGTGTCAAAAAGTGTGTAAAAAGTATGAAAATAAATAGAATGAAAGTACATCATGATGAATACCAAGTCCTATCTACGGTTTTAAAATAGAACTCATGAGAAAAAGGGAAACTAAAAGACCAAAAAGGAAGGACTAAGCTTTTGTGAAAGTAGAGAACTATAGTAGAGGGTGAGTCCCATGTAAGTAACCTAAAAAAAGTGTTATATATAATATAGAAATCATAAAAATAAGGAAAGGATTAGGCAAAATACTTTGAGGAATTTTTCATTGGTGGGTTATTTGAAAGTATGGTTTTCATTGGTTTGAAGGCAATAAGTACTTGGACCAAGAACATCTTTGACTAAATAAGGGCCTCGTCAATTTTGGGTGTATTTACATTATTTTTCATGAGTGTAGTATAATTTAAGGATAAAATCACCAACATTATATGTCCAAACATTAACTCATTTGTTATGTTATTTGGCAATATGGGCCTTCTATTGGCAATTATGTTGCAAAGTAGAAAGATGGTGTTCATCAAAAATATTAAGAGTATGAAGGTGAGATTCACATAATTTTTCATTAGGTATGGTACCATAAAGAGATATATAGAGAGAGGGAATATCAAATTATAATGGAAGGATGGATTCAGAACCATAGACTAGAGAGAATAGTGTTACCCCAGTGGTAGTATGTAGGCTAGTGTGATAGGCCCAAAGAGCAAGATAAAGATTAAGGTGCCAATCCGTGTGGGTTTCATGATTTATCTTTTGGATAATTTTATTATGAATTTTTTTGGTAGCCTCAGCTTGGCCATTACATTTTTGATGATATGGTGTGGTAAATCTATGATTGATTTTAAATTTCGCAAAGAGTTGTTTGACATATTTATTCTTAAAATTACGACCATTGTCTGAAATGATAGTGTGAGGGACACCAAAGTGGAAAATTATTTTGTTAAGGATAAATTTGGAGATGGTGGTACAAGTGACATTAACAAGGGGAATAGATTCAACTCATTTGGTGAAATATTCTATGGATATTATTATAAAGACATTCCCATCTTGAGATCAAGGTAATTTGTTGATGAGATCTAATCCCCACATAGAGAATGGTCTAAGATATATGATAGTTTGAAGTTAGGATGGAGGTGAATGAATTAGATCATCATGAAGTTGGCAAGTAGTAAACTTTTAATCAAATTCAATGGTAGAATTTTCAAGAGTAGGCCAAAAATATCCAATATGTAGGAATTTATGGGATGTAGCATGTCCACTACAGTGGCCAACATAAATTCCTCCATGTGCTTGTTTAAGGAGAGGAGAAACCTCATCTTGCATAACACAACAGATAAAGTTACCTTCAACATTATGATAATAAAATATGTTATATGGAAATACATACTTAAAATATTATTTGTGAATATGAGTCTTTTCATGGGAATCTAGGTTGGGAGGATAAGTTTAATGTTCTAAAAATTGAATGATGTCTTTATACCATAGGCTTTGTTGAATGGTGATAGCCTCAATGTGGAAGATAAGTTAATCATGTAGCTAAATAGAGGATGAATATTTTCTTATTTGGATAAGAAATGTAGGATCAGAAGGAACCTAGTGTGGATGAAAAATAAATGATGAAGAAGTGGGGGAATCAGTAGTAGAATTTTGATCTTGAGGGATAGGCTCGATGGTGAAAAAAATGAAATATTTGGCAAGATTAGTTATAATTTGATGATATGAAATGAGATTCTTAGCTTTGAATTGATAATTACCATTAAATTGGTGGTAAATGAGTTGAAAATCACCTAAGGTATGTAGATATTGGATATCTAAATTAAGAGTAGCTTTCATGCCTAAGCTTAGAGCTTCATACTTTGCCATATTATTAATGATGCCAAAATTTAAGTGGAAAGATAAAGGATCATTTTTCTAAGAGGTCTGGTAAGAATGCAACCTACCCTAGATCTTTAAAGGAATTTAGCACCATTAAAATGAAGGGTCAACTTATCCTCTTATAAATTAATATTAACTTTAAGGACTTCTTCAATAACTACTTTTGTTTTAGTAGTATCTGGGAGGATAGAAGATTCATTGAGATTACTTGCTTCAATATCAATAGTGAAGTTATAGAAGTAATATTTAAGAGATATGTCTTGATTGAGACATTGAATATAGATAATATTTTTATTTGGAAGACTATCTTGAATGTGATTGGTAGCAGGCATAGGAGCTGTAATAAATTAATCATCTATGATTTGTCCTTTGACATCTTTTTGAGTGATAATTTAGAGATCAAATTACATAAGGAGGACCATCCATTTGCCAATTCTATCTCCAAGAAGAAAGGCTTTGGAAAAGAAGTGATGAAGGGGATTAGAATGAATGATAACATAAGTGATCTAATAAATCATATAATGTCAAAGTTTTTCATCTGAAAAATATATGGTGAGGCAATCACATTCGAATTTTTTATAACATGTCTCATAATAATGAGGCCTCAGTTGATGGAGTAGATGGAATACTCTCTTATGATATCATATTTTTGGGTAAGAATTTCCTCAACTGATATGGGTGTGGAAGAAGTATATAGGATCAAAGGTTAATCATTTGAAATATGATTAAGTGTGGGTGGGTGAAACAATGATTCTTTCATGTTATCTAATACTTTTTAAAAAGGATCCATCCACTCTAAAGCATTACCTTTCTTAAGAATATAATTGACAAAGTGGATATGGTAAGCCATTTTGGGGATGAATAATTTATTTATCCCAAATTTACTGAGTTAAATTTAAATATCTATAATAGAATGAGGGACGTGTTAGTAATTTGGCCTATCAAGGTCAAATTACTATCTCTATCATATGAAACTTTCCTAAAACTGGTTAGTAACCCTTTGTAGTAGGTCAAATCAGTCAATTTTGGCCTAAAATAACTAATTTTGATATTAAAAATGTCAAAAATAGATTGTAAATGGGTCACTATCATTTAAAAATAACATTGTCAAGTTCAAATATGCAGATAATCCATGCACAAGGATCAATTTTGAGAGAAAAATGAACTTTCTAGGAGTTATAGGTGGTTTCAAAACCTCAAATTTTGTACACAGGGTAATCATGAGTTGGAGAACCTTTTTACAATGTTTCATGGCCATTATATGAGTGGAGATACTCACTATTTTGTAATATTCATTAGCATATTTGTTGGAGATCACCATTAGAATAATCATCATTTTGGAGTGCTACAGAAGATTTTAAGTCCAATTAAAAGTTTTAAAAACATGGGATGATGTTTTTACATCATAATAAGACCTTCCAAGAATTTAAAAACTCTAAATTTTAAGTAAACCATGCTCATACAGACTTTTGCAAGAAAAAAATCATAATGGCCAAAAAGGGGTTTTTTAAAGTTTCAAGAAAAATGTGCTTTTGGAGTGTTTTTATAGCAGTTTAAAGAACCCATGATGATTTTTTCACTTTTACAATGCTAGGCACCCTTCCAAGCCTCCTGTTCATATGCTCATGTCTTTTACCATGTATGGAGCTTGAAAAAATGATCTTAGTATGTTTTTAGTACCCATATTTACTTATAATTAATTAAAAATTAGGATCATTTGAGGAGATGTGATTTATGAATAATTGTTAAGAGCATAGGTAGCTCAGAATGCAATCAAAATCCCACAGGCAGATTTCTCCATGTGGTAATTTTTCATATATTTATAATGAGAACATAATATTTTAAAGGATTTTAGGGGGGTAAATTTTCTACACATAAATGGAAATATTTTGGTATTTGGAAGTCTGTACTTCATGAATCAACATTCTGAATATTAAGCTACAAAACTCGTTTAAACCCTCAAAAAATTAGTTTTGAAAAAAATTAATTTTATTGAAATCAAATAATCTTAGATAAACTTGAAACCTTTTCAAATGTCAATTAAAATTAGAGAGAATTCCATAAATTTCAATTTTATGTATGGAGATGTACGGATGAGGGAAGAAATCATGTTTTTTGTAGAAAAAAGCATGTCAAATGAAGTACAAGATATCTCATTGAAATATAATAAATGGAGATAAAATCCTAAGACTTTTGATTCATTCTCAAATTTTCATTTGGTCATAAATAATCCTAGAAGTGTCCCAACTAGCTCGATCAAAATGACCAGTCTATAGGAAAATGTATCAAAATAGGCCTAGTCAACCCTGTTGACTGAATGGTGAAGGTTTTTGCATCAACATCACATATTTGATGATGAATAAAGTTGTTCCGTGTATAATTAATTTTTTTTTAAATTTTTATGGCTCATTATTATATGTTTAATGGAGTCCAAATGCAAGAAGGCAAGCTATTAGGACTAATTGGCCTAATATGCCTAATTGGTCAATCAAACAAGTAAAAAATGGTGTTGAAAATATATAAAATGAATTAATTTTGGAGTTACCACATACCATATCTGATATTATTATTTATATTCATATATTTTTAAGAATTTTAAATGTTATTTTATGCAAGGAGGAGCCAAGTGGAGTTAACTAGCCTTGAACTTCTAATCAAAGCTTCAATTGACTAGTTGACCAACACCATGCAGTATTCATTTTTTATCATTTAAAGAATGATAATAAAATACATCAAGATCAGTTAAAGTGGAGATAAACACAAAATAATGGCATTGATTACATGCAAGGAGAGTTGACCAAGTCAATGGGGCCCACCATTTCTTGTTTCAATGCCAAAATGAATTTCTTACAAAACAAGAAAATTAAAAGATTTTTGAAGACTATTGTATTTATTTTTGAACTCACAATATATTTGAGTTGTTGTCAACATGGGCCCACCTATTTTACATGCCAAAGTTTGAGAGTGCATGCATGATTTGAGAGGTAAAGCTAATATTGTAAAAAATAGTTTTCTAAATATTGTAAAAGAGAGTTGATTAAATAATTGTGAAAGGTTTTAGTCTTTATTTAATTAAAGAAGACTATTACTTATGTAAATAAAATCCCATTAGGATTATATTAGATTTTAAGACTTATATATTAGCTTTTCAAGCCATTATTACATAATTTTTGGAGGAAGAGAAGAAATTGTAATCTGAACCATACATTAATAAAGAAGATTTTATTTTGCATATGAGTTTTTGATAGAAAATAAAGTGTACTTGATTGTGTATCAACATATAAGTGAGATTATATCTCCTTATATAAGGTCCCTTCCTCACCTATTTCCTTCTATCTCACCTTTTATAGGTCATTTGAAAAGGTAAAAGAAATTTTGTAGTCCAAAATCCTTTTAACCCTTCATCTAAAATATTTATGCTTAAGGGCAAAATAAGAAATTTATTGGTTTATATGTGTGCATTAATTTCAATAGATTCCAGAGAATATAAAAAATTTAGGTGCATCACCCCATTAGATAAGATTTTCATTTTATTTTTCTTCTCCTTTTTCATCCCAAAAATCATAGTAAACCAGATTTAATTGATAAATTTTAAAGGGAACCAACCCTCTCTAGAGGTTCTTCTGAATGTAGAGTCACCCACACTCTGAGAAGTTCTAATTGTATCAGCTAGAGTGAAGGTGTGTTCTACACATCTTCAAGCAGGGTGCACTCCTGAATGATAATATTTTTTGGCACACTCGATGGGACTAGCTTGTAGTACATCATCTTTAGATTCAGTTTCTATTACTCTTGTGATTCTCATCTCAAGGAAAAAGGTACATTATTGTTCATAATTCAGTTATCTTCACGAATTTATAGGCCATGGCAGCCTACAAAGAAGAATTTCATCATTCTTCTCCTTTTCAACATTTCTAGTATGATCCCCATGATCCATATCAGCCATATGAAGAGTATACAGATCCTTATTAGTAGTATGAAAGCTCATACCAGTCCTATAACCATGATCCATATGCATCTCATCCTCATCCATATGAACCTTACTCATTCTAAGATCAATCACCCTTCCAAAACTCTTTGAATTTTCATGATGAGATAGAGGAAATGAAGAGGGTAAGCAAAATGATTACTGAAGAGTTATTAGCCTATAAACAAGATTTATTTGATAAGAAATCCCACTCCTAAACATCAATACCTCTTGCTGCCCCATATCAATATCAATGGATTCCAAGTCCATCTCAACATGAAACTTTCCCAATCATGCCTCAAGATGAAATTCACCCAATATTAGACATTCATCCCTCACCCCATCCCCCTAAAAATCCAAAATTCTTTCTTTCGTGGAAATCAATTCAAGAAATAGGGCAACAGAGAGAGAGGAGGTGATAGTTGTTCAAGTTTAATAGCCTCAAGATCAAAATCAGGTATCTATGGCACAACCATTGGATCTTTCTCATTTTATTGAATACTTTTAGGGATCTACTATGCCTATCCTAGAGAAGGAACCCATCCTTTATGAAGTAAAAGATGAAGTTGCAGCTGATGTAGATGGAGATGAAAGGGTTTTGCATGATCATAAGGAGGACATCATCATTGACACACTCATTGTCAAATATGAAATGGATGAAGTCAAAGAGTTTGCTAGTGTAATTAGAGATTAGTTAAGAGTAGATGATGAAATTCAAGAGGAAAATACTTCAGTTATTCAATTTGAAGGTGTTTTCCATGATCTTATTAATCCAATAAAGGTTGTCATCCATCATGAAGAACAAGATAGTACAAAATGGATAGGAAATGAGTACTAATTACCACAAGAAGTTAAATATAATTTGTAGCCTTATGTTCAAAATATACTTCAAATTTAGGAGAACAAGTCTTTAGATTTGTTTAATATCTTTTGTTCAAGGTATTCTTTACTTGAATGTGGTCCATTGTAGGATGAGAAGAGTACTTTCACCAAGCAAGAAGTAGTTGTTTCCTCAGAAGATGACATGTTTAAACATCTCAAGCATGGTTATCAACCTCTTTCATCATATTCAAATGCTTATATACTTTTGGAAGCTGAGTATTAACATAAATGGCCTCAAGAAGTCACAAAATTAGATTCATCTCACTAAGAGGTCATCCTTACAGATATGAAAAAGGAGATATAATATGTTGGTTTGCATGATTATGATCAATAGTTCATAAAATAAGAGCAATTGAAGATGTTCTTGCAAATTACATAGATATGAGAGCATGATGATTAGGTCTTGGATCTACACTTGTAATAAATTAACTTAAAAATGGAGGTTGGAATCCTAGTTGCACCATCAAGAAGATATGATCCTCCAATTGATTTTAGTTTTAGAAAAGAGCTATCAAAAGATGGTAGATACATTTCAAGATTCTATGGTGCAACAAATAACTTTTCTTTTGATTTAGGAGGACCAATAAGTTAGAGGTTGGTTTGTATATAATAGACTCATTATGTTTCATTTATGTAATTGCATATATACACATGCTTTCAGTTGTTGTTTTTTCCCTATCCAATTTTTGATGTCCTTTCCTCTAAGTTCACACATGTACATGTTTGTTGTTGTTGTTGTGTCAGTTGTCTTGTTTGTGTTTTTGTCTGCAAAAGATCTTCCAATATTTAGTATATATACAAGTTTTTCATAACCATAGTTTCTAATTTATTTGACTATAAGGCTGGTTGACCCCTGAAATTTTCCAAAATTGTTAGTAATTTGGCCTGTCAAGGTTAAAGTACTATCCCTATCATATGAAACTTTCCTAAAACTAGTCATTAACCCTTTGCAACAGGTCAAACCTATTAATTATAGCCAAAAACCACAAATTTTGATAAAATAAAATGTAAAAAATGGATTTTAAATGTTTCATTATAATTTTAAAATAACATTGTCAAGTTCAAATATGTAGACAATCTATGCATAGGGATCAATTTTAAGAGAAAATTGAGCTTTTTGGGAGCTATTGGTGGTTTCAAGACCTAAAATTTTGTACATAGATTAATCATGATTTGGATAATCTTATGAAAAAATTTCATTTCCATTTTATGAGTGGAGATACTTTCTATTTTGTAACATTCCTTAGCATGTCTATTAGAGATCACCATTAGAGCATGCATTGTTATGGAGTGCTATAGAAGCTTCTAAGTCTAGATAAAAGTTTTAAAATAATATTATGATGTTTTTAAATCATAATTATACCTTTAAATAGTTTCAAAACTCTAAATTTTAAGTAAACCTTGCTCATACATGCTTTTGCAAGTAAACAGGCATAAAGGCCAAAAAGGGGTTTTTTGAATTTTCAAAAAAAATATGATTTTGAAGTATTTTAATAGAAGGGTACAGACCCAATGATGATTTTTTTAGGAATTGGGAAGTATTTGAAAATCTATTTTTATTTTGGTGATTTTTTCACCTTTTACAGTTCTAAGCACCCTTTCAAGCCTCCTGTTTAGATGCTTATATCTTTTACCATGTGTGGAGTTTGGAAAAAATATATTAGTATGTTTTAATTACCCATATTTAATTATAATTCATTAATAATTTATATAATTTTAGTGTATGTGATTTATGAATAATCATTAAGAGCGTAGGTAGCTCAAAATGCAGTCAAAACCCCTTAGGTAGATTTCTCCATCTGGTAACTTTTCATATATTTAGAATGGGAACTTAATATTTTCTAGGATGTTATGGGGGTAAATTTTATACACATAAATGGAAATATTTTGGTATTTGGAGGTCTTTACTCCATGAATCATCATTTTGAAGATTCATCTTCAAAACCCACTTAAACCCTCAAAAAAACTAGTTTTGAAAAAATTTCATTATATTGACATCAAATAATATTGGATAAAACTAAAACCTTTTCAAATGTAAATTAAACTCATAGATTATTCCATAAATTTCAATTTTATATATGGAGATGTATGGATGAGGGTAGAAATCATGTTTTTTGTGGAAAAAAGCATGTAAAATGAAGTATATGATATCTCAATGAAATATAATCAATGGAGATAAAGTAATAATAAATTTTATTCTTCCTAAAATTTTAATTTGGTTATAAGTATCCCATAAGTGTCCCATCTATCTTGATCAAAAAGGCTAGTCTGTAAGAAAATGGTGCAAAATAGGCCTAGTCAACCCTGTTGACTGAGTGACAAAGGTTTTTATGTCAAAAACACATATTTGGTGATGAATAAATTTTTTCCAGGTCTAATAATTTTTTTAAAAAATTTTAGGGCTTATTATTTCAGTCTTAATGGAGTCCAAATGCAAGAAGATAGGCTATTAGGCCTAATATACCTAATTGGTCAATCAAACAAGTAAAGAATGTGTTGAAAATATATAAAATTAATTAATTTTAGAGTTACCACACTACATATATGATATTATTATGGATATTAATATATTTTTTAGTTATTTTAGATGCTATTTTATGCAAGGAGGAGCCAAGTGGACTAGCCTTGAACTTCCAATCAAAGCTTTAATTGACTAGTTGACCAACATCATGCAAAATGCCTTTGTTATCATTTAAAATATGATATTAAAGTACTTAAATATAAGTTAAAGTGGACATATACATCAAATAATTTCATTAATTACATTCAAGGAGAGTTGACCAAATCAATGAGGCCCACCATTTCTTGTTTCAATGCCAAAATAAATTTCTTGCAAAACAAGAAAATTATAAGATTTTTGAAGACTATTGTATTTCTTTTTGAACTCAAAATATATGAGTTGTTATCGACATGGGACCACATATTTTCCATGCCAAAGTTTGATAGTTCATGCATGCTTTGAGAGGTAAAGCTAATATTGTTAAAAAGAGTTTTCTAAATATTATAAAAGAGAGTTGATTAAATAATTGTGAAAGGTTTTAGTCTTTATTTAATTAAATAATACTATTAATTATGTAAATCAAATCCAATTAGGATTTTATTAAATTTTAAGACTTATATATTGGATTTTCAAGCCATTATTGCATAATTTTTGGATCAGGAGAAGAAATTGTAATATGAACCATACATCAATAAAGAAGATTTTGTTTTGCATATGAGTTTTGACATAAAATAAAGTGTACTTGATTTTGTATCAGCATATAAGTGAGATAATATCTCCTTATAGTAGGTCCCTTCCTCACCTATTTCCTTTTATCTCACCTTTTGCATGTCATTTGAAGAGGTAAAAAAAATTTGTAGTCCGAAATCCTTTCAACCCTTCATCTGAAATATTTATACTTAATGGCAAAATAGGAAATTTATTGCTTTATATGTGTGCATTAATTTCAATATCTTCTAGAGAATATAAACAATTTAGGTGAATCATCCCATTAGATAGGATATTCATTTTAGTTTCCTTCTCCTTTTTCATCCCAAAAATCATAGTAGATTAGTTTTAATTGATAAATTTTAAAGGGAACCAACCCTTTATAGAGGTTCTTCTCAAAACAGAGTCACCCACACTCTGAGAAGTTCCAAATGTATTAGCTGAAGGGAAGGTGTGTTCTACACATCTTCAATTAGGGTACACTCCAAAGTATAACAGGATGGGCATGTTGATGATAACACTAATATTGGTAGGGTCAACATCAATGCCATAGAGAGAGACTAAAAATCCTAATAGTTTTTTTGATGTGACACCAAAGACACATTTGTAAGGATTTAGTCTAATTTTATATTTGAAAAGATGGTCAAAGATGATGGCAAGATCAGAAAGATGAGTTTTATAATTTTTAGATTTATCAATGAAGTCATCCACATAGGTTTCTATAATTTTATAGATAAGATCATGAAAGATATGAGTCATTATTCATTGATAAGTGGATCTAGAATTTTTGAGTCCAAAAGGAATTATAACATAGAAATAGGGACCCCATATCATGGTGAAAGTTATCTTATGTTGGTCCTCGAGGGTGATATGAATTCAATTTTAGCTTGAGAAGCCATTTATAATAGACACCATTTCATAACCAGTTGTGGAATGAACAATGACATCTATTGAAGGGAGAGGGAAATTATCTTTGGGACAAGAAGATTAAGATTATGAAAATCAATGTAGATGTGAGCAAACATGGGGACTTTTTTCAAATGGGAACTATGTTATAAAGCCATTCAGAATAGTCCACTAGTTTGATAAACTTAACATCAAGAAGTTTGATAATTTCTTTATGACATAAGTTAGAAACCTCAAGTGGAAATTTTCATTACTTTTGGCACATAGGTTTGGCATTGGGATAAGTGATTATATTGTGAACCATAATGATAGGGTCAATATCAAGCATGTATTCATAGGACCAAGTGAATATGTCATGATATTTATCAAAAAATAAACTAAAGTTATCATGCTTGGTAGGTGAGAGTTTGTGCAAAACTATAATTGGTTGAGGGAATGCTAGAGTACCATATTCAATGCGAGTAGTTTCTTTGATAAGTATATAATTTCCATATTAAAAATGATATGGTGCATTTGGTATAGAATAAATTGGATTAGTTTTAAGATCATTGATAGTGATGAAATTTCTAAAACAAGGGAGTTTATTTTTGAAATTCTTGAGTTTGTGATGTTACCAAGGAAGTTGAGGTTTTCGATCATGAAGTAATTCAAGAATGGTCTCATAATTAGGAAAAGTGGGAAGAGGACTAAAATACTCAACATCTACTTCAAGATCAAGAATTTTCTTACCATGGTAATGAAATTCAAAATGTATCTAACAGACATCAGTGGCCTTAGCATCTAGTGTAATCTTGGGAATAGGAGAAGTAGATGGATCGAATAGGATTAATGTGTCATTAGGTTATTTAATAGAGGAAGGATCAGATGTAATGATGGGATATATAGGTGATAAAGAATATGTAGGAATCTCCTAAGGTTTAGAAGGTATGATTTGTTCTACCACCTAAGGAGTATCAAGAAGTGGATAATTAAGATGAGGTACATGGCCTTCAAGATCTAATTCATGATCCATGGAAATGGTATGAACATCCCAATTGAAATTATTTACTTGAGTTTAGGTTTTTGATAATGTTTAACATCTAGGTCTCAAGATTAAGCTTAGGCCATGATGTATTTATCATCATAAGTTAGAGAAATGGTACATGCTTGAGATTCAGGGGGAGTTTCGAAAGTTGAAATCTCAATGTTATTGAATTTTTGTCAAGACATGATGAGAGGATCTTGAAATAATTTGGCCACTCCATAATCATTGTAGGTAAAGGCATCTTCTATTAAAGAAGGTTCTAGAGCATTACATAGTGGGGGAAAATTAGTGATCTCATAAATGAGAGAATTAGTATGATCATGAGGTAATAGAGAAGGAAGAATCCATTCCAAGATATAAGGAGGTAGTTTGGTAGTGTTTTAAGTATGTTTCAAGTCATTAGGTTCATCATCATTTAAATTAACAAGAGTGACTTGTAAGTCTAGATTAATGTTGATGAACTTAGGTAAGGGAACACTATTTATGGTGGGAATGGTAAGGATGTGATATTGATATTTTGGATTAGGAAGTTGAATACTCCAAGGGTTGAGATCAGATTCATGCTTATACCATTTTCCATTATGTAATAATTTGATGCATTAACTACAAGAAGAAGTGATGGAACTCATTCTATGAGTTCAAAGGTGACTGAGGAGTATATTATACTATAGGGGTAAATCAAGGATTGTAAGTTTAGTTTGAATGGTCTTAGGTTTGATTTTTAGAGGAAGCCAAATACAACCAAGTGGATTTTGATTAGTTTTATCAAATCCATAATAGGTAAGATGAGTTTGATTAAGATGATCCTTGTTATAGCCAAGTTATTAGATGAGACACAAAAATGTCACATTAATAATAAAGCCTTCATCAACTAAAAATTTATGGATAAGGATAGTATTAATGGATATTTAAATGAATAGTGGTGGATAATCAACATGAAAAATGATTTCATCATCAATCATGTCTTTTTCAAGAAATTTAATAGAAGATTTAGAAGAAGGACAAATGGATTCAATGGTATGCACATTGGTAGGTTAAGGCTCATTAGAGGGTGGTGATTCATATATAGAAGATGGATCTTCAATTTCTTGTAATTATTTCATAAAGAACTCATGATGAAAAGGGGAAGTATAAACCAACTCGATAAGTGGAATCTTTCTCTAATGCATGGAGTTAAGTTCTTTGAGAAATTTCTAATGGGATTTAGAAGAATAACTAGTGCAAGTTTTAGAAGGTAAGGTATATTTTGAAGGAATGAAATTGGTTGGGATTTCAAAATAAGGAGGTGGTTCCTTAAGGGAATTTGAAGCTAAATGAGTTGTTTTAGTATCTTTGATAAGTTGTTCTTCCAAAGATGGTTTCTTAGGTTTTGTGATAGGATCTTTGTGAACTAGTTTGTGATGATAATTGACCTTATCTATGTTAAAATATTGAAAATTATTATAATATTGGTCATAATAGACATGAATGGCACAATCATCCTTGGTATGTTGTTGATTATTAGATGTGGGAAAATACTTTTGTTTATTGGAAGAAGAAGCTTTGGAAACTTGCCATTTTTGAGAAGTAGTATTATACTTTTGACAATAAAGGTTGATCATGAATTCATGATTAAAGGAATAACCAAGCATGTAGGACATAAAATTTTTATTAATACCTCTAAAAAATTCATGGGAATGACCAATGTCAATGTGGAACCAAAAAAATTGATTAGGGTCATACCATTTAGGAGGATTATTAGGATAAATAAAAGGTTTAGAGGGTGGTAAGAATTCTTTCATTTGTTTTATAGTTAATGGTATGTGTGAAGATGGGGGAGTGTCTATGTTGGTAATTTTTGGTTTGGTTTGAGGAGTATTTCCAATGATATAATTGGTATAAGTTTGAAAATATCCTTTAAGGAATTTGGTATTAGGTTCAAATTGATTCATGAGAAATTCTAGATGTTTATCTTAGTCAAGAACTTTGTTAAGTATTTGGGGAGCAAAAGTTTGAACCTTATATTGAAGAGGAGTTAAAATAGTTGTAAAAAGTTTTAAGAAAATCATAATTAGTTTTGTTATGGTTGGATTTATGGGCCATATATTTCCATCATTTGATAAAATCATGAGTTGATTCGGTGGGATATTGCTTAGCATTGATGAAGTGGCTAAGACAATTTTTGGGAAGATCATTATGTTGAAAATATTTAACTAAAATATTGACTAAATCCTCAAGTTTCCAAATATAATTTTGGGGAAGTTGGTTGTACCATTCCAATAAATTTATAGTGAAGGTTTTAACTCAATTTTAGTTATGGTGAAAGTATTAATTTAGATCCACTCTTTATAAAGATTTCCAAAGGATTTGAGAAAGGATGCAAGGTCTTTAGTCCCATAATAATTGATAGTTGGAGATATATTACCCATATTAATGGACATGATGAAAGGAGCTAAAAGATCATTTTGGATATTTTGAAGCATTTTTTTTACTCATTATAGGTTAAGGAATAACTTTTATTGAGGCATCTCTAAGAGGTGGAGGAATACAATTTGGATTGGCTTGAGGATTGATAGCTGTAGGTTGATTAGCCATATCGATCAAAAGATGTTTTAGTTAAATCATTTAAGAGGTGTTAGAATTTTACATTATGTTCATTTATTGTGTGGCTTGTGTAAGAAGTTAAGTCATATCAATTGGTAGGTTGGTGTTCATAGGAGAACTCTGCAAAATGGTAATAGGGGGAGGATTATCAAAAGATGGATTATTAATGGGATTATTAGATAAAATTGTGTCAGATGCTCCCACATTATGTTGAAAATATTGAAGATGAGAATTGTCTTGATAAGTACAAAAAGGATCAGATCTACCTACGTCATCTTGGGGTGTGATTTTAACATGTTACAATCCATAGACAGAGGGGAAGAGGTACTCCAAGAGTGAGGACTCTCTTGGGAAGAAAAGAGAGGGAGAAATGAACTTTTTATAGAGTATATAAATAGATTTATATTATCCAAGAATATTCTAATAGGGGACTTCATGATGACTTTAGAATAAACAAAATGTTAAGGAATAAAAAATAGAGAACTAAGTCAAATGAATAGGATAGGCAGTAAGAGTATAGAGTTGACTGGGTTGACTTAGTACTGTAAACTAGAAAAGATAGAGTATGATAGGGATACAAGGTTGACTCGATCAACCCAGTACTATAATCTGACTAGTAAAAAGAGATACAGAGTCAAATAGGTTAACTTAATATTATAGTTAAGGAGAAAAATAGTATTTAAAAGACTATGTCGAATAGAATGATAATGTACTAAAAATAGGGAAAAAATTACAATATACATTTAAAGAAAGAAATGAAAGAAAACACATAATAGATTGGGTCAATGAGAATGATCCAATTGAGGAACACAACACAAAACCTTAAACTAACACTAGATAATAATTTTTTTTGAAATATAACATACAATGAGCAAAGATCAAGTAGTCAATTGAAAATTAAATGATAACTAAGTGGTCATCCTAAGTGTTGTTATATTATTATAAAGTGTTATGTTTAGTGTGATAAGGAAGTTGGCTAAAATTAGGGAACTAGAAAGCAATCTATGGATGGTTTCAAGACATTATGGCTGAATGGATCTATGTTGGCAATGGTACTAGTTTGGTATTGGGGCTTACGCCCTCACTTCACAATCCCATAGTGATAAGTGTGTCATGTGCTTTTCCAATATATACCATTAACCACATGTTTATACTTGGCTGAAAAACCAAGTTGGATTCTCCCTTAGTGATGAAATCTAAGTAGGTAGGCCTTGGGTAGACAAGTGTTTAAATGAATTTTAGAATTATGTGATTTGGTAGTGTGTGCAAGAAATATCAAAATAGTACATCTAAATATTATATTACAAAACAACCTAATTAGACTATGTGATATATTGTAAACATGCAAACAACAAAAAGTGAGAGTGTGAAGTAATTAATAACATATAATTGTTAATTCCCAATTTAAGAATAGTATAGAGTTTGTTTAGATTATAATGTATGCAAAAATTATAGAACAAAGTCAATAATATTTCCACTATGCTATAGAAGCCAAAGTACTTAAGAACTAAGTCAACCAAGTCAACCTAATATCTTAGGTAGAAGATAAAATATTAAACTAGGTCAACCTAATTTGTTGTATGATTTTAATTTTAATGACTACAAACTTTACAAATTAAAACTCTAAGGAAGGACTAAAATGAAAAAGAGAGAGAAAGAAACCTTGGTAGATTGGAAGATGATGGGGATTATGATATTTATCTTGAAGTGCCTTAAATGTTGCTTGAAATTTCTACCAACTATGTCGATTGGGTCAACCTAGTTCTAAAATTCCCTATTTATTGAAACTTGTTAGGATGACTATACCAGCTTGGTTGACCTAGTATATTATCTAAAAGCTGTGTAGAATACTAAGTCAACCTATTTTACCTTATTTGTTCTTATAGAGTTGAATAATATTACTATATTAACCTATTTGATCTAGTAACATGTATCTAATTAATACCTACACATAAAGAATAGATTTTTTTATGCAACTATGTGTTAAACCTATGCACAAAATGTATGAACTATATTGGCCCTATCGACCTAGTATCATAAATATATAAAAATAATAAATAAAATGATAAAAATGAAAAATGTGAAATAAAACCTATAAGGTCTAAATTCACATTAGTTTCACTAGAATGTATGCAATAACAAATGTATCAAATCCACAAATCAATCCTATCTTGGAGGAGATATATCCTACTTACACTTTTAATTTAGGATACATTAGATAATTAGGAACATGACCAATAACAGATCTACTAGACCTAATTAGGGGATCTCTTACCATGATAAGATCACTAGGGAGGGATCCAAAGCCTCCAATCAAGTAAAACTATGTAATAACCCTAACTAAGTCCTATGTTTTCCTATTCATTATACTAATAAAAAATAAAATGAAGAAATATAATCGAGTACTCACCAAAGATTATGGCACAATATGGGGATTAGTAAACAAATGAAAATAAACATGCATAAGAGAATAATAATTAAGATATGTATAGGTAAGACCCTAATGCATGGAGAAAAAGATTAATATTATTCAAAAACCATTACTTATGATAATTCTATCCACTAAATAGAGGATCATAGTTAGATATACTTACCTTGAAGATGAACTTGTCGAGATTCAATCTCTCCCTTGGTCAAAGGGGGTTCACAAGAGGTTGTTTTGGTTTGTAAGGATCACTAAGAAAGGTTAAAGCATCCAAGACTTCTCCACAAGACTAGACTCTCAAAGTAAAAACCCTAAGCTAAGAATCCTCAACTAGAATGGTAGAAGAGCATATTGTAAAGAAGCACAAATGAATAAATATTTATGTCTCTCTAATAATGATGAAATATATGTGTTTATAGTGTTTGATCTAACCCTAAACCCTTTCAAAAAATTTGGCCAATAGGGTCAGATCAATTGACCTAGTATCGTTATTGACAAAAACTCACTAGGTCACTAACTAGGTTGGCTAAGAGCTAACTTAGACCCTAAATGAGTTTCACCAATAAAAGTATAAGGTTTAGCTATTTGACCTAGTCATGTAAATTTTCAAAAGGGGATTTAGGTTATGAAGAAGGATATAAAAGGTGGTAAATGATTGGAGGAGTGTAAAAAAGAGGATTAATAACTTAGGGGAATGTTTTAGGAGCTTTTTGGATTGGTAATAATTGGAAATAAGGGGAAACAATCATATGAAGTAGCAATGGTATTCCCACCCCTTTCATGGTGCACCCCTTAGGGCATGCACTTTGAGAGATTAAGAGATAGGTTCGTATAAGATATAAAGTATCAGTAATTGATAAAGTTTGTAAAAAATTTAAGTGTATATAGTAACCATCTTACCAACTCTATGGCTACCTCATATTCATGTTTTTTTCCTTATCCAACAATACCATAATCTAATTTCATAATCTCAGTCAAAATAAATCCTCTTATGTGAAAGGATAAATACTTATTAGATAGGATAAATACCCATTGGTACTTGATCTATATAATAATTATGAGGCCATCCTTGAATTATTACAAGCCTATGATGACTTGCCCTCATTACACCATAAAAAGGGCTTATCTCTTATTTATTATCCCAACTTAGCCCTCAGATCTAATTTTTACAAGTCTTACTACCACATGGAAGATTACTTATATTTTGATGATGATCACAATGTCTTCAGAACTAAGGGTGAAGACCCCATATTTACCTTAGATCCTAATGTAATTGAGGAGGGAAACACCTCCTTCATCAAGGAAATAATTAACATTAATATTAGAATTGAAGATAACCCTAGACTCCTAAAGTTGGGGTCTTCACTCTCCAAGAAGGAGGTATAAGACCATAGGCATCTCCTTTCAAAAATTTGAAAACATTTCAATTTCTCCTACATCAACATGATAAATATCAATTTTAATGTAGTCATTCACAACTTAATTACAATTCCTAACATGAAACTCATCAAGCAAAATATCAGGGCCATCAAACTTAAGTTCACATTAATGGTAAAGGAGTCATCAAACTCTTAAAATTTAACTTCATCAGACCTATTGATTACTCCAAATGCATGTCCAACATCATCCCTATTCTCAAGAAGAAAATAAAAATGAAAATATTTATATAATTCTAAAACATTAACAACGGATGTCTAAATGATGAATTTCCTCTCTTATCAATTGACGTCATCATCGATACTATCACATGGTATGAATTACTATCACTCATGGATGGATTTTAAGGGTACAACCATTTTTTCATTTTTTATGAAGACCAAAGCAAGACATAATTCAATATGACTTGGGGGAGCTTTTTTTATGTTTTAATACCCTTCATTATAAAATATGTAGCAATAAGATATCAAAGGACCATGACACACATTTCATATCTCATCCATAAAATAGTGGAGGTCTATGTACATGATCTTCTCAAATAATAAATGTGACACAAAGACCATTTAGGAGTGATACACACCATAATCACATGCCTAATTGAATATGACGTCATTTTTAACCCAAATAAATGTGTGTTTTGGGTCACTAGTATAAAAATTCTAGGATATATCATCTCCTAATGTGGGATCAATATTGACCACACCAATATCTAAGTAATATTAGAGATGAACCCTCTTACAGATGATTTAGGCATTAGGACATTTTGCCAAAATTTAGGATCCATTCATCAATTTATCCCTAATCTTTCCTATGTCATTCATCCCATCAATAACCTTCTCAAAAATACAAGTAGCCTAACCTGGATAAGGGATTGTTAAGATGCATTTGAGGTAGTGAAACACCTTTTTATATCACCTCTTACACTCATGACACCTCAATAAAATAATCCTTTGATAGTTAATATTATAAAAATTGAGGTATCCCTCACATGTATGGTGGCTTAGGAAGATGACACTAGTAAAGAATGCCTAGTTTATTTCATTAGCCAAACCCTCATCGATTATGAGACATGATATACTTAAGTAGAAAGGGAATGTTTAATAAGAGTATTTGAAACCAAATGCTTATAACACTACATTCTCAATCAAGAGATAATAGTCATAATAATATCTCAACCCCTACGAGATTTCCTAGCCCAACCCACTCTCTATAAATTTCAGATGCTTCATCATACTACCAAGTGAGTTTGACTTGATGTATGTCAATAAAAATTCCATTAAGGGAAAAATCATTGTTAATTGCTTGGTTAATTTACCCTTGGAAGTTAATGACTTCATCGACACTAACTTCCTTAATGAGTTCATATGCTCTATATAAAAACCTAGTATTAGTTCCTCTCCTTGGTACACATCTATCATCAATCACCTAGTTGACCACACTTATCCTAAAGGTGTTAATTTGTAACAAAAGGCATATTTATGTCATCACATATTAGTATGTTACCTTAGATACAATCCTTTATCATAAACCCTTTTATAAATGGATCCATGATGTGTTAACCAAGAAGAGTCAGAAATATTCCTCTTTCATTATCATAGTGGCATGTATGGTGGGCACTTTGGCAGCCACGTAACTAATTGAAAAAATCATAAGATATGATATTAATATCCCAATATAAATCATGATGTTGTCAAATATGTATTCAAATGAGATAAGAATTATAATTTTTCACATGAGATACATATTCCCACTAGGGAATTACATCCCATCATCACTCTATGGCCTTTTTTCACTTAGGGTCTAGATTTAGGTGTAAACTTTCCCTATTTCTTTAGAAAATCACCACTTCATTATAATGATGACCAAATATTTCATCAAATGGGTAGAAGTGATGCCCCTAACAACTATCATTAAATCACTCATTTAAAATTTTATCCTAAATTAAATCATTTATTTATTTAGGGTACCCTTTAAATAATCCCAAAATATGTGAGTTGTGAAATAAATTCAATATATCACACCACTCGACCTCCCTATTCTATCCATAATCCAAAAGCCAAGCCAAAGATACCAACAAAATCTTGAAGTCAATTTTAGTCAAAATTGTGAGAGATTCTAAGCAAAAAAAACATCTACAACTCTATTCAACACTATGGGCTTACATGACAACTATCAAAACACCTACATAGGTAATCTCATATTCAATCATATTTGGTTTTGAAGCTAATTTACCCTTAAAATTAGAAATACCCAATATTCATGTTTCCCTACAAGGCCTCCATGATCAAGAAAAATATATGGATAAGTGACTAGCCAAATTAGAACTCCTAGATGAACATCAAATAATCACCAAAAAAATCACATTATTTATGCCAATCACATGTGAAATTAATACAAAAAAACATCAATGAGTTCTCAATCCATGTAGGATACCTTGTCCTTAGACTCTGTTGATGTTAAGAATTATTACACCAATGAATCTACCCTTTTGCCTATCATGAAGGTCAAATTGGAATCATACCAATCTAATCCTAGGAGTCTTATGATTGAAAAATTAGTACAAGACACATAATAGGTTTTTAAAACTCACTTTGTATTAAGTTACACACTTGATCAAGTTTTGGGAAAATAATATCTTTCTTAAAATGGATTTTTTCAATTGATGCGAGTAATAGATGGATGAAGTGTTTTCATAAAGAGGATGGTCTTAGATAACATATTCATGAATAAAATTATATTTGAATATCTCTAAATCATAACTCATAACTATTAAATATGTGCTTGAGTTTTATGATATACAAGATAAACTAAATGTCTCTAATATATCATTAAATGTAACATATTTGATATAAAAAATAAAAATCTACCAAATTAAGAATCTATTTAGACAAGAAACTATAATCTATTCTATCTAATAGAGAAAATATATTAATTAGATAATCTCTTGAAGAATATAAACCTAATTTAATGAATATGTATTTCAAGTAATGTCCTATATTTTAAATTTAATATTATCCAAATAACCTCAAAGATAAACCAAAATTATAATTAAATAGATCTAATATAAGTGACAGACATCAAAGTGTTAATCAAAATAAGCCTGTATTTAGAAACACATGTATACTTTAAGTTTAAAAATGATGTTTCAATTTCAAATGAAAATCATACTAATGAAAAGAGAGAGAGAGAAAGAGGGAAGTGAGAAGAGACAAAAGAAAATAAACAAAGGAGAATGACTAACTAAAGAAAAATAAAAAACTAACAACAGAAAATAAAAGAAAGAAACCTTACACTAAAGATATAATACATAGAAGAGGCATTAATACAAATCAGATAATAAGAGATAATTGAGAAACCCTAAAACAAGAAATGATTTCATTAATAAAGAAAATACATGGATTATAAGTTTTGAAAAGAAACATTGCAACATATGTAAACATTGAACTTCTATCACACTAGGTGTGATGTGTTCATCAATATTTAGGCAATAATAAGGTTTTAGCATATATGAATGCAAATACATATTTATTAAAACATTAAATTTCCCAAATATTGACTAAATAACTGGAAAATAATTGAAAGTAAACATAGATATACCTAAACCAAATGATATAGGGCTATGCCATCAGATTGAGTGAGTGTTAGTCTGTTGTAATTAATGATCATATCAGAGACTTATTCTCAAAAAATAAGTGCAAATGAAAGTGAGAGTTATTGCATATACCTTTAAGATTCAATCCTTTTAAAAATGAGATTGATTTGCATTTAATAACCTTTTCCAAATAGTTAGTTGGTTCAACAACTTACAATTTAAATTTTAAAAAAAGGAACTTTATGATTTAAAGTTAAATTAAATTTATAAAATAAAGTTATAATTGTTAGGCAAACTTTGAGCTCATAAAAAACTTAATAATAACCTCTTTAAATAGTTATATATGTTTTTAAAGATCAAACAAACACTCAGGTGGGGGCCTGCTATGAAATGACTCTTATAAACTAATCTCAAAATATCAATCCATAATGACATGATTAAAATAAATATAACTAAACCATACATGTTTTCATTACTTAATTGAAAACTAAAATTTTTCAATGATAATAAAACCATACATCAAGTTATATATTATGCCAAATACCATCAAAGCTAAAGATATATTTCATCTGTATGCTTAAAAATCAAGGCTCTATCAAATTAATTGATTTTAAAATGATCAAAATAAGAAAAAAAATCAATCCATGTACTCTTTAAGAATTCTCAGTTCTAATATCATTTATTTAATCTAAAATCCAACAATCTACATCAAGTAACTAGATCCATCAAATGGGGTCTCAAAAAATTAAATAATACTAAAAATGTTCTTTAGGCATCAAAACATTATTTTTTGATCTTATATTCATCCCATGATCAATCGTATTGAATTTTTTTGCTCTGATTTTATGTCATGAAATTGATTCAAAAAATAATCAATTAATAATGAAGTCTAAAATATAGTATATATCTATAATTTTATACAAATCAAAGAAAAAATATCATTTCTCAACTACAAACAAATCCACCTCGTCAACACTAAGATGATTCTAATCATCCATGAAATTTTCTATTGGGTAAGAATAATTTGTCACAGAGAAAAAATTTCAAGGACAAAATATATATCTTTATGCCATCAAATCCACCAATTTTGATTGTAAAACCTGAATGAAAAATTGTTTAACAAAATTATCTCACTTGTGCATATATTTTTATCTCCAAAAACCATGAAATTATGCCATAAAGTATTTATGAAAACCCCAAGTTTATAAATACACAAACATTATGAGGAAAATACCCACCTTGAGTTGAAACCAACTTGTAAGAAATTTATTTAAACATGCAACCTACAAAAGTAGGATTTATTCAACCACAACATCATAAAATATTACCTAGAAATCAATTTTTAAATAACCGAATTAAAATTTGGCAAAATCCAAAAAAAGTCCATTCTCATAGCTTGAAAATCTCAACATTATCTCAAAAATGAACTCAAAGAGGGGAAAAAGATCAAATGGAGCTGAACCCAACAAAACCCCAAATATATCTTTTTGTGTGATGAAATTATGAAAACACAAAGAGAAAATCAAACCATTTGAGTGCATTTTTTGTTAAAGAAAACTCTTTCTCAAAAATTATACTCCAAAAGAAAATCTCATATAAGTTCATCATGTCCACATCAAAGCTACCTCAACAAATTCATTGAAAACTCATGAAAGCATGTTTCTCATCTTTCCTTATCATCCACATTTCAAAAAACTAAAAGCCCTAAAGTAAATTCATTTCTTGTTTAATCTTGTGAAGGAGAGAGTACCAAAATTTAATATAGGGTTCCAATAAAAAATGTACTCATATACCATCCAAATAGCTTAGCCAAGTTTAGCAGATCTCTAATTTAGCTAAGGTGCAAATCATGACTTGTTTAATTTTTTGCTCAAATTAAAAGGTCCCAAACAGAAGATAACTAATAAATTCACCAACCTCTCATAGCATAATAAATACTCTTAAATGTTGTTATCCTCTATTGAAACGTGAACACCCCTCTTTATATGTTATTCACTTTGGCACAAATGTGCCATATGTCATCTTGACCAAAATATCAAAATGAAAAAGGGCAACTTTATTTACTTTCACTTAAATTTGACGTCTACACCACTTGAGAATGGATTAATGCTAGGATATAAATTTGAAATTAATGTTTTTGTCTTGTAATCAAAAGACCCCATAAATCTAATCAATACCTTGAATTAGAAGTTATCCATATATGCTAGAATATTATTTTTAAAAATTATATTATGTTGAACTTATATGCTTGATGCTTTTGATTATTGAAGCATTTATTTTCAAGACCTTAATTTATTATTTTTAGGTCACCAATATTGAATCTATAAATTATGTGAAGTAAAACTATAATAATCTTGCTACACCAAATGCATCATGATAAGAAATGTAAATTGCTATCATTCCTTTAGAAGTTATCAATATAAGTTATATATTATTTTGAAACTTATATTAAAAACTAGGACCTATAAATTTTGATGCCTTCGATCATTAAGACTTTGATTTATTATCTTATTGGCAAATAGAATTGAATCCATATATTGTCTAAAATGGAGTTGGTATAATCCTTCCATACTAAATGTAAAATTGTACCATTTCCTTGTGTAAAAAAATGTGTGATAGATGCTCAATTCTAAATACTGAAGAGATTATGAAATATTTTCCAAACTCATGATGGAAAATTGAACAATAAGCTACCAACTTGATTTTCCATGGGAATTCAACACACCAAATAGAGACAACTGTGACAATGGTCCTGTTATTGAGGTAGATAACAAGAATCACTTGAAATAACTTATTATGGAATTAAAAAGTAATGAAAATGACAAACACTTCAATATCCATATTTAATCTAATCACACAAAATGAAAATATATAATAAGACTAGAATATTATGAGTCAATGGCCCCCATCAGGTATTTTATCAAGATGACAAAAATTTTGAGATTCAAAAAAATTTTAAAACAGGGTGCAAAAATTTTAGTTAATAGACTCAATAGTTAAATTGACAAAAATAAAGGATAAGGTCAAAATTTTAGACTATCTAATTAGGCCCCTAGCTAGTGATAGTAGGTTTCAATAATGGAGCCTATAGATTATGAACTTTAGAGGGAAAATAATTTGTTGAGTCCATGACCTCTTTGAATATAAAACACTTCTATATCTAATTCTTACATATCATCTTGTTCTCATTTGCATTGTATTTTCATATGTTACATGTCCACATGCATATAATATGTGTCATTTCATGATTGCTTAGTTGGTTAGTTTATATAATATAGAAACTTTTAAACTATGACATATCACATCATCCCATTCTTGCATTACCCTATCACAACATAGAAGGTAGTCTCAAAATCATCATATCACATTGGTCTTTATCTTAGTTATTATTATCATAATACAACTATTTTCCTTACATCTTCTTGCATAACTTAAAAGGATGTTAACCTATAGTAGAGCTTAAAATCTTGTCCATGATAGAGTCCCCATTTATAGTGCCTTTGGAAGATAAAATATTAGCATGCTTAAAATAAAGTAACTTTAATCACCTATCTTGATCCTTGGTGATGAGCCCTTACATCTTATTAATTTCATGGGGCCAAGATTTGGGGGTAAAGGTCTTGTAGATAGAAAATTAGACACTTCTATGAGAACTAAAATATTATGCAAATACAAAAGTAAAAATTACACATCCATAACCCTCTGCCAATCTTAGGTGTTCATCCCTCGCATCTTACTAGTTGTGTGGGGTTAGCATTAGGGAGGGATTCCCTTACTCATCTATATCTAGCTTTTATGGATGATCCCATGTGTCTTCTTGGTCACATGATACTAGGTATAGGGGTCTCAAAAAAAAGTATAAATCAAATTTGAAAGTAATATCAAATGAAAAAAATTGCCTAAAGATAAAATTTATTTAAGAAACCTACCTATATTTTGTGTTGAAAGAATGTAACCTTTTCCATTTACCAAATTTTTCAAGTCTAGGTATCTCTAGATGAAGCAAATAAAGATAGGGTTTTATGAGTTTGTAAAGAAGCAATTTTTTCCCTTTTGCTTGTAAGAATTAGGTCATCTTCCTTTTTCATACAAAGTTTTGATTCATTGTTTTCACCCCTTTATCACTTCACATTTATCATATTCTCCTTTCAATCCTTGTTGTAAATTGAAATTCATATGTTGTATGAATAAATAAATTAATTAGTCACATGCCAAATAAATGTTAGCATAATTATAATTACATATATACATCCATAACATTACATCATTTGCATATATTATATTACCACATATACATAAGTATTTCCCATAGTAGCATATCGAAAACAAAGAGATACATATACATTTACACCATCACATGTCTAGCCATCTAGAAAACATACACTAAAAACTTAAACATGAAAATTAGGAATCTGTAATACACCATAACAAGTCACTAAGAGGTATGAAAAAAGCATCCATATATAATATATGATGAAAATTGTCAAGTGTATATAATAAAAATATTTGATATAAACACTTCCATAGAGGTCCAATGAGCCTCAAGGAATCTGACCTAAACCTCTTTCTAAAGTTGTCTCAATATATGTAGGTTAGTAGCCAACATGTTGAATCTGACCTAAACCTCCCTTTAATTTTTTCCTCCTTATCCTATGGATAGAGGCTCCATCATCTCTTCTACCCACCATCGTATCTACATGTGATCCAATATCCTAGTTTAGCTAATAGAGTGTTTTTCTTTGTCCTCAATATTATTGCCAACACTGAAGCATGGTAAACTAGGGAAAAGACATCTATATGGTGACCAATTCCTATAATAATCCTAAGGTATACCAAAATTTGGGATCAAGTTTAACCAGTGCTCTATTGAAAAATATTGATCAAGGTGTCCTTAACCATCTATCTCCAACTACCCATAGTGTCTATAATCATAGAGCACATAAGATAAATTAGATTTAGTTGATATAAAAATTTGATACATATAAGTCTAGCTAAATAACTAAAATAAAACTATAATTCAAGTTATAATCATAAATGAATAAAATTAACATTTTACCTAAGTCTCCCTCACACCACTTAAGGTTAGAATCAACCTCTACAACCTTCACCTCATTTATAGCTAAGTCTTCCTCCAGCTCAATGTACATCAGAGCCTCACCATCCCCACCTTTTGGTCACTACTATTATTATTTTAAAGGGTCCTCCTAAGTAGGATCATGTAGTAGTGATTGTGTTCATAGAGGGCCCATTTTCTACTACCCAACTCCATCCTGTCCTCTTCCTCCTTTATTGTCCTACATAAGAGGTACACATGTTACTACTTATGGGACTAGTTGGGTGATAGACACCCCTCATAATTAGAAGCCACACTAATTATCTTAACCTTATGGTTATAACCTCTTGAATCCCCCTATATATAAATCTATGGAAAGGGATGTTACCCATGTAGGTTATACCAAACAATTAGGGAACCCTATCCACAAGGTGCACCTCAACCTATAATAACCTATCCTAAACTTGAGTGGACCTAATGGCTGTTGTAAGATAAGATCCCTCATTAGACCATTTCTATACCATGTCCTAGTAGTGAAATGAAATGAATTATATTATTATCAAAGTCCCCATAACCAAGGGAAAGGCATGGAAAGGAAGCACATCCATCCATCTAGTAATATTGATATCTCTCAATGCCCCAATTAACACTACCCTCTAATAGGGAATCATCCTCTCATAAACCTAGCCTATGATAATTATTAGGGGGTTAATGGAAAGGGCCATTACTTGATCCAATAGGAATAAAATATCTATATGTATATGTTAATACCTCTTGACACCATGAGTAACATGATCATTTATCCTAGATCCACTGCATGACCAACAACCAAATATATAATAGCCTTTTTGTACCCTTGTCCCCCATTAATCAAGAGGAACCAGTGATAACATTCCTTAGATTTGGGATCACTAAATTCTCAAATTTATAAAGTCTCACCCCACACTTTACACCCACATCAAGTGTGTTAGGGTCTCCAAAGTGATTTTCCTAGATATGGGCCTCATGATTACTATCGACAACTCAGAATATACACTACTTGATTGATTATGAGAAAATTAATGAGTTGATATACATCCATGAGAGTTATCATCCAATCTCTTGGGGCTTGAGGGAGTATGAAATTATTTTGGTCAAAATCCCAATAAGTTAAAAGATCATAAATCAATTGACTAGAGGTAGTAACAATCCCTGCCTATGTTATCCATAATATACCCATTCAATTAAGGATGGCCAACTCATCAGCCATCAAAAGTTTCAATATCTCAAGCTCTAATCCATCATATGTAGGCACCCTACAATAATAAGAAGACACTAAGTCATCCTGATAATCAATTTTGCTCTCCAAACAAGTCAAAATACCTTCCCAATCCCAACATATAGAACCACCCTTATTTATAGACAACAGTTATGAAAACACCATAAATTAGTTACAAAACCACATATATTATTATTAAAATAACCATATTATGGTTGTGTCACTAATACTATTGGGGTTATGTAACCATCACACTACAAAGGTTGACAATTTTATCATGTGAGTGATGGTTCTATTTGCCACTAATGTATCCTAAATCCCCCAAAACCCTTTTTTTTTATAAAAAACAAAAAACTCTAAAAAATTCATAATATACCCCCTATTAAACATTTTAAAACTAAAATTTTAAAAATTCATTGGATTTTAGCTAGGTTTGGTCAAAATTATAAATTTGGGGCAAAAATAAAAAAGTTAACAAAATTGACCTGATCATGCTTGGAAAATCTTCCTGCTAGTAATTTCACCATCCATTCATCATCTCATCCTATTGACTATTTTCACTCTGAAAATAGTCATAGGTAATCCAAAGTTATAAAATCTCTCAAGACAAATGGCACAAATGAATTGTTTTTGGAAAGTTTTTGAATATATTAGGCCCCAAACTAGTTGTTTTAGTTCAAAAGTTTTCCAATTTTGGAATATTATTCTATTTAATTATTATTATCATTATAATAAGTCATAATCATCTTTTATTTCATGGATAAAATTTCAAAACTAACATCTTAACAACATTTCTATTTTTTGTAGCATGTTTTACATTTTTTAGGTACATAATGACTTGGTGTCAAATCAGTCCCATGATGGGATACTTTAGATTGTATGATATTCCCCATATGTATGTTATATATTTTTTCAATGTTTCAATTTCATATTACATTCTATAATTTCATAAAAAATCATGCTTGATTCTTGTTTTCTATCTACAGGTTTCACAAAGTCCTAACTAGCTTCGCTTCATTACTCAGGTTGGTAAAGTAAGTATTCATAAATTCTTAATTCTTTTTAACATGAATTAATTAGGAATAAATATTTAAAAATCATGAAAAGGTTCCTTACAAATGGATAAATATGTATGCACCCAAAATTTACATAGTGCAACATTCCTGATATAAATTTAATGATGATGCAATGATCTCTTATTTTGTACTCTATGAGGAACTCTCTAGATATTTCCATCCCCCTACCTTAATAGGACTCCCTTGATCCCCTTTGGTCCCCTTTAATTTTAATTTATTAAATTATTTCACCTTGTTTTAAGATTGGCCATTTGTGATGGAATTGCTGCTCTAGGTGACACAACCACCCCCTCTATTATAAAATTGTCCCTTCAGTTACATAACTACCATGATAGTTTTTTAGATTATGCAGTGGTTATACACTTAAATGGATGTTGTGTATTAAAATAAGGGTGGTGTCATATTTTACATCAGTGGTTCTATCACCTAGGGAATTGGTTTCATAACTGCTTCCTGTAGGAAAGGATGATTTTATAATAGTTCAAATGTCTTCTAAAATAAACTCCCATAACTCTAGTTTTGACGTATTGTACATGGTTAGTGTCATTTTTCTTAATTTTATCACCTTTTTTCACCTATAATTAGGCCCAACTTAATCCTTATTCTATTTTTTATCCTATCCATTTCCTCTCAATTTGAATTTCACATTTAACTTAGTGGAACACCCCCATGCAAGCTCCCAAATATTTCTACAAGATGGCCATTTTTTGCTTGATTTAAATCCAAAATTTTCCATTAGAATTTTTTATTTTTAAGCTTATATATCCATAGTCCTACTATAATTGCCTAAATATCTAGTCTCTATTATTTTTGAGTCAACTACATTACCACAAGTGAAGAAGTGTTGTTGGGACAATAACTTAAACTTTTCAAGCCATAACAATAGCCAACCTTAATTCAGTTACTATCCATTTTGGATGTTTCTCCTCTTTCCACCATCTTGTTATAGATTTTTAATAATACATACAAGGACAAAAGGATCTAACATATTGAGGATTATTTTATCAATACACCACATGCACTCCAACTAATCTATGCCTTGGTTAGGTTAGAGTTTTATTTGATTTACATCATTTGTTTATTTATTTTATTAGATTAGTATTTTTTTTTCAATAAATTAGTTTCAATATTTATAAAAATAAAAAATTGGATAGGGGTAGAGGTCTATTTCTTTTCATTGTCTTTGTTATAAAAAAAGTATAGTTGATTTTGATTGTGTTTACATTCTAGTATATTATATTTACTTCAATTATTAAAAAAAATCACAAATAATTCTTAGAAATATCTTATAAAATCATCAAGTCATTTCCAACCAATAAAACATTTCATTTTAACTATTTAAATAAGTTTCTTACATTCTAAATAATCACCTAGGTAATCATAAAAACATAGACAATCATTGGTGCATAAACAAAGTTAATGTGTTTCTAATTCTATTTGTTTTTGTGAGTTAAAATAATTTTCATTTTCCTCTTTAAAATATAAAATCATAAATTTCATTTATCATTTCTACTTTATCAATTCAGTCAAAAAAGATCTTTGTTTATACTAAATTAGAGAAATTGAAAAGCTAGTCTAATTTGTTTGTGAACAAAAAAAATCAATTGTTTTGTTGTTTATATTTTATATCATATTTTTTCTTACATTTATTAAATAATATATGTTAAATTTTCATAATTACTCCATCTCATACAAAAAAATAAAAACACCATCATCTAGTTTATATACAAATAAATCTAGAAAAAATAAACATCTTAAACAATAGTATAGGTTTCTTCCTCTCTTATTGCATGAATTATAAACATTCGAAAAAGATTAAAATTTAATTTTCTATTTGATTTAATTCCAAAATTTTAGTTATTTTACTTTAATCATTTCAATTTCAACAAACAATAATGTATTTCCATAAAACTAAAAAAATCCAAAAATAATAAAAACTTTAAAAAAATAATGTCAAAAATCCTTACTAACACATGCAAGCCTTAGATCCTACTAAATACCTTATCAAAACATCCAAGCAAGAAAATTTCACCCAAACTTTACCCATTTGTGCAAGAATCCTATAACAAACCTTGATTCAACATCCTAGAAAGCACACATTGTAATCCATTGCTTAAAAAGCCCATATGCTTTTTCCTTGGCTTCTACCTAGCCTCCTTTAGATGACCTTTCCCAATACATTAAATCTTGTCCATCATAGGATATTCCCTAGGGTTAGAGTAATTTGTCCCACATTTATTACATAGTCTAACATTGACACTAAGTTAATATGTGAGGTCTTTCACTCTACTTTGATCCCCCATCTCATAGTAGATTTATTGTCTACATTAGATACTAGAATGTAAACACAATCAAAATCTGAATGTAAACTATAATAATGGAGGTCTTTCACTCTACTTTGATTTCAATTTTCAAGCTAGAATAAAAGAGATTAGTATAATGCTATTTAGGCCTAGATTCTCATCTACATATACTTATTTTCCTTAATTCTATCCCCATCCTATATCATTCACACTTAGTGGATGACATTGAGTGGGTATATTCAACCCAACATAGTAGACCTTTTTCCATGATTCATCCAACTTGATCTCCCTCACTTCCCTAGTCCTAATATTAACTAGAATCTTTGTCTTCTTTTGATATCATAGACTAAATGGACTTGGAGATTTATTTCATCATATTTATATGCTCTTAATTACCATAAAGAAACTATTTAGGTATTTTGGTTCCATTATGAGAACCCATTACCACCCCCTATTATTAATCCCATTCCACCAAACAATCAACCAAACCCATAACCCATCCATTATTTATTGCCTCAGCTAGAGACCTCTGGGAGTCAAGTTCATAGTTTAACATGTGCTATTTGCATGCATATAGTACCTTCTAAATTGACTATTTAGAAAATTTACTTTTATTTTGGTATGATCTTCTTCATATATAATTTTTGTTGAATCATTGTGATGAGTGTTTTTATAGAACTTGTACCATTAGAACATTTTCACTACATGGTGTAATGTTATTAAACATATTATACAAGTTAATGGTTTTAGAAACATTATTTCTTATATGATATAAGACTAGGAAAATGTCTTACATTTGATTAAGGGAACTAGTTATGTATTTTGATAATTTTGATAAAGTGATAATCCTTGTTTGTGAACTCATTGATTATAATGATTATGTATGATCATGTTGCATGTCTATTTGATCTTGGAGGCTCTTGGTTAAAACATCAAAGATAAGGGGTTTGTGTGTAGTGGACTATAGGGAGATATTTTTTAATCCATATTTAAAGGTGGAAACATTATTTGGTATGAGTATTCATATTCATATTTCTTGGTTTGAAAATTTGGAGTGTGTGTTTATTATTTTTGATATTTTGAGAAACTTGGATGGTATGGTTCATTGTCATTGTAATGATAAATCTGATTATGAAATATTTATTAGAAATTTTATAAGATTATAACTTCTTGTAATTCATTCTTTGTATACAGGGATGCTGATGAGGATGTTATAAGTTGATAAAATTCTTCATGTTAGTGTTTATTTGGTTGAGTATATTAATGAAGTAAGATTTGGATTCTTGAACAACATGTTTTGAATGTATTCCAATAGTGAAATTTTCCTCTTTTAAAATGTTTTTTGACTATTTTCATTATAAATAAAACTTATTTCTTAAAGGTTAATTAATCACTAGAAGGACGGTGATTTATTCTCGAAAATCATTCTTTGTTACAAGAGAATGTTTGAGAAATAATATAAGTCATTAGTGATTTCTCATGATTAATTTTTATTTTTTTGGTATTGTGATGGTTACAAAATGTTACAATATTTGGTAAATTTTATAAAAGTGAATCATGATGGAATTTAATAATATACTATGATAAAATATTGAAATGTGATTTTCTTATTGTTAACATTATGCATCATTCCATAGTGGATAAATTATTATTTGTATAAATATATCTAGTAAGTACAACCTATTTTATTTAAATAATGGTTGAAGGGTTGAGTTATATTAATATTGATGCTTTTTTAGTAACATTTTATAGATTAAATTGGTATTGTTTATTTCTTTCTTATGTGGAAAAGATATCAAAACATAATTGTTAAGTGATTTAATGATTGTTAATAAATACTTAAATAATATTCAAATACCTTAATTATATTAGGGATAATCATGTGGAAGAGGTGTACCATGTTAGTAATCCTACACTCATTATACATATATGGTATCTCAATTGTAGTTTTTATAAATTAGTCATGTATATTTATGTTCAAATAGCATTGAAAATTTGAATGTTTAAATTATGTATTTTATTCAATATATGAGTAGTATAAACCATTTTATTTATGTAAGAGTCTAAAACTTTATGGTTCAACATATTTGTATGATCAATGGTGTATCACTAGATAGATCAAACTTGGTTTTAAGCAATGTGCTAGTTATGGATTCAAGGAGGATGAGTAAAGTGAATTCTTATTGTTCGAAGTCTTTTGTGATGCATTAATAAATTAGAAAATTTATTTTTATTAACTAATGTAATATTTAGAGATATATTATTTATTTCATTTATTAATTCTTATATTAACAAAATTTCAAGTAAAGGATGTTTGTTATTTACTAATATATCTATGTTGTCCCTACTGGCATGCTTGTTCTTAATGTTGAGAATAAATGTCATTAATGACCATATTCGATACTTAAACCTATTATGAGAGATTTTATTCTAAAAAATATTATGGATAGGTATGGATTATTTTAATCATTGAATATTGGTTTTTTAGTCTAGATGATTGTATTCTTTGATCTAAATTTTGTTAAGGAATAATCTAAAGTTGTAGGACTGATAGGGATACCTTAAATTAATAATAAATAATTTTGGAGATGAGACACCGACATGAAGTTTAAAATATATTAAAGGGTTTTTGTATAGGAACCTTAACTTAAGTCTAAATTAGACACTATACTCAATCCCAAAACCTATAATGGGCATTCATGGCATAACCTCACTCAAAAGTTTAACTATGAAGTGACCATGGGTATTCTCTATTGCCTTATTTATGTTTTAGTGGGATAAGGTATTGTAAATACCAAGTTTTTATCCGAAGATAATTATAAAACCATGAGGTTTTTTTTGTAATTACATATGACACTTAATGTGTTGGTTAATAAACTTACCCACAATCACCATGGTAGTATAAAATCAATCTCATACATAGAATTGTTAAGAGTTTTTGGAATTGATTATTAAAATACATGAATTTATCTTCTAAAAAGTGTATAATGACCAAATTTATACCCTTGATAACTTTGGGAAAACTTTGGACTGAACTTTTATTTGGTGTCTCTCAGGATGGTGATGACTCAAGCCAACCAGCATAATAGAAATGTTGGTAGTGACATTGTTGACAACCATGATCCTAATGATCATGATTTTAATAATGTTGATGATAATAATGTTAGAGATAATGTTAAAGGTGATAAAATTTTTAATGGTAATGCCAATAATGACCATGTTGGGCATAATGTTATTTTAAATGACAATTAGATGTGTTTTATAACATTCAAGTTTATATGGAAGCATATGGTCAAAGGTTGATTAATCTAAAAAATATTCAATAAGTTGAGTATGAGGAAGTAAAAATTGATGAAATAAGTCATGGAAATATAAGGAAATAAAAGATTCCATCATCAAGGAGCTTAAGAATATTACACCTCATACTTTTTTTGGTGGAGAATCTAGAAATGCTAACAAATCATAGTTAGTTAACTTATATAAATAATTCACTCTATGTAATATAGGCTCTAATGTCAAATATCATATAGGATTCTACCATTTGGGAGTTTATGATTCCTTGTGGTGGAGCCATTTATGTGATCTTAAGGGTTATGACCTAATAAATATTTCATGGGAAACCTTTGAGAGACAGTTTGATAAGAGGTAATTGAAAGTACCTTCAAAAAATAAAATCTTATAGAATTTTAGTTCCTAAATTAGGGGAATGTGACTATTTTAGAGTATGATAATAAGTTTTTTAGCCTCCTAAATATGTAAACTACATGTATGACAAAGAAACAAAATTTAATAAGTTCAAGCTAGGCTTGTAGGAGGTGTTTATGCATGATGTGAACATGACAAACCTAGACACCCTAGTTGTTAGAATAGAATATAGATACATCATGGAAAAGAAAAATAAAAGTCTCACCAAAAGGTAAGACAAGAATACCAGAACAACAACCTAAAGCAATAATTCCTCTAGTGAGTAAAAATTTCAATAAAATTGATCAAAAAAGGGTTTTGTGAAAAAAATTAATAATTATGGAAAAAATTAGAAATTAAATAGAAGTTATAAACCTCATGCTTTCAAAAAATAGATTAGTGTAAACTAAAACTAATATTAAGATAGCTTTCATGGCCAAGAAACATGAGCTAATATTATAGATATACCTCACTAAACTATTATAATATTTTAGAAATGAAGTGATAATTATTACCATAAGGATTATCCTCAACTATGAGGCAATCAACCAGCTAATCACAAGCTATATGTTTTTATAAATAACAAAAATACAAACTCATAGTCTACTCCAATTAAGACTAGATGTATAATTTCTAGTTTTTTCTTGACTATTTTAATAGATTTTGGGGAAATTGGTAGTCTCATTTCTCCTATAACTATCTTTAAGTAAAAAACTAAACTCTCTAGGCTAAGAGAAGGATGGGAGGTACAGTTTAGCATAGGGAAAAGAGTAACCATTTTAGAATTCTTAGATCAAAATAACCTTGATATGGGTAGATTTTTTAGTGATGAATATTTGTTAATTCATAAATATTCCATTTTCTGAATTTTAGCTTTGGTGATTTTTTGGGACCTATAAAGAGCATTGCATCACCTAAATTTTTAGGTTGAAAATTAGATTTATATCAAATCACCTACCATTTACAACTAATTTCATACTTATGAGTATAAATCATCGTGTTCTCGAAGGACATTCTACTTGGTTTCACCAATATTATATATATATATATATATATATATATATATATTACTACCACCTATCTAATCTATAAAACAACTACCTAAATATATTATATATATGATAAATATTTGACTTTAACCTATGTAGGTTCATATAAAACATGTGGACTCTTACCTATATTTGGTTAATGTTAGGATAGAGATTATTTTATATATATTCCCAACTATTTCTTGTGGAAGCTCGACCATAGTGTACATACATAACTTAGATGCCCAACTAAACAATCTAGACACCAAACTACACAATCTAGATATCTAGATACACATCCTAGGCATTTTATTATGTACTAAAACAATTCAACTATATATCACAGGTAAAATCCTATGCAACATAAATGCATGGTTATTTATCTTTTAAAAATAATTATGATTTCTTTTACTGATAATGGTAAGAGAGTAAAGGAATTATTATTAACAAAGAGCATATTATCTTATTTTTGGAAACCAACAAGAACACCCAAGAAAATTCAACCCACATCCAATCAAATTCAATTACTAAATGATTAACATAATCTTTTTTTCTTATTTATAGTAACTTTGATGTTACATTTCAAGGATAATTGTAAAACCTTTATGCATGCAAATACACTCAATGATACTAGTTTTTGAAATGAAATAATTAATCAAAATATAATGTCACCATTTAAATATATTTTTGATGATTACATGCCACCACTTGAAGACATACCTAAGTATGGCATGGATCCAATGAAGGACAAACTAGATTATATGATGCAAAATTAAAATAAATTAATATATCTCATAAAATGAAAACTTCAGTTGTAAATAAAAATATAAAATTTGTGTAAAGTAGGAGGAGACTTGAGGACATTACCAATGATTAGGTATATCTATTAAAAGACACTTTTATTCAATATACATAAACTTTAGTCAAGAAATGCACTCAAAAATTTGTGTGAAGAAAGAGAAGTAGATGGATAATTAGAAAGACTCTTAGGTTTAATTGGGTAAATAAATTTCCTTTCATTTAACTAGTAGAGATTAAAAAATAGTAATGATAACCTAATTTAATTTAAATGTACAATATGTACTTGAAAATTAGGAAAGGACCAAAAGATACAACTTAAATTAGACACAATTAAGAAACATTGTGGCAAAGTATGTGTCAATAGAACAATAAGATGGAAAAATAAAAAAAACACATATATGTAAAGATGCTAAGGAATGCATGTATGTTAGATACATATCAGATTATTAAAATAATTAAAGATTTTTGAGATATCTAGTTGAGAAAGGAGGAAAAATTATAACTCAAATAGGAAAAGTTATTCAATCTAATCAACATGACAAAATATATAGTTCTCAACTATATACCACATTCTTAAAAAAGGTATACCTATATATAATTTTTTAGATTATAATATTTATTTTCAACATAATGGACTTCATAACATTCCATAATTACATTGGTTATATTTTAGTCCTTGGGACATGGAAAAATGTCTTGCGATGATTGAGAAGGAAGATTTGAAAGAGAAAAAGTTAAAAATACAAGCTTTATCTCATTGTCCACTGATGAGGTCACAACAATTGAAAACAAAAAATGGGTTTGTATTCACGTTTAAAATTTTAATAATTATTCAAGGCAACATCATATTTTAGATATACATAAAATAGTTGAAATTTTCATTTACCGAAAAACTTCACAAATTGGTTATTCTAATTTGAGGGATTTTGTTGGGATGGATAATTATGTTATAATTACAAATATAGTTTTTGTTGGATCTAATGGTGTAGTGAAAATGTATAGGAACATAAATGGTATTTGTTTTGAATACAAATAATAGTTATCCCATATATGATTTCAAGTCATTGCATATTCCATAAAATGAATTTTGCATACAAAATTGTAAGCACATTTGAAAATGTCGTAAAAGTGAAATAACTTATCTTTGATTTTAAAGATTATATGTCAAGTAGTCTAGAAATAGTTTTAGATATTAAAAAAAATTCAATTGGGGTTATCGATGGTAAAAATATTCTAAAATATAATGATACAATATGGATTTCCATGTATGAACTTGCATGTAGAATTTTTATAGAATATCCAACGTTGGCAAGTTTTATGATTAAATATTGCATTAAAGTTGACAAGGAAAAATATTTATTGTACCATTTAAAAAATTTGGAAATTCTTTTTACACTATGTTCTATTCTCCCTATGTTAAAATAAATCAATTGTTTGATGTAACATGATCGGGATAGATCCATATATATTGTAAAGTTCATACATTTAAGAAAAGAAGTTTCTCAATATCTTGATGTCTTATACTTGGGGTAACCTATTTTTGGTAGTTTTAAAACTTTAATAGATAATTAAGGATCAAAAAAACTATTTTAAATTTAATATTAAGGATCTTATTTATATCTTGGTTAATGAAATGAATATACCATTGCACACATTCTAAAAATGAGTTGATATGATAGAATCATAAATTAAATAAGTGATTGTAATATGTATTCCTTATGATACTATTATATTTCAAATATAGATAAAATTAAGAAAGATAAAAGATAGTTTATTTATGTAAATTGGAAAATGATTTAAATTGGATGAGTTCTTTGAAACCATGGGAATGGTGACTCCCATATTTTAGAAAAATTGAAGATGGTGAAGAATGAATCAATAATTTATTTCTTAGATATATGGGCACTCTCATTAAACATTTTTGTAAGTATATAAATATCAATGAAGTTTAAATTCAATGTATTTTATGAAAGTAATTACTAACATCGTAGTCAACCCATTTTAGACTCACAATGATTGATCAATATAATTATCTAAGTGAACCAATAAAAAATAGTGTTATTACAAATCTATGGAAAAAAATGTATCTCAGTACCATCTTATAGGAAAATATTAGTGAATATTTTTTATTGTATGAACTCTTCCAAATAATTATTTTGGGCTTTGCAAAAGATGAAAGGGTCTTTGTGCATTATCTTGTATTAAATTGAAACTTCATAATAGATTAGATATTTTTTTATGTGTTTTAAGGTTTGTACAAGATAATATCCTAGTAAATAAAGTTGTTTGAAATGAATGACAATATTAATATATACACTAAAATATAGTCAATAATATAGGTTTTGTCTAATATATCATGTGTAATAAATATAATATGTACAAAGAAACTAAGGGATAAAGAGAGCATATATTATTTGATGTTCTTGTCTAGATCATGATAATGATCAAGATTCATTATAGGGTTGTGTTAGAGATCTTTTTTTTATTTGTTTTATGTTTTTTAATGTTTTTGACCTTTAGAAATTTACATCTATATGGGATAGTAATATCAACACTTATGTATATACCTAACACTAGTGTCCAATAAAATATATGCACATGAGTGATCTCAAATTTGGACCAGACCTATGTTGAACCTATGTAATCATTTTGTGTCTCAAATTATGTCTAAACATGTGTTATATCTAGATAACAAGTGATCCTATTTTTTTTGAATTGTAACTCTTACAACTTGGTAAAAGGGGGCTAGTAATGTGAGTCAAACTAGCCCTAGAAACCTTATTATTTCTAAGTGTTTCCTACATAACCAATACTCCTAAGAGGGCCTCATACTCACATGTAGTTCTCCCTCCTATACATTTGGATGGTATTATAATAGTATGATTATATGTTTTTTTTATAATAACCTTTGGCATAAGTGATGCAATAGAATATTTAACCTTTTGTATTATATAGAGATTTAAAATAGTGTTGTAGTATAATTTGATAACTTGAAATAGATAATACTTTCATGTTACAAAGTTTAATTATCAAATTGGAAGGTGTATTAATTATACCATATCCTTTGTATATATAGGAACCTTTTGATTTTGAATTATAACCTTATGATGCATGTAAATCTAACCATATGATGGGAAAATAGGTCTAACAAAATGATCATAATGCAAAGGTACAAAAAAATATAAAAAGATAAGACTAGAGAGTTGTGTCAATCCTATATGCTAACATCGATGTTAGTATCCATAATGAACATAAGTGCCCAAGGGATAAAAAAACTTATAAAATAAGGACAATTAGTATAGGTCCCTTGTATATTTTGAATGAGGATAAACATACATGACACATAGGCTCAAAGAGTAGATAAATCAAATGAAATAAGATGAAAGAGAAGATGTCCATGAGAGACTACATCACTAGATGTCTAATTCTTAGTAAAGAGGTTATAGTCATCTAAAATGTCATTTTAATGTAATGAGTGTCACTTGAGACAACCTTATCCTAGCTTAACCTTAGACCTATCTTAGGGCCTCTTCTGATCATTTTCAAAATTTCATGTGGGTCTAACTAACTCCTAAATATACCAAAAGTAACACTAATCCATCCCCTAGACACCCAAGCCCCTTGTTCACTAGCTTTTGTCACCTAGACATTAGTGTAACCTTTTGGATATTAGTGCACTATGTTATTGACTTAGGGACCGTATTAGTGTCCCTTAGCTTCTTAATCTCCTAATGAATATATTTTCATTCCCTAAAGAATTCCTAGAGTTGGATTAGACCTATTTCACATCTTGACAAGTACCATAATGCTATATATACAACACTTTCATTCACTTACCCACTATATATAAATTAGATGTAAATACTCATAAACAAACTCATAGACATTGGTACAAATCAAGTTTATTAATCCTTATTTTTACCTACTTATGCATATAACCATATATAATATCCTAAAGATTAGATTACTCACATTTATAGTATAAAGTTACCCTCAAATAAATCAAACTAGCACTCATCCTAACATTCACTTTCACTTTCACCAACACTTATATTAGGAGAAATATATTAGGCTTGATCCCCTTTAGAGGTATTGATATATAGTCAACACTCAACACATGCAGTGTTGAGGTCACATTCAACCTACCCTGCTAATATCACTAGTGATTTTCTACTTGTGCTCTTAAAATACCCTAAAAATATATAAACCTAGGGTTTTGTATTTAAATTGGTCAAAATTGATATATAGTCAACACTCAACACATGCAGTGTTGAGGTCACATTCAACCTACCCTACTAATATCACTAGTGATTTTCTACTTGTGCTCTTAAAATACCCTAAAAATATATAAACCTAGGGTTTTGTATTTAAATTGGTCAAAATAGGGAATATATAGTGAACCAATATTAATCCACTCAAACTTAGGAATTTAAAGACCATGTGAAGGTACACCCAAAATTTCACTATCCTTACTTGAAAAATGACACTACTACACACCAAAGGACACTAGTATATTACATTACTATACACAGGACTACATTACTATGTAGGAGGGTTTTTGACTCCTATTTATAATTCACAACACTTTTCACAGTCTCTATACTAGTTTTAGCCTATCATTCATCTATCTCAATCAATTTCTAGCTAGGTACATCTCTTGTAATTCATTTTTTATTTATATAATAATTAGTTAGATTAATTATTATATAAATTAGAGGTTATTGATATTGATATATTTATAATATTATTTATTCTTCCATAACTTTAGCAAATTAGGGTTTTACATTACATAATCCTCTTAAAAGTCAAATCATTTGGTGAACCCAAATTAATTCAACTAGTGAAAAAACCCTATTCATAGATGCTCTTAGGGTTTGTATCCCTTTATTTTATATGCTTAGTGATCAATTTCAAAATCTTAGATCTAATTCATTATTCTATTTTCATAATCTTTAATAGATTTAATTTCTTAAATGGTTCTAAAACACAACTTATTTTTTCCTACTTCCCAACCTACAATGGTAGAATTCAATAATCTATTTGATGAGATTGATAAGATACATTTACAATATTTCATTTCTAAACATATTTATATGCAAGATGACTTTATCTATATTATTCAAGGAGAACTCATAGAATCCACTATGGGTTAATAAATCAATCCCATAGATAATAACATTATTACACCTAATACAAGGATAAATCATACTCTACAACAATTGAATACAACTATCCAACCATCTCCAGTGGCACAACCTCTTATGGCTAGTACACATCCTCCTTCTTCAAATTATAATCCCTTTGATAAGAGATTAATTATATATAGTCTAAGGTGTTACATCTTAGATAGGGTAATACTAGACCATCTTATACCTTAGATTATCATATGATCCTACATACACCTTTGGCATAGTGTATAGTAACAAGTCTTTTGCCTTATAGATTTGTGGCACCCAAGCTTACTCTATATGATGGTAAGGGTGACCTAAAGCATCGTATGTGTTTTTCACAGAACAAGTTTGGGATACGTGTCTAATAATTGACTCCTCAATAAATTATTCACTTAAAGTTTAAAATAATATGCATTGAAATGGTTCTATGATATTCATAATCAGTCTATCACAACATTTAATCCACTAGAAGATATGATTTTAGCATATTTTTCAATCAATATGAGTGACAATGTTTCATATGATCAATTTTCACAACTCAAGAAAAAATTGAATGAGCCAATAGTCTAATATGTCTTATAATATAAAACTATATTAGTAGAGATGACTAGCCCCATAGTAGATAGAGAATTCTAGGACACATTCAAGTAGAGTTTATTACCAACATTAAATTAAGCTATATTATTCAAAAAAAAATCATCATTCATATATCTATGTCATACAATGAAATAATGAGAAGTCAAGTTTGTCTCCATGGGAAAATTAAATTTCATAAATAAATCATATTCAACTAATAAGACTTATAAAAATCCCCCATATAAGGCGAGGCCCAATGAAAATAAGAATGTTCAAAATACATTAATTAATTCAACTTTAGAGTCAACTCCTTGCATGGTTTTATCATCTCCTCTAAAGATACGCTTAAAAAATATTCTTGAATTACAAACACATGTTCTCCAAAAACTCTTGGAATGTAATATTATATATCTCCCTCTCATCAAAGAGGTTGGTATGACTAGGCCTTTTCCAAATTTTATGATGCCAATGCATCTTGTGACTATCACAGGGCACCATGCCATACTATAATTAGATGCATCAACTTACGACATAAGACATGATATTTGATAGATACCAATATCATTGATGTCAAAACTCATATATAATCACATAAACCATATCCAATGGAAATGAAAGCATTAAAAATATTTTTAGATCCATTTCCAAAGAACATGGATAATGAGATAGTAGGCACTTTATGTGTTCATTATACTTTTCAGGCACATCCACATCCAACATCCTATCATATTCATATGATGGATTTACACCCTCTAAATAATATCATTGGTGTGTACCATATTATAGTGCCAACTAAAAATATCATAACTTTCTCAGGTTAGGAGATCATCGATGATGAATCAAGTTTATATGAACTCTTCATACTAGCTTACATCAATCATCATCCTATTTAGAGTGTCATGGTTGACAAATATTTAATCATTAATATGTATAATATCATACTTCTATAGTATTTGAATTATTTAGAGTAAGATATTTCTTAGACATATACAATTATTCATAGTTTTAGTGGCCATGTTTATAGCTCCAATATGGAGATATTAATTCCATTATAGGTTGGTCCTACACATGTAGACACCAAATTATTTATTGTACCTAGTGCCAAAAACTTTGACATGTTATTGGGTAGGCCTTGGATATAGCATGTTTGAGCCATTGCATCCATTGTACACATATGTTTTAAGTATATACATGTTAATCAGGTGGTTATAGTCAAGGGCCTTATTATGAGTATCCATTACCTATTCCATATCTAGTTACATAATAGATAATTGATATAACTCTAAACAATATTATATTATCACACCTCCTATATTAGTTGAGCAACCAGTGTAGGTGAGGTCTACTCTTATAGCATTACCACATACACATAGTCTCCCACAAAGAACTTTATTAGAGATAACCCTATTTCAAAGACATTTTGTGCATTCTAGAGATCATCTCTCTACCCCATTATCATTCATATTAGTGTTACAACATATATCACCCATGCCAATCACATTTTATTCCATTATATGGGTCCCCAAGAACCCCATAGTTTGTAGGGCTATTCAGTCAGCTCCACAGATTCATATACTCACTCCACATGCAATATAAACAATAGATAAATTAATACATCTAATTCATAGATATTAAATACCTATTCACACATCATATGTAATCACTATTCCTTTATTTAATATAAGGCATCTTGATAGTGAGTCTCTTGTGAGACTCATCAGTTAATATGTTCTTCTCTACTTGTACATAGTTTTTATTAACTTGATCCTTATATATAGTTTCATTTTCATGTTTCTTTTACATAAATTATACTCATAAAACATAAAAACAATATAAGATTTTCAAAAATTAAAAAACATTCAAATATTTACTCACAAAATACAAATTTTAGATTGTATACATTTTCATGTTTACATTCCTTATATTCTCTAGGTACTACATATGTTATATATGCTAATATATCCAATTTTATCATACATACATGTTTCAATTTTTCTCTTTGAGTGTTTACAGATCACTAAAAGACTTGGGTCCTCTACACAAATCTACATTTATTACTATCTACCCATTGGGGGTGCATACATAGATATACAGATTCAATATTGATACATTTTCCCATTAGGGGCATCATACTACATAGATTTTATTTTGATAGGTTACATGTTTCTATTATTCATATCATATGTTTAGCATTTAATATATCTTGATACTGATCATCCTATAGTACACATATTTTTTATGAATAGTACTACTATAGACTCAACTTATGTACATCTTTGGTCTTATATGAATTTATACCACATGTTCATGCATATTTTCATTTATAACATTACTAGTTTATATTTGATTGTCTCTTTAATTTTATATCTATTTAAGGGCATTCAAGTATATCATCATTCTATGGCTTTATGCCAATTATTTTCTTTGTGTGTGTGCTTTAGACATGTGCCCATATCCTTGTGTGTGCCTTATTTATTTTGTATGTGGATATTTGAAAATGTCCTACCATGTGGCTCTAAGCTAATTTTGTTTTATCTATGTGTATGTCAACATTTTAACATATCCGTGTATGTTTTTTATTTCTCAAACTTAGTGACGTGCCCATGTCCCTTGTATTATGGCCCCTTGGCTTACTTTATGTACTTCATGTGTTTGTATGTATGCTTTCATGTATGCATAATGGCCATGCCACTTATCTCTTGCTTGTTATAGTTATACTCATTTTTTTATTCCATAAGGTACCTCATACATCTCCCCTTCCTTCTTGGGTGCCTTGATGTACATCATGCCCCATCCCCCTAGGTCATTACTAAGATTATATTTAGATTTTTTATTCATATACATGCTTACATTTTTCTATATATCTTAAAATTCATGTGCATTCTATATATAACATACTATTTTATCCAAATATTTCACCCTAGGAGAGGTTATTTAGACCTATTCCATATTTGGACAACATGGGATTACCTCTGGACTAGTGGGTTTCCTATAGTAGAGGTAAACCTCTATGTCAAAGGGCTAGCTCCATTGATCTATCTTTTAGGCTCATACTACACTAAGATAATCAATATTGGGGTGAAAAGGTAATAATGAAATAGAATGTAACCTATACAAAAATAGGTGATAAAACAAATATTAGTCTATAAACACACTTCCATATGCACTAAGAATGAAGACTACTAAAACTAACCTTAACTCATTATCCTTCTAGCATAAGTATTTCTCATAGAGGAACATTTTTATGCACATCTATAAGTGGGTGAAAATATTTTATGATACTAGACACTAGTAGTCCCTCTCACACTTCAATACACACTTAACAAACATGTACACTTTATAAGACCTGTTAGAAGAGATATCACTCACATAAAACATGCAAGAGAAAAATGGAAGCAAGGAGAATAAATTCATCACTTAACATACAAGTACACTACTTAACACACTTACACAAGAGATTTTAGAGATAAAATAAACTTAAAAATATTATTCAAAGGGAAAATAAGGTGCCAAATAAGTAGGGCTTAACCATACTATGTGTACTAGATATAATTGCTAAAATAGCTTACATAAATAGAACATGGGAGATGATAGAGAAGAAGGGAGGTAGAAAGGTCACAAAGACAAGTGTCAATATGGAGAAACTATAAACATGAGAGAATGAGGTGGAAAATAGGTCAATAAGATGTCATAGATAAGTGTCCACCTGGAGTTCATCTTTTTCCCTCAAGTTGGCATATAGGCTCTTTACCATCCTTCTTGAAACTATCTTAATGATGAGGAGTACACTTTATTTATAAAAATAAATCATAAGGATATTTGAAACATTTACATTGTCTTAAAAATGGGTCAATAATATTATAATATCCCTCATATTCCCCTCAACTGATAGCTCCCTCTTTAATGATTGTTCCTCACTCTCTATCAACTACTCACTATCCTTCTAGGTCTGTCCTCACACTTGTTACATAAGTGACTTGAATAATTCTCATATATATATATATATATATATATATATATGTTTTTTAGAGGTGTTATTATACCTATTTAAGACCCAATTTTACTCTAGTCTAGCATAGACTTCAATAAATTCCTCAAACTATACTTCTCGTATCACATATAGGTAGTCACTTCATTTCTTCACTGTCTAATTCAAGACTGCCTACAATGAATGATGTAGTAGAGGGATTTTCATTTATGACTAAGGTGATAAATTAGTTTAAGGAGCTATAATAATTCTATATAGACCTCCCATAATGATCTTCATCCATCAATCCCATTTTTCAACTATAGAACAACTCAAATCCTACCAAAAACTTAGAAATGGGCCTATCCATACAAGTGATAGTATGGATCAAATGGATGTCATGAAACTTGGGTAAGTAATAGACAATTATAAATTAATTTCCCAACTAATCTAACCTTTTTAGATGAATATTAATTCATGTTTTCTTCATCAAGTTTAAATAAGGGTTTTAGGAGGGTTTTTGTTAGTTCTAGTTCTTAGTGATAGTTCATAAAGGTTAAACATCCAACCTTAGAACCAATTCCAAAAATTTAGATTAAAAAAATATCCCCAAGTTATTTATGTCTCATACATAGTGTATTTATGGATATGAGTAGAATAAAGTGACCTTGAAGCTCCTTCTATGTATTATGAGTAGTTCTGATATAATTTTAGGCTAAAATGACCATTCTTATTATTCACTCTACAAATAAATGGTTATTATAAAACTTATAATTCCCCTTAAAGTATATCAATTGGATTGGAAAGTTCATATTGTCTTATGACTAATTTTTATTCCCATGAGGGCTTAGGATTAGTTTTAGGCCTAATAAGCCTAGTTGTATTTGACTATGTGTTTGACTTTCTGTAGGTTTCCAATGACTATAGGGCCTCTTATTTACTTTTTATTATTAATTTAAAACTTATACATCAAACCTAAATGTTAATTTTCTCTCCATTTCATCTTTCCATCATAGATGCATAAGTTTGTAATACAGACTACCTATGGAGTGCCTTCTATCTGACATAAAATAGAGGGCACATCCCTTATTTGCCTAGCCAAATTGAAAGTACAGAGGGATTATTTGTTAGAGGTAAAATGACTGAGAGGGGGGTGAATCAGTAATCCCAAATATTTAAAATTTAGCTCCAATCCTTTCAAAATCTTAATTAGTCAATACACACATTAATGAGGCATATACATCATTCATAGTAATGAACAAGAAAGATAATGCAAGATCAAGGACATAACACATGACATACATGGGAAACCCTCTTGGGGAATAAAACCCACTGGAACCTACAAATGGACTACTATCCTAAAATAATAAGAACCAATTTAGACCATCTATAAATTATCAAGGAACTACAAGCCCACAAGGTGTTGCCACACCTATCTAGTTGAGTTGCAACAATAACTATAATTTTAGCAAGTTTCACCTTACAAGGAGGATGTAATTACCTTAGATGTTGAGATAACACAATGACACCTATGAAAAAATCCACCTTTGAACTATTATATGAAATACCTAATGATTAACCTCTACTTATCACTCTTTACCTTTGCTCACACTCAATCTATAAGAGCACTATTTTGTGAACAAAAATATAACTTACATGTCATATAAATAGTCCTCAATATTATCTTCTCTTCAAATCATCCTTAGGGAACTCTACCCCTCATTTTATCCACAAAAAACACACACAAGCCTATCTCAAATCTCACCCAAGTCTCTCACATAAAGTCTAGAAATCACCATCTTTGATTTCACTATTTATAGAGCATACTTTGATAATCAATTCCTTGGTTGGACATTAGCCATGAATTCACCCTTAAGGAAAATTTCACATGAAGACACATCTCAAAAAAATCTTCATAGGTCAGCCATAGCATCTATGGGTCACCCTTAAAGAACTATACCTTTTAATAAGGCCCTTGTAGCCCTTATAGGTCTCATGTGAACCTATTTACTCCTTTAGTACTTAATCAAAAAAAAAATATAGGTCAACTTTAAAATACATGGGTCCAATCCTTACATCCCTTTTGACATCATAAAAATGATCAGTCATCTCAACACACTTTTGCTTATACTCAAACAACTCAAACAAGGACCTTATACAGGTGAACATCATTACCGAACATATAGTCAACTTATTAAGCATTGTTCATACTCAAGATAGATTGATCACACCTCCAAAATACTCATAGAGGATCCTCATGGATTCTACAACACTTCCTAATATTCAATTCATCATGAGATATTGAAACAACATCTACATAATCTTAAACATCCTTCTTAAGTCACATGTAGAACAAGCATAAACACACAATCAACATTAAACATTAATATCTTTGACCATACACACTTTTAGATCTTAAAATTAGGCTCATTAGATGATTCATGGAGTCTTATTCAACTTTTATTTTTAAAACACCATCAAATTTGAATCCTATCAAAATATATGGAAAAAATTTAGAGCTTTGGTTTTTCCCTATGTTAAATTCAAATATTTAAATTCAAATGGTCACAATTAAACCTCAATCATAATGCTCGCATCTCATATCCTCACAACTTTGGATCAAATACACATCATTGATATTGTTTGATATTTAACACATAGGCCACCAATTTTAACTGTTAATCCTATCATTTTGACCTCATCTCATGAAATATTGAAATGTTGACTCAACACACTCCATCGATCTTTGTAGAACAACCAGGTCTTTAGATATCAATGCTCATCATTTGATCAATTTGTATGAATACCTACTCACCATTGGATCCTTATCTTATAAATTTTCTCAATCATTAAACATCATGTTACTTTATTCATATCTCTACTTCCTTAGTCCTTGGAGTAATGTGCACTATCTATCTATTTGGAAGGCTAACTTTGGACCTTGATAAATTTCTTCACACTTTGATGCATAATCTCAATTTTGGGTCAGTTGATCTCCTCACATAGGAGAACCCAGCCATTTAAAAATATAATCATTTAAACTTTGCATGTGTGATATATAACCTTATTAAAATTCCTTCTCAAAATATTTTTTCATAGAGCCAACTATACATAGAATTTGTTTGGGAAACCAGCTTTGCTCCTGCATAACTTTTGTCATGATTCAACACATGATCTCAAATTTATCACAAATCAACTATGATCAAAACTAAATAAATCCATATGATCAATTTATCTTAATATATTCACATGTGTAAGATATACCACCATCAAAATTCTCACTCAACTCTTCTTGCCACATTTCAAAATTGGCTAAGTATGGGAAAACACAGTCAAACTACCTAGGAGCCCAACTTTACACATGCATATATTTTATCATGTTACATTGCATGATCTAAATTTTAACATAAATAAACTAAGCATAAAAATTGATAAACCAATATGATGATTTTATCCTAACACCTCCACATGTGTAAATGCTGACCTTAGTAACATGCCTACTCAACTCTGCTTGAACCCTTTTACAAATTTGGCTAAGTATGAGAACTTAGTGAATTCTATCTAAGAAGCTAACTTTACACCCTCATATATTTGGCCATAATTTGATGCATGACTTGAGATATAGTGAATAATAACTAGGGATTAATGTGATAACAACCATATGACTAACTCCCCTTGACTCATTTCTATGTGGTAATGGTGATTTCATCAAACTACCTACTTAGATTTTTTGCCAATGAACCCAAAGTGTCTAGATGAAAACTATGATCAACTAGATGAAATAAAATCTTAAACATAATAAATAAAATATTATAAAACATATTATAGGACCTGATTCACATGCTCAATACTCCTACTCATCCCTAAACATCTCTAACCATGCCAAAATAGAATATCAACCAATCATACTTCAAGTATACAATAACAAACACATTACACACTTTGTCATTATCACATACACTATAAAATAACTTCAGCCACTCATTATGACACCTCCATGACATCATTGAAAACTCTCCAACAATCTCCCCCTTTCTCATTGATGTCAACAAGCACTATACATAGCAATATACAACTCACCTTCTCTCTCTTCAATCACTCTCACAACAGGAACCTTCTCCCCCTTTGACACAATGATAAAGTGGGCACCAAATAATCTTGAGGACCTAGAAATACCATAAATAGTAAATTATAATCTTGTAAATATGATACAAACTACCCCTTACCTTGAGCCTACCTTTGCTTGACTTGACAACTTCTTCTTACTCTATGTCAACACTCTCTTCAACCAAGCACTGCAACCAATAAATAAAGAACACACAAAAAAATTATAATATGATGGAACTCACTAAGAAACATCTAAGAGGGACACCCCCTAATATTTATAAACCATTTCACATCTTCAGAATATTTAGATCTCCATACACCATGAAGAACCACCACACATGCTTACGAGTGTTCTCTCTCAAACTACCATAAGGACCACAAATAGAACTTCATGCCACTCACAAAATAGGAAAAATGCTCTCAAATAACTTGAGAACTCTCCTTGAAACAAATATACCTTGTTATTTTGGAGAAACTGAGCAAAAAGCATTCTTCTTCAAACTAGGCTTATCTAGCCTCCTTGTATCCCTACCTGAAACTTACAGAGCCCACAATTTTTAGTAGATAAATATTTAGGACCTAAAACATTATAACTAGATAACTCTCATATTACCCCTCAAGAACACCAATATCTCATCCTTTGCAACATACTTCCTTCAGAAACCTACTAGCTAATTAACCCTCCATATTGACAAAAACTTGAATAATTTGAGAACCACAAACCTTAAATTATATGTGAAGCTTTATTTAACCACCCATTTAGACTAGTAAACCTATTCATAATACTTAGACCTTAATTCATAAGGTAAACTAATTTTATAGCATATCTCAAAAACCTAGAATTTTAAAATAAATAGGGTCAACAAACCTCTTTCTAGTCAACGTACACCTCTAAAACTTATTTAACACCTAGAGAAAACCATCACACACTTCTAGGCCAACAATTGAGCCTTAAAACCTTTTGGAGCCTTGACTTCCTATAACCCATTTTAGGCCTACTTATCCTTAATCTAAAAACTGAGAAAACTAAGAGCACTAAAAACTCTTCAATTTATCACAAACATATCTTCAGACCATAAAATCACTTGAAGCACAACACAAGAAGTGTATAGGCCTTTCTAAGCATCAAATTCTTGGAATTTTCATCAATCTCATTAAGCCACCTGAAACCACCCATTCTGACTCTATACTACAGCTCCTTCATAAACCTCTAAAATAGTCTCATGAACTTATTGCTCCCCCTTAACCAAAGACCTTCTCTAATTGGAATTATCATCATGAGCACACAAGATTACTTCTCTACTGAATGAATCTCTTAATAAGAATATATATAGACCTCATCTACATCATAATGCTCTATCATAGTGTGAAACTAAGAGTTTCCCATAACTCATATTCCTTCTCCTCCTTGGTCATCTAATACTTATAGTTCTTATTTTCTTCTTCTTCTTTGGATTATGAGAAACATTTTTCTCAACAAATACAACCTTATCCTTTTCTTATAGAATTGGATTGATAATACATGGAGACAACAAAGATTTATGACATACCTTTTCATATAAAGAATCCACCTTACAGCTTGGAACCTCATAAATAGGCATAAAAAATTTATGTTCTTTGCTCAGTGACAATAGGATATTCACTTTGATCCATACATACCTCATTACTAGAATCAACCATTAGCTTTGTCTTCTCTTTGATCTTTAACTCTTCATTCTCAACTTGAACAAACAATGAGACCTCTTGGTACTCTTCAAAGCTTGAAGCATTCTCCACCATAGAAAATAAATTACTTAGAACTACAGTCTTATCATGACTTACACTTGTCACCTTTGGCTTCCATGTGATAACATGCTTTCTTTATTATACTCTATTATCCTAATTAAACCTATTCCAACTTATAGACTTTTGCTTGCAAAACCAAGAAATGTGACCTCTCTATTCAAAATTGTAGCATACCATATTCCTTGATACAAATATAGTTTGTCTTATCATGTTTGGATAGAAACTTTCCATATGTCCTTTGTCATGACAAACAAAACAACTTTCCCATTTTCAAATAGGACTCATCTTATCTAATCTTATTTAGACAATGGTTTTCAAAGTGTCTGACATCAAGATAGTTGAGGCACTTAATTTTCCTCACTCCTTTTGATTGATGACCCACATCATAGTCCCATGAAAACTCATTTCTAATATATTTATTGAATTCTCTAGCCCTATAACCAAATTTATTATGTGTATAATAGTAACCATTGAATATTTCATACCTCATGTTATTTGCCTATCTAATTTTATTTATCTTTATTCTGCTTGCACCTTCAATTCTTGTGTGATAATTTGTCTTCCAAGTATGATTGTCCTAGTTCACATTAGTCTTCATCTTGTCTTGAGTAACATTCTTTTGTTCTTCTTCATATCCAAGACTAGTTCTATCACTAGAATGATTTTCACCACTAAAAATCTTGTTTATATCACATGAGCTCTTTTCAAATCTCATAAATGTCCTTACTTTATTAACCATCTTTTCTAGCTCAGATTTCAAAGACTCATTTTTTGAAACATACCTTGAACATTTATCTTCTTTAGATTTTAGGCTTGTAGATATAAATTCTAATTGACAACTAAGATGCTTGATCACATCTTCATGCTCCTTGGTGTATTCATTCAATCTTGCCTCATACACACTGAATTAATCCTCATAGTCCTTAAGTTTAGATTTAATTTTTTTATTGATCTTCTTCTAAATCTTTAGTTCTTCAAGAGTATTCATCAATACAGTCTCACAGTCCACCTCATCTTCAACATCATTTGAATCACTCCAAGTAGACACCTTATGATGTGAGTAACTTCCTTCTTTAGCCATGAATAGAGATTCATCTTTAGTAGGACCATCATCTTCATGATCATATTCAAATTCATTGTCTTCACTCTCATTTGATGAGCTGAAATCTTATTTCATGTAGAGAGTCTTCTTGTTCTTGAAGGACTTATTCTTTATGTTATAAATTATAAATCCTTTCTTCCTATAGGTCTTCTTGTTTTCATCTTGACCTTCACCATGATCTTAATCATCAATATTTTCATGCTTATGAAGGCACTTATGTTAAAAATATCATATCTATCCATAATTAAAACATTTGAAGGGTAGTTTACCCTTATACTTCTTTGAGCCTATGTTCAATTTTCTAGTAATTAAAGAAATTAGTTCATCCTCATCAATATCAGATATTCCATCCTCTTTGGATTTAGTACCTTAGAACTTCCTCTTAATATCCATCTCTATCTTAAATGTAGCTTTCTTCTTTGGTGGTATATCATCATTTATTCTCATCTGATATGCAGTAAGAGTGCCATGCAATTGATCCATCTTCAACTAAGTAATATCATGATTCTCTTCTATAGTAGATACTTTTGTATTAAACTTGAGAGATAGAGACCTTAATAACTTTTAAACTATAGTTGCCTCTGCAAGACCTTTGATGATGTTTACTGTCTTATCAACTCTCTATAGAAAGGATACCATATAATCTTCTTCCTTCATCTTGAGACTTTCAAATTATCTTTGGTGAGTCTATGACTTAGCAAGCTTAAACTTTGAATCTCCTTCAAAAATCATCTTCATTTTGTCCTATATCTCTTTAGCATATTTATAATGGATTAGCTTGGTGTATTTAGTCTATGAAAGACCAAAAGTGATAAAATTCATCACCTTGGAATTGTTCTCAAACAACTTCTTGTCTAAAACACTAGATAAAGGAGTAATAAAAGCAACATAACCATTCAAAACATATTTCCATACATCAAAACTAGGGACATAATATATGTCCTCTTCCTTGCACTCCAAAAATCATAATTGGATCTATTAAACATTGGTGCTTTATTATTAGAGAAACATCTTGATGACTACCCATATTGTACCTTGGATCACCTTTAAGTTGTTAAGCCTTTACCAAAGGACTTGATTTGATACCAATGATTAGAGGTAAAATAACTAAGAGAGGGGTAAAATAGTGAGTCTAGATATTTCAAATTTAGTTTCAATCCTTTCAAACTCTTAATCAGTCAATACATACATTCATGAGGCATATACATCATTTATATAAATGAACAATAAAGACAATACAAGATCAATCACATAACACATGACATATGTAGGAAACCCTCTTGGGGAATAAAACCCATTAGAACCTAAAATTGGACTACTATCCTAAAATTCAAAAAATTATTTAAACCATCTAAAAATGATTAAGGAACTAAAATACCTATTTAGTGAGACTATAATTCCACAAGGTGTTGCCACACCTATCTAGCTAAGCTACAACAACAACCAGACTTCTAGCAAGTTTCACCCTGAAAGGAGGCTGGAACCACTTTAGATGTTGAGCTACCAAAATAACACCAATGAATAGAACCACCTTTGAACTTCTATCTATAACATTTAATGATGGACCTCTTCTTATCACTCTTCACCTTTGCTCACACTCAATCTACAAGAGCACTATTCTACCAACATAATTATGACCTATAGGTCATACAAACAATCTTCAATTTATTATTCTCTTTAACTCATCCTCAGGATACTATACCCCTCATTTTCTCCAAAAAACAAACATACAAGAATATCTCAAATCTCTCTCAATTCTCTCACATGATGTCTAGAAATCACCATCTTTGATTTCACTATTTATAGAGCATACTTTGATAATCAATACCTTGGTCGGCCATTAGGCATGCCTTCACCCTCAAGGCAATTTTACCATGAAGACAAATCTTTAAAAAAACTCTATAGGTTGGCCATAGCCTATAAGGGTCACCCTTAAGGAACTACACCTTTTAATAAGGCCCTTTTAGTACTTATAGGTCTCATGCAATCCCATTCACTCCTTTAACACTTCATTAAACAAAACAAGAATACATGACCACTTTAAAATACATGGGTCCACTCCTTATGTCCCCTTTGACATCCTCAAATGATCATAGTCATCTTACCACACGTCTATATATGATAAAACAATTCAAATAGAGACCTTATACACAAGAACACCATTACCAAACATATAGTCAACTTATTAAGCATTGTTCATTCTCAAGATATATTGATCACACATCCAAAATACTTATAAATCATCTTCATGAAGTATAAAACACTCACCAATATCTAATTCATCATGATACATTGAAACAACATCTGTATAATCTCAAACATCCTTCTTAAGTCACTTGTAGAATAAACATGAACACACAATCAACTTTGAACATTAATATCTTTGACTATACATATAAATATTTAAATTAGGTTCATTAGATGCACCATAGAGTTTTTTTCATCTTTGATGTTTACATCACTAGCAAATTCTACTCATATCAAAATATATGGACAAAATATAGATCTCTTATTTTTCCCTATGTTAAATTCAAATATTTTAATTCAAACGATCACAGTTAAACCTCTATCATAATGTTCACATCTCATTTCCTCTCATCTTTGGATCAAATACACACCATTTATCTTGTTCTATCTTTAACACATAGACCTCTAATTCTAAATGCCAAACCTCAATCACTTTGCCCTCATATTTTGTAATCTTGAAATGTTGACTCAATGTGCCTCATTTATCTCCATGGATCAACCATGTCTTTAAAAATCAATGCTCAATTTTAAATCAATCTATATGAACACTTGATCATCATTAGATCCTTATCCTATACCTTTACTTAGTTATTAAACATCATGCACTTTCCCTCATCTCATTGCTTCCTAACTCCTTGGAATAGTGCACTCCATTCATCTTGCTTGAACTTAAACTTGTAAAAAAATGAATAAGTATGGGAACGTTGATTATCTACTTGGAAGGCCAACGTTAGACATTAATAACATTCATCATGCTTTGATTCATGATCTCAAATTTAGACCAAATTATCTCCTCATTAGGAGAATCCAACCATATGAAAATATACTCTTGGAACCTTTGCATGTGTGAGATATAATTATATTAAAATGCCTTTCCAAAATATTCTATCACAGAGCTATCTATGCATAGAATTTATCTGGAAGAAAAACATTGCTTCTTCATAACTTTTGTCATGCTTTAGTACATGACCTCAAATTTATCACAAATCATCTATGCTCAAAAATGAATAAATCCATATGATCATTTTATCTTGACACCTTCAGACATGAAAGATATAAAACCATCAAAAATGCTCACTTGGTTCTTCTTTCCACATTTAAAAATTGGCTAAGTATGGGAAAACATAGCTAGACTCCCTGGGAACCCAACTTTGCACATGCATATCTTTTGTCACGTTACATCTCATGATCTAAATTTTAGTGAAAATAAACAAGGAACAAAAATGAACAAACCCATATGATCATTTTATCTTGACATTTCCACGTGTGTGAGTTATGACCTCAACAATGTGCTTACTCAACTCATTATTAAACCCTTTAACAAATTTGGCTAAGTATGAGAACTTATTGAATTCTGTCTAAGAAGCCACCTTTACACCCTCATATCTTTGACCATGTTTTGATGCATGAATTGAGATATAGTGCATAAATAATAAGGACTAAATTTATCAAAAAAATATGATCAAATCCCCTTGAGTCATTCCCACATGGAAATGGTGATGTCATCAGATTTCCTACTTAGATTTTTTTCCACTAGACCCAAAGTGTCTAGATGAAAACTATGATCAACTAGATGAAATCCACCCATGCACACAAGCACTTAAAGCTTAGAAAAAATATTATAGGATCCCTTTCACATGTTCAATAATCCATACTCATAATTTAACATATATAACCATGTTAAAACATAATATCAACAAATCATACTTCAGGCATATAAGAACAAGCACATTGCACACTTTATTATTATCACATAGACTATATAGTTAGTTTATCCACTCACCAGGACACCTCTATGACATCACCATGATACCATTGATAACTCTCTAACATTATTTTTGTCATGTTGATGATTTTTATCAAGTTTCAAAGCATGGAAATGCTTTTAAAACTCTTAAACCTTCAAATTCTTCAAGACTAGTTTCTATGACTATGACTACAAGCAGAGTCTTAGTTGACTATAGGTGAGATTAGAACCCTATTTGATAAAAATATGATCTTATTCATACCTATTTGATAAAAATATGATATACTAGCTACAAACTAGTTGACCTTGTTGACCTACCAAAGGGAGTGAAGAGAAAAATATAATGGTTTTAACCAATTTTTATCTTGTTAAAGAAATATACAAATGTATATTTCTTGTAAGGATATTAGGGGACACTAGTGAAGCTTCCACATGTGTCAGGACTGCTATAAATCTATGCAATTAATTGAAAATGGTCTATTTTATAGTTAAACTCCTTTGTATGTTGAACATATAATTTTTCAATTATAAAAAACACTTCATGACATTACCTAACATGATATATATTAACTTACACTTTGATACACTTGTACTTAGTGGGGAAACTATACAAATTCATTAAATTTGCCAAAAAAAACATAAAATGACATAAGATGAACTTAGGCAAATGTGACTAAGATTAGAATATATTTTATGACCTTAGTTATGACCATGGTGGACATTTGTGACCTAGGAGACCATATGGAAGTTTTAAATTTATATAGGGGTTAATTATTTGACCAAGGGGTCAAATTAGTCAACATTTTGGTGATTTCCTAGGGGTAACATGTTTGTTATGCTAAGGACTAGTTGATTTTTCCTATCTATTGGGATATTGATTCACTTATACACCACATATGACACTGAAAAGTCTTTGATTAGATGTAAAACATAATAGGGGGAAAACACACAAAGAAAGACAAAGAAACACACTTGTGCTCTCATGAACACTTAGGGAAAACACACACAACTAAAACAAATTAAGTTAATACAAACTAACCTAAATCAACTTTCTCCTCCTAGATCAAAGGGAAAGTTTACACCATATCTTGATCCATGAGATGGAGGAATCCATAAGGCAATTTGTCCTTTGAGCATTGTCTTTGATGTATTCATTTTATTCATGTTTGGCAACCCTTTTGGCATGATATTTAATATAATTATGGTATCTATAATCATATCACCTATGAAGGTGAATTATTCTTGTACTTTAACAATCTCATTCATCTCACGAGATTCCTCATCTACAACTTCCAATGGTATTTCAACAAAACATGTTTCCTTGATCTCTATGGTACTTTGAATGGAATTAGATTGCTCACTAGCTACAAGATCTTTAATATCTTCAAGGATATTTTTGTATTCAATAAAATCCTAGTCATTATCCCCCATAAGGATATCTTAATCTATCTTCTTGTGCACTTGAATCTCAAATTTGTAAAGATCTTTAAATTCTTCAAGAAACTCAATCTATTGTAACCAATCATCATTTCTCTCTTTCTCCTCAAGAAACACAATGTATTAAAACTCATCCTCTTTACCATGTTCATGAATGCCATATTCATCATATATTTCTTCATTATTCTCCTCAAGACAATGGTTTTCAATAGGAACTTTGCATTTTTCCTCCACAATCTCATTTTTCTCTCTTAGATTCTCAAGGCCTTCATACTCATTGAACATTTATTGATAGGTTTTCCACATGCCTTGATAAAAATCCTTATGGAAAGATTCAAATTCATCTATTTTTAATCCTTATTTACTCAATAGGGTGGATCTCAACTTTTTTTCACTAAGGGGAGTCCCTATAGTGAGTTCTTCATAGATAATTATGTTATTTTCTTGATTAGTTGCACATTGAGTTTGTTCCTCCTTACTTGTCTCCCATAAGATGGGTTCTCCTTCAAGAGGGGATGAAGTGGGAGGGTGGTCAATTGGTTCATTTTTTGGAGAGAGATATTATGGGGTGTGATGGATTTCTCACTCATGAATGGGCATGGGGATGGGAGGAGACACTTGAAAGAAATCTTAGAGAGAAAGAAGATTCTTCTAAGGTATGGATACCACATTTTCTTCATCAACCATCTCATGATTTTCATTATCTTATTAAAGATATTACATAGCTATAACTTTTTCATCCACATTCTCAACTAAGTCTTAATTTTCATTTTGAAAATCTTCTTGGATAGACCTCCAAGATGGACATGTTGTAGGTTTTTGAAGAGAAGGTAATTTTGTTTGACCATACACAAAGTTTTCATTCAAACCATCTAATTATTGGTTCTAAGTTGGAACTTTGAGGCTACTAGGCTCTTTTGAGGATTGGATAGGTTATTCATTAGGACAAGGAATATGAGATGACTAAAATGGAACATACAAACACTCTTGAAAGATGGGAGGGAGATACATGTTCTTCAAATAGATTCTCACTTTCTCCATAGTTTTCTTGAGGCCCTTCAATAGCTTCAAGTTTCCTCTCAATTTCTTGGTTTTCCCACCTTACAATAATATCAACCAACCATTGGATATAACATCTCATTTCATGAAATTATTCATTGATAAGTTAGTTGGATTCCTCTTCAACCAATCTCCACTTATTCATAAGGAAATGAACTGATCTTCTCATACTTTCTATGAAATGAATAGGGAACACATCAAACTCTTGATCCCATTTCTTCATCAACCTTTCTAATTTTAGAATTTTATACATGAGTGTCTTCAAATATTTATCTTGATTTGGAATTTAATTAGGAAGATAAGAGGAAAAGGAATTTTTGTATTGACCTTGAGAAGGTTGTATAGGACTTTGATAGGATGGATGAAGTTGTTGGGGAAGAATAACTCCAATAATCTACCTTTTGAGATCATGGATTATTCTTTTATAACTTGAATATTAAGAGCTTGTATTTATTATTCAAATTCCTTAAAATTATCTTCTTGATAGACTTCTTCATAGGCATCATCACAAGACTCTTCAACAACTTCGTGACCATATGGAGGAATAATGGGTTGACCATATAGTGGATAACAACTTTGATAGGGTTGTTTGAAGTAATATTTATCAACATATGTAACCATACTAACTTAATTAGTCAAATGAAACAAATGAATTTATCAAATTATTTTCAATAACTACTTGGGATAATTATCACTATATGATTGCATTTAGATTTTTCATTGATGTTTGCTTGAATGCTTTCAAAATTTGATAGTAGGAAGAACACACCAACAATTACTCTACTCTTTTAGAACTTGATCCTGCTAAGCATGACAAAAATATTTTAAATAATTATTACACACTATGAAATATTATTTATAACTCATATATATTTTGACATGTTATTACCTTTAGGCCTATGAGTTGCCTATAGTAAAGGTAAATCTCTAGGTTAAAGGGCTGACTCCCTTAATCTATCTTTTAAGCTCACACTACACTAGGATAATCACCATTGAAGTGAAAAGGGAATAATTAAATATAATTTGACCTATAATAAAATATTTGATACACCAAATATTAGTCCATAAACACACTTGAATATATACTAAGAATGAGGACTACCAAAACTGACCTTAACTCATTGTCCTTCTAGCATAAGTATTTATCATAGAGGTAGATTAATATACACATATAGATGTGGGTGATAATAAGGTATCATAATAAACATTAATATTCCCTCTCACACTTCAAGACACACTTAACAAATATACACACTTAATAAGACTTGTTATAACATGCAAGAATAGAATGGAAGCAAGGAGATCATATTCATCACTTAAAATCCAAGTAAACTAAATAAAACACTTATTCAAGATATTTTAGAGATAAAATGAAACTCGAAATATTATTCAAAGAGAAAACAAGGTTCCAAACCAATAGGGCTTCACCATACTAGGTGTGTACAAAATACAATTGTTAAAATAACTTATATAAATAGAGCATAGGAGAGGAGATAGAAGAATGGAAGTGGAAAGGTAAAAATGACAAGTGTCAAAATATATAAAATAGTTAAAAAATAAGATAATGAGGTGTTAAATAGGTAAATAATATGTCACATACAAGTGTCCACTTGGATTTCATCATTCTCCCTTAAGTTGGCATAGAGGCTCTTCACTATCTCTCTTGAAGTCATCTTAATGATGAGCAGTCCACTTGATTAATAAAAAATACCATATGTATATTTTAAAAATTTAAAATGTCATAAAAATTTGGAAATAATATTATAACATCCCTCATATTAACCTCCATTTATATCTCCCTCTTTTCCAATTATTACTCCCTCTCTAGAAACTACTCACTAGACTTCTAGGCCTATCTTCACTCTTGTCACCTAAGTGACTTGTATTTGTTCATGGAGATGTGTTTAATAGGTGTTAGGAAACATATTAAATACCATTTTTTCATTTATTATATCATATAATTTAATTTAAACCTCAAATCATACTTCTCATATCACACTTAGGTAGTCACTTCATTTCCTCACTATCTGATTCAAGACTACCTACAATGAATGATGTAGAAAAGGGATTTTCATGCAAAAACAATGTGATAAATGAGTGTAAGGAGCTATAATAAGTATCTAAAAACCTCAAAAAATTATATTCATCCATCAATCCAATTCTACACCTATATAACAATTAAAATCCTATCATAAACTTAGAAATGGGCCTGTCCATACAAGTGATAGTATGAATCAAATAGATGTCATGGAACCTAGGTGAGTGATAAATAATTATAAATCACTTTACTAACCAAATAAACATTTTTGGATGCATATTCCTTCATGTTTTCTCCATTGGGTTTGAATAAGGGTTTTAGGAAGGTTTTTGGTGGTTTTGGTTCTTAGTGATAGTTCATAAATGTTAGACATCCAACCTTATAACCAATTCCAAAAGTTTGGATATAGGACCATAAAACTCTCCCAAAGTGATTGATTTATCATTAATAGTGTTTGTATGGATATGAACAGAAGAAAGTAGGCTTCAATATCCTTCTATGCATTTTAAGTAGGTTCGATACAATTTTAGGCCAAATTGACCATTCTTGTGATTCTATCTACAAATAAATGATTTTTATAAACCTTATACTTCACCTTGAATGATCTCAATTGGATCATAAAGTTCATATGGTCTTATGACTCAATTTTTAGGCCTTGAGGGCTTGGGCTTAGTTATATGCCTAATAGGCCTAGCTATATTTGACTATGTGTTTAACCCTTTATAGGTTTTAAATTATTATAAGGCTTCCTATTTAATTTTTAATATTCCTTTAAACCTTATACACCATCTCAAATTGTTAATTTTCTCTTCATTTCATATTTCCATCATGGATGCATAGGTTTGTAGTATAGATTACCTGTGGAGTGCCCTATATCTAAGATAAATTAAAGGGTGCATCCCTTATTTGCCTGGCCAAAATGAAATTATGGAGGTCTTATTTGGGTTATGATTATGATCTATATCAAGTTTAAAATCTTGTAAATTATTCTAACTCCCTTAAAAATTCAAATTGTTCAAGACTGGTTTATATGACTGTGATTACATGTAGGGTCTTAGTTGAGTTTAAAAGCCTGTTTGATAAAACTATGCTCTAATTCTTACCTATGAGGGTATTATAGTGTGATAAAACCATTGTGAGAATGTTTTTATGTATATATATTTATCCTATACCTATTCCAACCAAATTATATCTTTATTTCTTAGATTGGTCTATAGTATGTATGACTGTGTCACCTATAGGTGACCATTAGGGAAGAAATTTGAAATTTTATTATAGGTGTCACTTTGTCTAAACATTGTTGTCATACCCGTATTTCCTGTTGATTTCAATAGGATCATTACACACTTGGTGAGATCATCTCATGCATGTAGACTATGTTATCATCCCTTAATACCAATGCAATATGTGTCATTACAGGGTATAAGTTTCTTTAAGCTCAAAAACATTGTGTTCACTTCATATCTATGGTAAAAACTTCCTTGACATAGGAGTCACTGAACCCTCATTATGTCTCAATCAGACAACGTCCTCTCATGTTGAGGAGTAACATCTAGGTTTAGACTATTAGGATAAAGCATTAAGGCTCACATAAACTTCACTAGATTCTACCAATAGAAGACATTATATCAAGAAGAAACCTTAATCAAAGTAAATAAGGTAAATGTTCATATTTTACATTTTTCCTCAATCTTGCACCATGGAAATTGCTTGAAATGGTCTAAGATAAACACTATGAACCTGTATGACTTGAGAAACTCATTAAATTCATGGAATTTAATGAAACCTATCTCTTGGGGTTTTGGATGGTCTTCCACTTTATGTACATATCTATAGGTGGTTGTAGGTGACTATGAACACTAGGAATCTGACAGTCTTTACCCATTATATTAGAAATCCATCTAAATTTCCTTTGAAATCCTAATATGAAAACATTTCATGGATAAACTATCCTCCATGGTTTTAGAGGAGAGAAACATGCACATTATCTTTGAGTTAAATCCATTTATAGAGAATAAAACACTGTAATTAATGAAAACGTGTCATGCAAAACAACAATACTCACTTATAGCATAATGAGGGTGATGATACTAATTATATTGTCATTATTTACAAATAAAAATCAATTTTAAAATAATATTAATATGAATAATTCTATCTTCTAAAAAACACATACCACTTGGAAACATCAGATCATGTAAAAGATGAGAAAATAAAAGGTGTTAGGAATGTGTAGTCAACTTGGAGGTGCTAATAATCTTAGTGATTGTTTATGAAGAAAAATACACCAATATAAAAAACATGACCATCAAATTATATCTCATAGAGATTAATTTCATCCCCCGAGTGCATTTTCTTTGACTATGTCCCTCCTATCCATACTAATTGTAAACCGATTGACCTTGTTAACCTCCCAAAGGGAGTAAAGATAGAGATAGAATGGTTTTAAATAATTTTGGGATTTTCAAAGTAATATTAATATGGATATGACTATGGGTATCCGAATGAAACTAATGAATCTTTCACATGTGCTAGGACTATTATGAATATGTACAACTAATTAAAAATGGCCCATTTTTCAATTAAATTCCTTCTTTGTAAATTGAAATTGCAAGTTTTTAGTTACACAACTACTTCCTAACATTCCTTGACATGAGACATGTTCAATTAAACTTTGACACACTTGTCCTTAGTGAGGAAACTATATAACTTCATTAAAGCAGCCAAAAAGGACATAAATTGACATAAGATGGACTTAGGCACATGTGACTAAGATTAAGATATATTTTATGACCTTATTTATGACCATGAATGAAATTTATGACCTAGAATACCCTATTTAAGTTTTAACTTTATAGGATTTTTAACTTATTTGACTAGGGGTTCAAATTAGTCAACACATCCATCATAAATTACCAACTTATGCTTAGATTATTTTACATTCTAATGCCATGTATAAACATTATATTAGATTATCATAAATATATCATATGTTTTTAGTCTAACACACATGATTTATAGATTTTATTTTGAGGATAATTATTATAAAGGTTTAATAACTCCCCTAAAAAAAGCAGGTATTCATAGGGGTTTCACATGTAGACATAGATTATAGAGCTTGGATTTAAGAAAACATACTGAAAATAGTCACATATAGATCAGTCTCAATCTTGCACATAAATAACAAAAATTGGTCAATAACAAAACATAGAGGATACTATTATAGTGCACTATTATCCAAGGGACCATGATTCTATCTAGTATCCATACAAAAATAAAATTTTGGAATTGACAAAAAGGTATAATAGGTACAATCTAGGTTTTCATAGTTTTAGTTATAAATTATTAGATATGATCATTTTATGCTTAATTGTACACAAAATTAAAAAAGTTTTCTCAAATTTGGGGCATCATGAATGGTTTTATCACTCCCATTTTAATTTTAGATACTCAAACATAGATTACCATGACTTAGTCTAGAGTTCGTATAAACAAATATCAAATTTGTGGGCATGTGCATGGCACATTATTCCCATATGTTCAATTTGACACCAATAATTATAGATGGAATGGAATTTACATGTCATTCTCCAAATTGTTGATCCATACACCATTTTCACTATTTTTTCACTAGATTTATGCATTATTCTATCTTCAACAATTAGCATTATCAAATAGTCTCTAAACTACATTCTTGAGTACCCAAGTATACCTTGAGTCATTTTACATTTCAATGTTTTTGAGTGGGCCTAGAGCCATCTTATATAGTTTTAGTTAAATCACACAACTTTAATTACATTGTGAAAATTCAATTTTAGATGAATCTTCTACACATGGGTAGATAATGATGGATTCATAGTGTACATGAGTTCTTGAGCTACCTACATAAGAGGTTTAAACAAGCCATCATTCCAATATAAGTTATCCATAGATTATGATCCACCAAGTAGGGGTGGGAAATGATATAATCAAGGCCATCTTGATTTCTTAAACAAACCATACATAATTATTGAGTAAGCCATCAACTCAGTCCAAGTTATTCACTATTTGATCACCATCTAAATGCACACATAGGATATCACTAGGTTTTAGCATTGGTTTGCATACCTAATGAGGTTTATTCATTCCTTTCCTCATTATCTCATATATTTATTGAATTTTTTCTTTGATATTGATTTTTATTAAGGAATGATTACCTCATATTTCATTAATAGGATATGTAATGGAGCATGCTTCATAGAATCAGACCCAAATTCAAAGGCTTCACCTCTTAGGTAAGTCTAGGTACATTTATTTTCCATTATCATAGTCATTTAACTTTAATACATTTATAGAATAAGGAGGGGATGTAATCATCTAAAATTTCATTTCAATTCAATGAGTGTCACTTAAGACCACCTTGTCCTAACTTAACCCTAGACCTATTTTATGGCCTCTTTTGATCATTTTTTAGCTTTTGTGTGGGTTCAACCTAATCTCAGATATACTAAAAGTATCACGAATCAATATCCTAGGAACTCAAGCCCCTTTTTCACCATATTTTTCCACTTGGACATTAACAAAACCCTTTGGACATTAGTGCATTACACTATTAAACTAGGGATCACATTAGTGTCCCTTAACTCCTTACTCACCCAACAAATATCTTTTTATTCCCCAAAGAACTCCTAGGGTTGGTATAGAATTAATTCACATCTTGACAAGCACCAAAATGTTATATATACACCACATTCAACCACTTATACATTAGATGGAAATTAGATGTAAATACTCATAAATAAACTCAAAAATAGTGGTGAAAATCAAGGTCATTGATCCTTATTCTACCCTAATCCTATATATGCTCATCTACATTAGCCCATAGCTTATATTTTTTAGATTTCTAGTCTTAATTTGCACTCAAACTAGTACTCATGATAGCATTCACTTGTACTTACACCAACACTTAGATTAAGAAAACTATATTGGGTTTGATACCCTTTCAAGGTATTAGTATGTAAGCAATGCTCAACACATGGGGTGTTGAGATCATGTCTATCATACCTTGCTAAGGCCACTATTTTCTAATTATGTTCCTAAAATACCATAAAAACATGGAGGTCTAGGGTTTTTCATTCAAATCAGTCAAAAAAAGGAATAGATAATGAACCAACATTCATCCACTTAGGTACATGCATATCAAAACCAGACAAAGATACACCTAGAAGTTCATTGTCCCTACTTGTAAAAGGACACTAAAATGAACTAGAGGACATATCATAGTGCACTAATATCCATAAGACCACACTAATATTTGGGAGGGGTTTTGACTCACATTTCTAGTTCATGACCCTCTGCATAGTCCCTATACTAGTTCTTAGTCTATCATTTATCTATCTCAGTTAGTTTACAACTAAGTACATCTATTGTAATTCATTTTCTATTTATAGAATAATTAATTAGATAAATTATTGTAAAAAACAAATGCTATTGATATTGTTATATTTATTCCATGATTTACTATTCTAGAACTTTAGCAAACTAGGGTTTTACATTCCATAATCCTCTTAAAATTTAAATTAGAGGTATATACATACAAGAAGACTAGTAATATGTGTACTTGTATTAGAATAGGTGTCTATATTTACCCCCTTTAGTATAGTAATGTAAGAAAAATAGGAATTACTAGTTTAATGGAAAAATAAAATACATATTGTGGTGTGGACAACATACCTTGTCTTTGCTCAAGTTGTGCCTTCAATATTTTGTCCCTTGAATATTAATTACAACTAAGCATATGTAAAATAAAGATAAATCAATATATATATATATATATATATATATATATATATATAATAAATATTAAATAATATAATAAATAAAGAGCATGGATAGAGTACACCTATGTATATGTCACATAGTAACTGAGTTTGGAGTGATGAAAATTAGAGTGCTAAAACTTGGAGAAGTAGATAGGGGAACATATATATATATATATATATATATATATATATATATATATATATATATATAATAAATATTAAATAATATAATAAATAAAGAGCATGGATAGAGTACACCTATGTATATGTCACATAGTAACTGAGTTTGGAGTGATGAAAATTAGAGTGCTGAAACTTGGAGAAGTAGATAGGGGAACTTACAATATCATCCATCTCCTAGCTAGGAAGATGAGTGAGTCTACAAGTGATAAAAGTGTGTTTCACCATGGTGGTGGTGTACCTAGAGTAAGGAGAGTTGGGAGGTGATCATGTCCCCAACCTAGAATAGGAAGACCCATGCTTAGCCATCAAGAGTATCATTTCCTAATAAACAAAACTTAGGTGTAAAATATATGTACATGCATAGTTTAGTATAGGGTGATTGATGTAGTCAATCTCACCTCAAAAAAATGATGAAATTGAATGATTTAATCCCTCTAGTCACACCAAAAATACTAACCAACTATTATAGATGGGTAAGGATCAATACAATTTGTAAATTCTCAATCGAGGTATTTATACATTAGGTTATTAGTAAATAAAAGCTTTGGATTTTTTAAGATGATTTGGATTTTTAAAATATTAGGAATATGTTGCATAACATATTCACCTTGGATATGTCTCATGTTGAAATTGTGTATAATAAATGATACCAATGTATATGATCTTACCATAACTATGAATTTGGATCATATACTATATGTGTTTTGTTAATTTAAAAATTTGTATAAGTGTGGATAGCATGATTATAAAGCATGGCTCCACTATGTATAAAGGAATATGAAACTAGAATAAGTACCAATGTGGAGGAAATGTTTTTCAAAACATACCCCCACTAAAAACTAGAGATGCTAAATACTAAATAGTTGTGAAGAACATGCTTCCCAAGCATACCCCCATTATAATATGGAAATTATGAATGTTTGAAAGATATATCCATATGAATTTAACCCACTAAATATAAAGGTTGATATAATTACCACATATTATATGAGTTTAGACAATCATGATTCTAAAACATGCCCTTATTGAATCTGAGAACTATGCCAAATGTGTTTTTATTGTGTAGAACATGTTTTTAGACATAGCCATACTAAAATTCCCCACTTTTTAGAGGAGAGAGTATGGTGTCTAATTTTTGTCTCCTCATCAAAGGAATAAAGGTGCATTTATTTGATAACATTTGACTTGGTAATATTGTAACCAAGAGTTTGTAATATTATTTTTGGTAGTATCTAGAATGCCACAGGATATATGCATAGCAATTTTTTTAGTGCTTTTGAAAATATTTGAAACTTTTAAAATTTAGTATAATATGGAAGAGGTCATTATATATATCCCAACATAACTTACGATTTTGAATTTGGATAATTGGGGATCAAGATATGGTCATTTGAAGTTATGCCAAGGTGGTTTATTAGGTGGGTGGGAATATAATTTTGAAATCATTTACATTATGAACCTTTTTGAATTTTGATCTCTAAGCCTATATAAAATTAGTTCCATGCAAGAGAGATCTAAATCCTTTATAGTTTGATATGCTCTAAAATACCCTAAGTGACTAGGTTTTTTTTAGCTAGTCAGTAATTTATTTGGTAAATTATTGATAATTTCAATTTTTTGAAAATTTGAATTTCGAGCCTATTTTTTGGAAAAAATTTAGACCATTAGATGCTTACATTAGTTTCCTAGACACTTGTGTTAGGATGACAATACAACCATCCACATTTAAATGCTATTTTTTGACGTATGTGTTTGTCAATGGATGTTAGTGTTTAACATAGTTGTCCTATGTGGATGTTAACATTTGATGCTAGCATTTGTGTCATTTATGCTTAGTTTATTTGATAGTACTGTAGTTTATAAAAAAATTGATTGTTTTTTTCTTGGTTGTAGAAGGATGTGAATATTCAAGAGTTTTGGCATGGCTGACACTATTCAACTTTGGTAGAGCTAGGTTTAGATGCGGTTTATTGGGTTATCATTGATTAGGTAGGCTTGGAATATGTGGCCCACTTAAGAAAAATTCTAGATGATATACACCTCCTTACCACTCTAATAGAGAGGTGTAACCAAAATACCTATACATTTTAGCTCCCTACAGGTGATATGAATGTCTTCTTAAAGGATTTATATCAGATATTTTTGCTATTAGTTAGAGGTGAGAGGGTGAAAGTTTCTAATGATGAGTGTTTTGGATATATTTAGTGGACACATGTAGAACTTATTAGGTAGAGGGATCTTGGGCTTGAGCTTAGTATTATGATTCAACTTGATAACATTATAAAAGGTGATGTTTCACAACTCTATAAGTTTATTTTTGTATTACTAGCATCATTTGTAGTTGTGGAGGGTGGTAAAATTAGGATTTCTTATCATATATACCAGGTGGTTCATCACATTGAGTTAGATAGGACCAAATATTATTGGGCTTACATTATATTATCCCATTTATATATAGAATCATATAGGTTTACACTAGACTTCCATGGTGGTGGGATTAGTGTAGTGACTTTGTTACATGTCTGGATATATGAACATATTATAGTAATATGACTAGTTGGTGGTCCCCTTATTGGATGGGCCCACCCATAGGTTTTTTTTAAGTGGTGGGTATTCCCTCATGGTAGACTCCATACCATGATGGAATATAGAACCATGTTGGATACACTTGTTCTTAATCAGATTGTGTGGCATCCTTATAGGACCTTTGTTGGGTGGCTGGAGGATGGTCATGAGTTAAAGAGAGTTCATCTTAGCTTGTGGTTGATTAATAAATCTACTAAAGTATATGATTTATTTTAGTATGATTGAGTGACACCAAATTTTGGGATCGATTATGGTGTGCCCTTGATACCATATATATGGTATCACATAATACAAAGTGGGTACATGTCATATGATAGACTGATACCCACTACTATAGATTTATACCCATGCCTAAATGATGAGCGAGACCCTATGGTTCCCATAGAAATAAGAGATGATGTAGGTTGTATTGATGGATATATGTAGTTGTTGATTGAGGTTTGATGACCTTTATTATTCATGATTATATTTTTAGCTCTAGGTTCTATTATTGTAGTACAGGGTGATGGGCGAGAGATTGGTGGTGATGGAGGAGATGATGCTCTAATAAGACCATCACTAGTTAATGATGCATATATTAGATCCGCATGTAACTATCTTAGTTTTGTTTTTGTGTATTGAGTTTGATATAAAATTATTATGTTGTATAAGTTTTAATAACCTGTGTATGGTCTCAAATGTGTGTAGGTAGCCATGAGTGGTCAAGCATGGTAGATCAGGCAATTCAGGCCCTTACTTAGTGTGTTGATGGATGTAGTTGGTGATGGATTTATATAGAGATTTATTATATTATTGGTACACATGCATCATTATTTAATCTATTTTTAAGAGTTGGAGGTATACCATATAGTAACCATAGAGCATGAGTTGCATACAAAGCTAGATAGATGGGATATCCTAGAGCGGAGTTCCACCAAGATCATGTAGACACTTATTAAGCACTATAATATTTTGAGATGGGATCATGAGTGATGAGGAGTATACCTCTAGGTATATGCCCCTACTTAAATTTAATATGTTTATTTGTAGATCATTTGGATTAAATTATATGTGTATGGCATTGTTCACATGGACTTGATTTGGTATATAATATATTTGTATTATTTTATTCTATGTTCATCATTATATGGCTTGTTAATTATATTTGATTTTCATGGTATATGTTGTGGATATGGTGAAAGGTTACAATAAATATTTCAATTTAATGAACCAATTGTGTAATGTGAATTTATAAATTACTCATCATATGCAATGGAATCCTATTGTAAATAAGAATGCTTTACTATAATGGTAAAGTGACAGTAGTTTTTGGTTTTGTAATCAACTCTATTGGAACCATAGGCATAATCTATAGGTAAATATTTAGGAAACCAAATCTATAGTGTAGGTACATTCCCTCAATATGTTCCTATATCTAATACATTATCAACCAATGGTTCCTTGGTAAGATTAGTGTGGGATCAATCAACCTTTATAGAGAGCACACTAGGAGAAGGACTTATGCTAGTAGATGCCTTCTGTGAGGGATGATGGACCATGTTTTCTTTAGAAGGAGGAGCATGGGATGGCTCAACCAAGTTATTTATGCTTTTAAAAAAAGCAGATGAATGAGTTATAGATTACTCTTTTTTAAATGTTATGATTCCTTGATCTACTAACCGTGTAAGCTTTTGCTTAAGATTAAAACATTCATTATCTTGATGTCCATTAATACCATGATAAGTGCAAAAGTTGTGTCCTTTTACCTTCTCAAATTTATGAGGTGGATAATGTGAATTAGGTGGGAGTGTTATCAAACATTTATCCAAAAAAGTTCATAATATATCATGTGTTCTATCTCAATACTAATCAAACTGAAGAGATTGGCATCTTGTGGTGTTATTTGGTCTAATTATGGTAAGTACTTGAAAACCATGTTATTTTCCTTTGTTCAATACTTTAACTATTGGTGTTTTGGTGGGTAGTTATTGATGTGTATTTTAACATGCACCCAATGTTCTAGGCTCACTTCATGACTTACCTCTCTTGAAAACAGATCCTAGGGAATCTCTCCAAGTTTCTGTTTACTAGGTCATGGTGCATTGATATTTGTTTAGTTAGGCATTGTGACAGTTCTAATTTAAGGGGCCTATGTTGGTGTGAAACCTCATTTTAGTGGTTTTCAAGGTACTTGAACAATGTAAAATATTTATGTTTTTTATTTTCATTCAAATATAGGTTTTGTGCATGTGTGAGAACTAATAGGACATGTGATCAATAATTTTGATGAGTTTCCATTTATGTCATGAAATTGAACAAAAGAACATTCATTTAATAATTCCCAATTATAGAAATTAGCTTATGCAGGATTTTGACAATATAAGCATTTATGGTAGATTTTAAATGATTTTATTCCATTTGTTTATCATTAAATAATACATTAAAATAATGGATAAAATGAAAATTATTTTAATATTTAATCACATGTAAATTGCTATCAACCCCTAGACTAACCACTGATAAAGAAATAAAAAGAGAGAGGGGAAAGAGGAAATAAAACCCTTGAATAATGATAGAAAATTTGAGATTTTGATAGAAATAACTCTAAAAATTGGTCCCTAATCTAATCAACACTTTCATAATCAAATGTAGATCTAGTGAAAGCTTCCAAGAAGATAAGATAGAGAAAATACAGCCACATACATTGTTTACACGTAAAGAATGAAGCAAATAAAATCCCAATCTTTGTATTGATCACTAATTTGTCATTTGACTATTACAATCAAAGTCAATTACATTCATTATCTTAATCTTTTTTAGTATAATGGTAGGGTGGATGTGAGGGAGAGAAAATAAAAAATAATTTTGGAAATAAAAATTTGATGGCTTTAAGTGTTTTGAAGCGATGAAAAGAGAACACTAGGAGAGTGAAATTCATCCATATTTAAAATTTTGGTCTTCCATGGGGGGTAGTTTTTCCTCCAAATCTTCAAAATAATCATTAATGGCTTTAACTACCTCTTTTTCTTGTAAAATCATGCCACCTTCACTATTCACATGCAAAAAGAAGGAAAAAACAAGTCAAACTTCATTTAAACAGCCAAAATAGTGTACTAAGTCATTAAAATTAAAATTTCTCCTAAACCAAGAATATTCAATTGAAATCAAGACTGCTATTGCATTCATACTAGAACCAACTTCCCAATTATGTAAATGGTTTTTAAAACTAACTCCTTGATCAAAATTTATAGCACAAAGATGGATGGTTGGTCAGAAAAGGTCATAACAAACTTATTCAAGTTTTTTTGCCTGACTGGATTCTAATTCATCATTACAGGTGCACTTTATGATTACTTCAACAAAATATTAACTTTTATAATAAAAAATTAAGAATAAAATCAATTATATTTTGAAAATTGTAATATATTTTAATTAAATTATGATAATATAAAATGTTAATGAATTTAATTAATTAAAATTAAATTTATTGTTTTATTATTCAAGTTAAAGGGGAGGATTTTTTTGAACTAGGGTCCATAGACCCTAGGAGAAGAAAAATTATAAGAAATACCAAAGTCTACCAAAGACCAAACAAGAAATAGGACCAAACAAGCCCAAAAACAACCAAAATACAACTTAGAAACTAACAAATAACCATGAAATAAAATAGGGCCTAGTCTAAGTGTAAACTACCAAAAACATCCTCCCAACATGTTTTCATATTTTTAAAGTTTGTGTAAATATAAAACAACAATTTTTATTTATCCATGACATTTTGGGAACCACTACATTGACCCTACTTACCTTTCCCTTTGCCAATCATATTTAGTTCAAATAGCTCCCTGAAGTGGGATCAAAGTTTTTTTACATTCTGAATATAGTCATACATAGTAGGGTTGTTGCAATTCAGTAAAAAATAATTTTTTTTGAATTTTATCATTCTCATATTCTAAAATTTCCACCCTGAAGAAGAGACTCTGAAGTTGTTGATCATCCTCCTTAGTTGAAGAGATTTGATTCAACCTAATGTTTTCTTACTATAGGAAATTAACCTTTCCTTTAAGATCCATAATATATCTCATAAACCAATACATTATAAAAATTTTAAGATATAATTATTATAATATCTTATCTTAATTCTCCTTACCCTTAAGAGAAGTCACCAAGTTATTTAAATCCTCATTTTGGTCTTTTGGTTACTTTTAAACAGAACCCTTACCTTTATCTGTGCGGGCATCTTTAGTCACACCTTCATTAACCTCAAGAAAAACTTTTTGAACTAACTTATTTCATTACTCTTCATCCTTAAGACCATTCCCTAAAACATCTCTGACATCATATACATCAATATAATCGCTTGTCATATCACCCATTTTTATTTACATGCCCCATTTTCACTGACAAACACCTACATACTTTGAAGCACTCTAAAGGCATTTATTAATATTATCCTATGAATTAAGATCCTTTGTTTCCACATTATTTGTCCTATTCTCCACATGGTTATTATTGATCTCATTAGACCTAGTCAAGTTCCTAGGGTATTTTATCCAAACTTTTGTGATTTTTCTAGTGTCAATAGGAACATCCTCTACATCTTTCTTTTTGGGACAAGGAAGGTTTGGGATTATTTGGTTTATACCCTTAAAATATTTATGTATGAGGTAAATCACCCCTTAATATCTTAGGGATGGATAATTTACATGCTTGAACTTCATGCTCAAACATTCCATAGATTTAAGAATGAATAAAAGAAGCGTGAAAGGGATACTGTAGAGTAATTTCTTACTCTACGTCGTATTTAATTTATTTTTTTATTCAAGCACTATAGTTTTGGTTCCTGCGCACCTTGGGCATTATGGCAGAAGTTTTGGAGCAAAGGATGGGTTCATTTTTGCCTAAGTGTTGAAATGTAGTGGAGGCTGCCAAGTGTCACCCTCTGGTCACATGGGTCTTTTTCCCCTTTTTGTTTCTTTCATCTCATTTTTGCCCAAGTATCAAGTTCAAGTAGAAGCTACCAAGTGTCACCTTCTAAAACACAAAGCTAGTCAATTTGAGTCCTCTGAGGCACCTTTTATAACTTTCTAGAGAATCATAGATCACACCACGTACCTAGTGGCAGTTAAGCAGAATGCACCACATGCCAGCATCTGCATCTCAGAGAGGAACCCATGTTTAATTATACTTTTGACAAAGACTTTTAATGAGATAAGTAGTAGAGAGAGTGAAAAGCACTAGGTGTCAGTTGGGGAGGCCCTAAACTACCTTTTTTAGGAAGTAGTGGAAGTCACCACGTGTCGGCATCTGAGAGATGTGGGTCCAATGCTTTCATTCAATGCATAAGGGCATCTTCTCATTTTGTGCAAGTGCTGAAGTGCAACAGAAGCTACCAAGTGTCACTCTCCAAGTTCCTTTCTGCTCCATCCCAAGAAAAAGTGGAAGGCACCACATACCCCTAGAAGGAGAAGTAGAAGATGCCATGTATCTTCCCAGAAGTAACAGAGATCACCATGTGTCAATTTTTAAGAGACCATCTTCGAGTCTAATTGCCAAATGAAGATTGTGGTGGGTCTCAGACATTATTTCAAAGGATTATGGAGGCACCTAGTGTCAACAAGCAAAGACTACCACGTGCATCCATCCCTTCCTAAAAGTTGCCCGAGTAAGGAATGCAATAAGTTTTATTTTGATAAAACTACAAAGTATCGAGGAAGCGGAGTGTGATAGGTGTCGAAGGTGGAGCATTCCTGAGCAAAATTTAGAGAAAGTGGAAGTGGCCAAGTGTCATTCTCTAGTGCCCTCTAGGTGAAAAGATAATTTTCATGGATTGACTAAGTGTCCTCGTGTCCGTCTATCTGCTACAACAAAGATGGAGGGAAACTAGGTGGGAGTTATTCCTAGTAGATAGAACAGTGCACTGAGTAGATTTTGGGGCTTGCAAGCATTGAAGATGCTATCTATTTATCCCCTATAAGTGGAAGTAGAGTAGATAGTTGAGCGGCCAAATAGGTGATAAAATGAGGAATTTCAGGTGTAAAGAGAGGTATTAGGCATGGATTGCCATGCCGTAGTCAGGGCAGTTCTTGATAAGACCAAGATGCATCCAAGGCATTGAATGCACCATCTATTTTGTCCCCTATGAGTGAAAGATGGAATGGAATTACATGGGAAAGGAAGTGATGCAAGGATACATCTGAGGCTATATAAGAAGAATTGTAAAATTAGAAAAAGGGGGGAAATTCTATAGTTTTAGACTTTCTAGAGTTTTTGACCAGTAATATCATTTGCTCTTGTCTCAATTTTTTTGAGTTGTAAAGTTGATGTAACTGTGCATGTTTCTGTGCCTTTTATGTGGCTAAATGAATTAAGAAGATTTGAACTCCATGCCTTGGTTGGTGTTATCTGTGTCATTTGCAAAGTAGTTTATACTATAGATTTTTTGGAGTTGTGATTAGGAATGTCATTTGCTTTTGTCTCATTTTCTTGAGTTGGAAGGTTTACATAACTGTACATGACTTTTGTGCCTCTTATGTGATTGGAAGATTTTATTCAAAAGATTGAACACTATGCCTTTATTGACATTCTCTGTATCTTAGCAAAAGAATCCCCTATTGTGAGCCTCTATTTCTGTTATTTCAATCTTTTACATTGATCATGCACTTGTCTACTCTTAAATGTAATTGAATCCTATAATAGTTTCACTATGCTCAGGTTAGGATTAGGATTACACTTAGGCACATCACCATAGTTAGGTTTCATTCCTGCATTTGCATTTTTGTTTAATCTTCTATCCCTTTTCCCCCAACACTTGACACAAAAGAAGAGACCAGCTTCTCTAAAATTTGGAGGTTGTTTCAAGCTGCATTATCCCATAGCTTGAAACTTCCCATTGTTGATTGATTGAGATCAAGCAAAATTTTCATCATTAATAGTTTTTGGCATGCCTAGTGTGACCAATCTTTCAAGGAGTTGAAGAGTTTTTGGTGTGTTCTTCAGCCAATTAGCCTTTGGAGGTTTTTATCAACACCAACAATGACTCTAGGTCAAATCAGTCGATCAAGCAGTCTTGGTATCATCAAGAAATCACCTTTCAGTATGTATAATTCTATTACTCATATCTATGGGTCTTATTCTCCTTCATATATTTTTAATCAAGAATGAGCATCTCCTAGAATCATGTCAAGTAACAAGGATGCAGATGGTCATGAGCTATACTAGTCTTAAGCCTAGTCTCCCCAATATGTCACATCCCATGCTCAACCTAATCTTATTTTCAACTTCAAAAAAGCATTACTAAGATTTTAAAAATATGTATTAGAGCTTGACATCAGAAGGGGATATGGCCAAGAAATCCCTAATCATGTCATCCATCAAATAAGGGATGTGGTAGATCTAATTAAAAGTGAATGGGACCCCATTAAAAGAGTAAATTGGCAAGGGCTTACATATGAGATGTTAGATGTGTGTAGATTGATTGCATTTCTAGAAGAGAAGCTGAGTATTCATGAGAGATAGCCTTACCAAATCTGTCAACCTACATATCCAACACCACAAATTCCATATCAAACATATGCCACCCCTGTTCATAAGCAAGGTCAAACCTGTCAAGGTCATTTCCCTAATAATGTAGAGTCTATGATATCAGCAAGGGAAGAGGACCCCAAACCCTCACCTTCCCTTCAAGTCCCTTCCACCCTTACTCAAGAAGCTTCTTGTTTTCCATCATAGCCTTCTTCTTCATCCCTTTTCGAAGAAGAATATATTTTAAAGGAAGCAAATGAGTATGCAGAGGAGTACACTCAATTCATGGCTAGTCAAGAGGATTCCATAAGTATGGATGAGGAGGAAATCACCATAGATTTCCATTTGATGAGCAAGAGGATAAGTTGTAAGATTTTTCCTTAACTTCAGATGAGGAAGAGATCATTTCTAACTTTTTTCTCACTTTTTAAGAAGATATGGAGGAACATGGATACTCCCTTAACCAAGTCATTGAGACAGATGACACTATCCTGTAAGAAGGCTATGAATTGGCCAAATGTAGAGAAGACAACATCGAGACTCAACTAAGTATGCAGAAGGAATGCCAGCTTTTAGATTTATCCTTTCAAGAGGATGAAGTCATCAAGGAACATGATGATGAAATAAAGCTCAAATCAGAAGGAGATAAGCTGAAAAAGAATGGGTATCAAAAGGCACAGAGTAAAGAACCAATAGCTAACAATTTCTTGATGACACACAGCAACATGAAGAATCAATATTCGATAGGCTTTCAAAGACAAGAAGATTTTATGGATGTCAAATACACATTTTACTTAGACTCACCTGAATGCAAGTAGAGCCATGTGGCCAGCACAGAGGATAGTTCATCAAGGATATACCCGTTGAAATCACTGGTATGGCAACATCAGTTGGTTTGTCATAAATAAGACATTGGAAAGTTTGTTTTTGATCTCGAAGGGAAATAAGGATATTTAATTAATGTAGTTAGGTAGTTTCCCATTCCTGCATTGTTTTATTTTTTATTTTGCTTTCCCACTTTTATTTTAAAAATAATCATTTTAAACATAGAGTCAGTGTCTTAGAATTTTTAATTCTTTAAATTTTACTACATTAAATGCTTCCCTAAATCTATCAAGATCTCTAAGGTACCTTGCACTGTATAATGTGTCTGCCTCACTGTTTCCTAAAGATTGAGTAGGATTTGATAACAGTCACTTGAAATTAATGCTATTTGGAACTTGATAGGCCCATAAATATCCCTTAGAAAATTTCAAAGTTTAAAAACTCTCAAGCATTCCTACAAAAATATCCTACTCATTGCGATTGATAGCACCTAGTGAAATTTGTTTCAGCGAGCAAATTTTTATCTTGCACAAGGTTCATACCAGGTTATCATACAAGAGATATAGAGATGGCAGGAGCATCATCTTCACAACAAGGAACAGGGACACCTGTATACCTTGATAGATTACTAGATAGTAAATCATACACTGTAGCTCCTATGCAACTGCCAAGGAGCTACCTAAGAACAAAAGTCCTAGGAGTCGGTCAAACTAGTGACCCATCCAAGGTAAGGGACTATGCAGATGGGATCATGGACCCGACCCTACAAAGAGCCAGTAGCAAGAACCTCAGAGAAGGGGCACACCAAAGGTGTCTACAAAGAGCCAGGGCAAGGCAATATGAAATGTTTGAAATGAGGATATGGACCTCACAACTGGCTCAATTCATTGTCCCAGTTGTGCACCCATGCCTGGAGATAATTGAATTATGCATGAACTTGCTCCATCCATAATATTATACCATTCAACAAGGCCCATTCAAGCTATAAGTCACCCCACAAGCTATTAGGGACATGCTTTCAATGCAATATGATGGTACAACCACCTTCCCCACCATTGATAGGATGCAAAGGATGTGGGCAAATGTCAACACTTAGACTAGGTTTTTGAGGCCTGAGTTACAAATGACTGATGGTGATGCAATGGTACCCACGCTCCCTACATCAAGAACTCAATTCATGCCTACTCGCCAAGATGTACTATCAATGATGGCCCTCATCTTTGGCATGAAGGATGACACGGTGGTATATGTTGAGCAAATGGCCATCCTCTTCAGGCTAAAAATAGTTGACAAGATGCAGGAGTACCATATTGACTTCTCAAAACACATTGCCTTCTCAATCATGGAATAGCTAACCCGGTTTAAGGCAAAAGGGATATTTAGGTATTCCTCCTTTTTGTTTCATCTAATTTTTCACCAAAACCTAGACCTCTTCACCCACTACATGAATCTGAACTTGTATGACCCAACTTTTGACCCCCAAAGGACCATCCCTGTGTCTGCATGGACACATGTTTTATCAAAAACTAGTGACACGTATGACTTTTGGGAACTATTTGTCACCCCTATCCTTCATTGCCTTAGCCTTGAGCCTATCATAAATATGTTATTTCCAAGTGTTATGAACCTCCTAGTCAGTTTCCCAATCCCATGTGATTTCTTTTTTGGGGCCCACCACACGATCATAAGGGTCCATGGATTTTGTGGAGAACTAGTATTGCTACCAAAGGTTTTAACTCTTAGGTTGGCATTCTTAGAAATCACCAGGTAGGTGTTGGTGGTTGACAATGAGTATGGTTCTGGGAAGAAGAAGAGGAAAATGTATAATCTCCCATGGAAGGCAGATAATGTGAGCCTAGAAGCCAAAGAAGCTGAAACTATGCTATTAAGAAAACTGGCCTTCTTGGGATTCTTGTTGGTTGAGGACAAGTGGGTTTATGACCTAGTAGAATACATAGCCTCTGTAGTGAGGACAAATAGAATTGGAGCTAGGATTGCACATGAAAGTTGTCCCTTTTGGGAAACTAGGAAAAATCCTGTTAAAGATGCACCTGGTCTCTATGTTGAGCTAACAGATTTGCCCATGCCATAAAATAGGCTGTGGGAGACCTTCTATGATAAACAGATGGATTATGATCCTAAAGTTAGGACGACCTCTGGTTTGAGAAGGATGCTGAGGAACAAAGGATGGGATGTAGAAAAAATTGAGGCCTATTAGAAATATAGGCAAGAAATTTCCCAAACCACCCACACTTTTAGAGGTGTAGATTCATATGAAAGATGGGAAGAACTTTGGGATGAGTGGCATCCCTCCCCACATCTAGCTAAGAAACAAGCCAAATGCTAACACTCGGGGCAGAGTAAGAAATTGGAGTGGGACCAAGCCAGCAATTGCAGACTTCAGAGCAAGCTACAGCTATCGTAAAACAACAAAGAAGTGTGGTGTCATCACCACCAAGGGTCACCCCGTCATTGGGAGTGATTGAAGTCCCCAGTTTTCCACAAGCACCACCATCAACTATAGAGGTGTAATGGAAACAAACATAGCCAGAGGCAGAAACACCCAGGAAGAGAAGGAGGGTGCAGTTTCATTTGGATTCAAAGGAGGAAGAGGAACCTTCATAATGCCCAATGCAAAGCACTACAACTTCCCCTCAGGTAAGTATTACTTCCCCTCTTTCCTCTCACTCTCCCCTTTTCTTTGTCAGTGTGGTGCCTCCACCTAGCCAAATGACACCTCCCGCCACTGCTGCTATTCCCATTTCACAATTCACCCCATCCTTAATGCCTCAAGCCTTAACATTACCCTATTTCTCCCCTTCTACTCCCAAGAAACCTTTCCCTCAGATTGCCCATAGCCAACCACTAGCTATTCATTATGGCCTTCCATAGGGATATCCTTTTATGGGAGGACACATTGCATCCCCTTCGACCTTCCAGATGCAGGCCGATGCTACTAGGAAGGTAAGAGAAGCCCAATTGGAGAAGAAGAGGATTAAAGAGAATAAAGCACTAGTGGTCCCACATTTGAGGTCACAATTTGACCCTATCCAATAGCAACTGATGGTGACCCATTTGTCACCCAATGTTGCTAAGCTGAGCAAACAAATGTAGCTAGAAGACTACATGATGAACCCAGTGGCCATTGACATGTCCCTATTCAGGCCCCAAGATAGAGTCAAAATGCTGATCAAATCCACTTTTGCAGTCACAAAAGATTATTTGCAAAAATCAAGAAAACTACAGAAGATGGAGGCTAATTTGGCCCAAGAAAAGGCAAACTATAATAGTTTGGCCAAACAAATAAATAAAAGAGATAATGAAATAGCTAGTCTGTAGAAACAGTTACAAGATATTGTTTCCCTTCAGACTCAATGGGAAGTCTAGGACCATTATGAATCATTGAAGGTAGAGATTGCACTTACAAAAGATGCAATCATAGCCCTCAGGAGAGAGAATGCAACATTTTAGGGAAGAGTCAAAGGACTCCAACTGTAGGTTACCTAATCATAGCAAAGGTTACTGAGGAGTAGAACAAGGCTGCAACTTTTCAAGCTCAGTTCTAAGTAGAGCAACAGAGGATGGCACAAGTAGCAATTGAGCTAGCCAATAGGCTAAGAGGTGTCAAAATGGTGCAGTTAGTGAAGGAGCTCTATGAGTTAGTGTGAGAGAGAATCTCTTCAAAGATTGTCTAGCTCAAGCTATTTTTCACCTTCCTGCTCAATGCACAACAATTGTGTGAAAGGGTGGAAAATTTAGTATATAACACTCTAGCCATGATCTCCAAGAGAGTCACAGACTCCCATTCATTGCTAGAGAAGCTCTATAACATGATGGATGCAACATTGGTAGCCATGGGGATCACTGATAGAATGGCTATTGTGAAATGGGTCAATGAGGAGCTCAGTCGCAATGCCACAACCAATAGTTGCAAAATCTGTCTCGATGTCATGAAAGAAGGCATCAGTGAGATGAGATGCCACATTGAAGATCTAGTGTAACTAGGCCTTCCTTCCCCATTTCCAGATGTAAAGATGGTGCTGATGGTGGACCAAATCAAACCATTACTACTGGCCAAACAGTGGGACCAAATAGTTTTCTAGAATTTGTGGGATGATTCCCCAGCCTCAGAGGTCAAAACTATCTTAGTTCTTGTTTCCTAGCTAGAATTTAGACTAAAAACCATGGTCCAGATCCTATAAACCTTTTTACACAAGGATATCATTAACCTTGATCTGGCTTTTGTCAAATTACAAAATAAGTAAGGGCTATCTGACCATGAGTGGTCTATCTACCAGACATCACTGTTGAAGCTATAAATTTTAAAATTTTGATCGAGTGGGAGTCAGGTTCTTTTTGAGCGGGCTTAAATGTCCTAGAGGTTGCCAATAATTGTAGAGTAATTTCTTACTCTACATCTTATTTAATTTATTGTTTGATTCGAGCACTGCAATTTTGGTTCCTACACACCTTAGGCATCGTGGCAAAAGTTTTGGAGTAGAGGATGGGTTCATTTTTGCCTAAGTGTCAAAATGCAGTAGAAGCTACCAAGTGTCACCCTTCGAATGCATGGGTCTTTTTCCCCTTATTGTTTCTTTCATCTCATTTTTGCCCAGTATCAAGTTCAAGTGGAAGCTACCAAGTGTCACCTTCTAAAACACAAAGCTGGCCATCTGGAGTCCTCTGAGGCCCCTTTTGTAACTTTCCAGAGAATCACGAATCACACCACATACCTAGTGGCAGTTAAGTGGAATGCACCACATGCCAGCATCCACGTCTTAGAGAGGCACCCATGTTTCATTATAATTTTGACAAAGATTTTCAATGAGCTAAGCAACAAAGAGAGCATAAAGTGCCAGGTGTCAATTGTGGAGGACCTAAACTACCTTTTTTAGGAAGCAATAGAAGTCACCACATGTTAGCATCTAGGAGACATGGGTCTAATGCTTTCATTTAATGCATAAGGGCATCTTTTCATTTTGCATAAGTGTTGAAGTGCAGTGGAAGCTACCAAGTGTCACTCTCTGAGTCCCTTTCTACTCCATCCCAAGAAAAAGTGAAAGGTGCCACATACCCCCATAAGGAGAAGTAGAAGATGCCACGTATCTTCCTAGAAGCAGCAGAGATTGCCATGTGTCAATTTATGAGAGACCACCTTTGAGCCTAATTGTCGAATGAAGATTGTGGTGGCTCCTAGACATTATTTCAAAGGACTATGGAGGCATCGAGTGTCAACAAGTAAAGACTACCACGTGCATCCATCCCTTCCTAAAATTTTCCTGAGTAATGAATGCAATAAGTTTTGTTTTGATAAAATTACAAAGTATCGAGGAAGCAGACTATGACAGGTGTCGAAGGTAGATCATTCTTGAGTAGAATTTAGAGAAAGCGGAAGTAGCCAAGTGTCATTCTCTGGTGCCCTCTAGGTGAAAAGAGAATTTTCATGGATTGACTAAGTGTCCTTGTGTCCATCTATCTACTATAACAAAGATGGAGGGAAATTAGGTGGAAGTTATTCCTGGTAGATAGAACAGTGCATCAGGTAGATTTTGGGGCTTGCAAGCATTAAAGACGCCATCTATTTTTCCCCTATAAGTGGATGTAGAGTAGATAGTTGAGTAGCCAAATAGGTGATAGAATGAGTAATTTTAGGTGTAAAGAGAGGTACTAAGCATGGATTACCATGCCACAGTTAGGGCAATTCTTGATAAGACCAAGATACATCCAAGGCATTGAATGCACTATCTATTTTGTCCCCTGTGAGTGAAGGACAGCGTGGAATTGTGTGAGAAAGGAAGCCATGCAAGGAGACATCTAAGGCTATATAATAAGAATTGTAAAATTATAAAAAGGGGGGGAATTCTATAGTTTTAGACTTTCTAGAGTTTTTGACCAGTAATATCATTTGCTCTTGTCTCAATTTTCTTGAGTTGTAAAGTTGGTGTAACTGTGCATGTTTTTGTACTTTTTATGTGGCTAAATGAATTAAGAAGATTTGAACTCCATGCCTTGGTTGGTGTTATCTGTGTCATCTGCAAAGTAGTCTATACTGTAGATTTTTTGGAGTTGTGATTAGGAATGTCATTTGCTTTTGTCTCATTTTCTTGAGTTGGAAGGTTTACATAACTGTACGTGACTTTTGTGCCTCTTATGTGATTGGAAGATTCTATTCAGAAGATTGAACACTATGCCTTTGTTGACATTCTCTGTATCTCAGCAAAAGAATCCCCTATTGTGAGCCTCTATTTTTGTTATTTCAATCTTTTACATTGATCATGCACTTGTCTGCTCTTAAATGTAATTGAATCCTATAATAGTTTCACTGTGCTCAAGTTAGGATTAGGATTACACTCAAGTGCATCACCATAGTTAGGTTTCATTCTTGCATTTGCATTTTCGTTTAATCTTCTATCCCTTTTCCCCTAACACTTGACACAAAAGAAGAGACCAGCTTCTCTAAAATCTGGAGGTTGTTTCAAGCCGCATTGTCCCACAGCTTGAAACTTCCCATTGTTGATTGATTAAGATCAAGCACAATTTTCATCAACAGATACCATGCCTAAAGTAGTTCAACATCTTAAATAAAATCCATATAACTACATTAAACCTACCTTCCAAGGTTACATACTATATTAGATGGTAGGTAATCTCTACATATATCTTAGGCAAGGATTCCTAATCAAAACTATTATGTATTAGTTCTAATTGTTCTCCCTCCTCTAGGAATGTCTCTGTGTCCCTTTTAGAGTCCCTCATTGAGTTGTAAATCTTAGTTTCCTCAATAGCTAGCCTGGTAACATGAGAAATGAATTCCTCTATGATATCAAGAGTAAATCCATTGATAGTGATAGTTATATCCCCCTAAGATTTTGTAAACATGATCAAAATGTGCCTATCATATAGTTCTATCTTCTCCATGAAACTAGAAAAACCTCCCACTTACAGAGTAGCCCAAACTATTTAATTTTTCTTCACATCCTATGGCATTTTTGGTTCTATTCTATTAGTTAATCACATATTTCTTCCTTTATAGAAAACATGAAGATGAAAAAGGCATTCTTTATTTTGATAATTAGGATTCATAAAATAGACTTGAGGGGAAATGTTGTATTTTATATTTGGGCCATATATTAGATGTTTCAAGACTTATAAAAGATTCTTAGTAGACCCCAAAAGAATTAAATAAAAAAATAAAAGTACCTAACTTAAAAGAGTCCAATATTTCTTTCCTATATGAATTAGAGGCCTCCTCAATATACCTATGGTTATGTTCATTAGAATTTCCTTCATATTTTATCTTTAGAAAAAGATCCCTAGAAATTTCTTCATAGTCCATCCATATCATCTGACCCACAACAATCATTCCTTTATTGGAAAACCAATCCACTATCGAGTTTCCTTCCCTATAGGTATGTTGAATTATAACCTATTGCAAAGAGTCCATAATAGCTATAGATTCCTTTAAAACTTGTTTGATGGACTAGATGATGAAATTTTCCTTGACAAGTAGCTCACAATATTTAGTGAGTCCCCCTCAATTATTAATTTTTTAAATCTCAATTATTTTACCAATTTGATCCCCCATAATGTTGTAAGATATTCAGCCTAGTGGTTAGACCTAACACCCATGTCTCTAGAATAGGCTACAACCAAATTGCCCTAATGATCTCTAATTATTTTGCCTCCTCTAGTTGGTCCTAGATTCCCTTTAAAAGTTCCATCAAAATTTATATTCATCCAACCCAAAGGAGGGGTTTTCCATTTAGTTCTTTTCGTAATTTCTTCTTTAGGATCTGGCTTACCCAACTCAAATGTATCAATTTACTAGTTATGATTTAGAATTTATTCAAATTTAAGTAATATTTTTCCTTTTTTAATAAGATTTTTATTTTTTTTTAATTCACCTTAATGTTCTAAAAAATTATCTTATAAATAACTTTGTTGATGCAAATATTTCCTCTAAATATTCTATTATTGTGTTCTCCCCAGATACACCACAAGATATGTGGCAAATCCAATTTCTAGATTTTTTTGAGAATGGAATTTTGGAATGGACACCCCCAAGACTTCCACATTTCCATTAGGGAACCTAATTATACCCAAGATATATTATTTTTTTTCAAAAAAGTAGATCCAAATATTTTGAGAAAAATAGTAGCTAACCAGTAAATGGAAAATTGATTTATTATCCTCTTCACAAAATAAATATCTTTTGATTAGGATATAACCTATTTTTATTAAATTTTAAATTGCAAGTATTTTTTTCTAAACCACAACCAATAGGAGGAAATTGATTTTTGAGATTAGCCATTTATCCCATAAAAACTCCCAACTACCATTAAGCCTAAGTTCATGCGCTAGCAGGTCGTAACTTGATTTAGCTTTGTAACTCCTATTAAAATAGTCCTTCCAAACCATTTGGTCTTCTATATTTATGATCAGAATATGCACATATATTATAAGATTATTCAAGTTAGAAATCTTCAGTGTGTCTTCTTAGTTTAAGTTATCAAAACTTAACCTCTTTTCGTATTTAACTCCTCCTAGCTCCTACCAATAGTCCATCACTTTGAAACCAATTTAGTCTTAATGATTTCTTATAGTTGTGGTCTTATGTCACTTTAAGAAAGAGGATTTTTTGAATCCCAAACATCTCTCCAAAAATTATCCCTATGTCCATTGCCAATCTGCCATTTATAACCTGATATTATCAACTCCTTGTTTGAGATCAGTAAGTTTTAAACATGTGAACCCCAAACAAAGTGATCATCTACAAGAATTCATATTACTTCACTTCCCTATAAATACTTAAAATAAAATATTTTAATCCAAACCATGTTCAAACTAATGAATCTCCACACAAGCTTAGAAATGAAAGATTTATTCATCAAATGTAAATTCCTTAAACTAAGTCTGCCATATCATTGCTTGGAGCAGACCATATCCCAAGCTATAAGATGGAATTTCTTTATTTATTCCATTCCAACCCAAAAAAAGTTACATTTAATTTTATTAAATTATCCTCCACAACTGTAGGTAAACTAAAAAGAGAATGAATAAAATCTAGGAGGCTCTAAAGCACATTATTAATTAGAAGAAATTTTCCAACCTAGGATAAGATCTTACCTTTCCAAACTGTGAGATTTTTTTTGAAATCTCTTAGTTAAAGGATTTCATGCTATCATTTGAAGCCAGTTGTTGAAGATAGGCATTCCTAGATATGAATAAGGAAGTTCTTTGATTTGGTATCCCAGAAGTGTAGCTATCCTAACTTGTCTAGCCACCAGGGTATTGAAATATACACTAAACTTTTTTCAAAATTATTTCTCTAGTTAGAGGCCTATTCATACATCACCAAAATCTTTTCAATATTTTTGTCTTCCTACATAGATGATTCAACCAAGAGAATGATGCCATCTATTTATTGTTGATGTGTCACTAGATCTACTCAGTGATTTTTCCATAATGATGAATAAGAATGGGGAAAGATGATCTCCCTATCTTACCTCTTTAGTTATTTTTGAAGAAACTAAATGCCACCCCATTCACCAAAATAGAGAACATGCAAGTGGTTATACAAGTTCTAATGATTTTCCTAAATTTTTCATGAAATTCAAATTGAGACATAAATCTATCAAATAAACTCCAATATAATTTATCATATGCCCTACCATTTATAATTTAAGCACCATAGCTTCCCTTTGATTGTTTTCCATTGAATGAATGCATTCATGAACCATAATCATTCCGTATTGAATTTGTCTACTTGGAATGAATTTCCTTGTTGGGATTGAATACTTTTTTATATGATAGATGGCATCCTTAGAGAAACAATCTTGGTGATAATCTTATATATAATTACATAAACTAATAGGCCATAAATCTAAGAAATTTATAGCCCCTTCCTTTACAGGAATAAGAACTTAAAAATTATGATTGAATTATTTTAATAGTTGAGTGGTGGAAAATAATTCATTCATAATTGTAACCACATCAACTCCTATTATATCCTAGAATTTATGGAAAAAAGCTCTGGGGAAACGATCTAAACTAGGGGCCTTGTCTAAATTCATATTGGAGAGCATAAATTTAATATCTACATTCGAGGTAATTGTAGTGAGCATTTCATTATCCTCCTCAGTAATTAACTCCAATAACACATGTAAAAATTCCTATTCAAATATAATATTCTTATTAAAATCATTTTTGTATAATTTTTTGAAAAAATTGACACTTTCTTGGTTAATACATTTTGCATCTAAGGAAATTTGACCTTCACTATTGATAATTTATTTAATATAATTATGTTTCCTATGTTTCAAAGTAGACGTGAAAAATTTGGTATTTCTATCCTCTTCCTTGAGCCAAATGTTTTAATATTTATCCTCCATAATGATTCGTCTCTAGCTACAATAGTGTGATAGTTATAGAGGAGATATCTTTATTTGTTTTGTATTTCTAAATCATACCCCTTCTCCTCAATTTCTTCTTCAATTTTCAAAATTTTAGTTTTAAGAGTCTTATTTTATAAACGCACATTCCCAAAGACTTTTTTATTCCATTTTTTAATCTTGATTTTCACCTTTTTAAAAAAATTAGTTAGATTGAACATAGTAGATCCACTACCATTCTTAGTTGACCATTCTAAGATCCTATTATGAATATCAGGGTACATAAACCACATATGTACCATTTTAAAGGGATACCTATTTACCATAGAAATTTAATCTATAATATTCAACTCTAGTGGAGTAGGGTCAGATCCAATCTTAGGAAGAGATTTAAGAGACAAATACTTAGATTATAACCACTCTAAATAAATAAAAACTTTGTCTAATCTGCATTGGATGAGATTTTTTCGAAGCCTTCTATTAGTCTAGGTAAATTTAGACCTTCTTAGGTCCAAATCCAACATACCAATATTAGAAACAAAAGAAGAAAAGTCCTCCATGTTATCCACACACACTTGATTTTATATATTTTATCTCCTACATGCAAGGGAAAATTGAATTCACCTTCCAAGATCCAAGGAATATCCTTGCAATTATTTATTAAAAAATCTAATATCTTCCCAAAGATTTCTATGAGATGAAATAGAATTCAGAGTGTAAAAATAAGAAAAAATCCACTATATATTATCTATCACATCCATGAAAATGACTAGCACATAATGTTGGGACTTAAGGATAGGTTTTCCTATCATAAATTTAGAATCCCAAAAAGTTATAAACCCATCTAACACTCTAGATTCACTAACAAAAATTGCTTCAACTTCACTCTAATACATATTTTTATGGTTTGAAAAGAAATTTTTCTTAATCTTTGATTCTTGGATTGCTAAAATAACATGTTTATTAGTCCTAAAATCCCTAAAAGCTTTATGTTTTGCTAAAATATGCATCCCTCTGATGTTTCAAGAAAAAATCAACATGATAACTATTGGGGGAAGAGATACCTCCTTTAAAATGGAGAATTTTTTGAAATCCATCTGTTATGCCTTCTTGTGTACATTTTATGAAGATATCTTTCTTATAATATTTACCTAATTTAGGTGGTGTTTTGTAAGATGGGCCTTTGTTCCCTCTTCTAGTGACTATTGTTGAAGTTAATTTTCTCTTTCAATTTTTTTTTGGAGTGATTACAAATTGTTAAGAGTCCCTTGGCTTCTTATTGACCACAATAGAAAATGTATTATCCACCTCTTTATAAAGTTTTGCACAATTCTATTTAACCCCTTTCTCTTTCCTTTCCTCCTCTTGATTGAGAACTTCAAAATTATTTGGGGAATAAGGAATTTAGACCTCTATCACTTCTAACTCAGCATTATTGATCTATCTAATGACTACATCTACTTCCAAGTCTACGTCATTCTGATTTACCTACTTTAGGATTGATTCCAAAGAAAACTAGTTTGAAAAATTCTAGGAGCCTTATTTTTTTATGTTATTCCTTTCATATAATTATAAAAAAGATTTGATTCTATTTAATTCCTTTAACATTACATCAATAACTACCTTTCCCCCTCCTTAATGGCTATATTGGACATGTTTGAGTCTATTTTTTATGAAACTTCTAAAACCTTAGCACTGACATTTGGATTTTCATTCTCATAAAAAGTAACACCTCCTTTCCTTTGCCAAACTAAATTATTAGGGACTAATGAACAAACCTTTGAATAATGCCCAATTTTATGGCACTTATCACACAAAATAAACAATATTTCAAAATCAATTTTTTGAGCTCTAACTCCAAAGAGAGTATGCAAGAAGACTACTATGGGTAGTTATTTATTCACAAAAGTGTTCACACAAAAACTATCATGCACAAGCTTGGATCTTGCTTTGTTATAAGAATAAAAAGCATTAGGTGTCTAAAATATTTGGAAATTCTAATAAAGAAGTATCCCTCCCATAACTCAATAGGTAGACCTATTAACCTCACCCAAACGGGCATGAGATTGATTTTATCCTTATTAATAGCAAACATTGGATGCCATTTTCTTAAGAAAAAGACTATATTCTCCAAAAAACCAAGGTCCGCTTATGAGAATGTTAACACAGTCTTCAAGGTTATTAAATTAGATCATGAAGAAGCCAATAACCATTGTGAGAATGTCCATATGGCCTGTAGGGAACCATTTTTATTTTTCCCAAGATATAAAAGAGTCAATGTTGGGTCTAGCTCCTATAAAATTTATTCCTAAATCATGTTCCATTCTCTATGAGGCATGATGTATGAGATAAGGATTGATTTTAGTATGAATACCTTTGCCATATTTGATAGTTTTTAGATTCTCTACATGCCTAATTTTATTTTTATCAATCAAATCATTCACTTTTTTGCTCTAAGATGACTTACCTGGGATCTATCTAAAACTAGCAAAGTTTGAGTGGTTGAAACTTCTCAAAGATATTTCCTCTATTGATGCTAATTATAACATAGCTTTGAACCTACTGGCCCACGTGGTCTCCACCCCTCCATCATCATCTCCTTTCTCTCTTTCTGAGTCCAAATTTGAATATGTTGTTTCCCACTCTCCTCCATCACCATTTCCTCATTGAATGATACTCTCACTCACCATTTATTAAAACTAAATAATAATATTAAGTTTATTCCTAGGTGGGGATCCAAGATAGAACACCAAAGGAACTCCCCCTAACCAAACACATGCCCTAATGATGAACCAAAATTTGATTAACAAAGAAAGAGAACAAGAGACCCCCTTATAGGGAGATACCATATTAAAAGGTCGATCAATCTCTCCCAAACTCATCAAGGTTTTTTTCTTGATTAGAGATATGGGAGTTGTTTAGTTTAAAACATGACAAAATTATTGTATTAAATATGGTTAGAACAACAAAACCAATGAAGGACCCCTCAAGACCTATTCAGGCTTTAGAAGCTCAGTTAGGTTTTAAGTCTTAACAAATTTGAAACTTAAAAAAGAAATCCATGATAATTATGATTAGAATTGAACTTAGTGAACTTGGGAAAATAAACCTATCCAAAGTTTTTTATGGTTTTTTTCTTGATAATTGATATTTTACAAGTTTAAAATGAAGGCCCAAAATTTATTTTGGAGCCAAGTGAAAAACATGGAACTCACCTAAAATGGCCTACCAAACATGATGGAGATATTTATATATCAAAAGGGTATAAAACTCAAAATAACCTCTTGAAACAAGCTAAAATAACCTAAGAAATAGGAAACATCTATTTTAAAAACCTTGCAAGTGAGATGAGTGTCATAGAACTGCATTTTCACTCAAATAGAAAAACATGAAACTTATACAAAAGAATGAGAAAGAGAGGATGTGATAGGTTATAGAGGTCCAATAAGAAAAACACTCAAAATGATCCCATGAAGTAGCTTTAGAAAGTTGAGAGAGAAAGTAAACAAGAATGCCAAATGAGTAAAAGTGCAACATAACTCTACTTTGGGACCAAGTGCTATTTATGAAAATTTAACATTAAAGTTTGGTTGTTACAATGGGCTAGGTTTTAGGATACCAAAGGGTAAAAAAATATATATGAACCCCTCGATAAGGCTAAGAGAGTTGAGAGAGTCAAGTTTCAAATATAAATTGGGAGGTCATAAAACCACTTCTATGCTAAGTATAAAATACAAAGTTGACTAATAAGGATGTGGTCATTCCAATTGTGATAGTTTTGAGTCCTTGTTAATCATGAAAATATATATGAAATACTAGATAAATTTATAGTTTGAGACCCATGAACTATGAGCTCATTTGAGAGAAGAGCAAAAGGTAAAAAAAAGAGGTTCCCTAATTCTTGGAATAATTAGGGCTTATTGTGAAAGCAACAATAGTACTAGTGGTTATACATAAGACTTTTGAAGTGTTTCATGATCATTAATAAGTTTTTTAGTTTCCCTTAAAACATGAGTCTTAGCATGCTTTGTTAGTGATGTAAAAATAGGTAATTGAGTTTGTGTATTGGTTAGAGCATATGCATATTTATGCACATCCTAATATAAATCTTTGAATGAAGCAAAGGTCTTGTGTAATTTTCTCTTTATAAATGGAGAGATAATACCCCTAATAAATATAAATTGTATTTCCAAATCTAAGTGTGTAAATTTTAAGGAATATAAAGCATCCTTAAATCAAATAACCTAGTCTTTTAAGTTCTCATTTTGGGTCAATGTTTGTAAGTGCTCTAATGGTAACTTAGGTAAGGTAAATTAGTGAGAACGTGATAGGAACACATCCTTACTATTATTTAAATTTGATAAATAACAATCTATAAGGATGTAAAATCAATCGAGATCCCCTTTTGTTAAAGTAAAATAGAATGCTTTGAATAATAAACTTTCATTTTAGGCCCAATGTCCAAAGGAGTGTATATATTTTGGTAAATGAATAGAAGGATCCCCTTAACCATTGAAGGAGTAATAATTCATGATAATTTTTTGTGGATATAGGTATTTAAACACATTTAAAGCAATAGGTTGTCCTGATAATGTATTCTCCTTTAAAAGAGCCTCATGAGAAGAAACTTGTAAATGAAAAGATTTTGACTTGTTTCAAATATCCCATGGTGACTTGTTTCAAATATCCCATGGTGGTTCCTAATAGATAATATATCATAAGGAGGTGTTAATGTTTGTGTTATATGTTTTAAAATACCATTCACATGAAACATAAGGATGGTGGGATCCATATCACTCTCAAGAGGAGAATCATCACATGGGTTTGTAATATTTGGTGAAGGAGTACCCATGGTTAAATAGGTAAGTATGCCTTGTTGTATATTATAAAGGCTAACACAATTTTTATTACAATATTACATGTCACTTGGAATTTGGTTGAATGTAATAGGAACGGGTGACATAATTTCACTTGCACATGTTTTCTCTTATTTAGACAAAAAAGGAAAATTGGGAGAAAAAGGGACATCTTGCACTTTATTTATAATATCATGTGTGGGGGGGTGTCAAATGTCACTTGAATTTTTACTAAAAAAAATAAGAGATAATGGAATGCTACTTTTAAGTTTCTTGGATTTGTATGTCTTGACTTTTAAATGAGATACATCAAGTAGACTTAGTACTATTTGTGTGTCTCCAAATAATGCAAGTTTTGTAAGTGTTTCCTTAGGATGTTCATTGGTACTCTCATTTTTACATTCAAGAAAGTAGGGTTGAGAGATAATACATGTATCTCTCTTATTACATATTTGATGGGAAGAACAACTTGAGGTAGACATGTTTGATTTATGCAAAGAAGACATGGGATTTTCAACACTAGTATTATTTGGAGGTGCAGGAACGCATTGGATTTCATAAATATTTGCATTATGAGATCTAAAATAATGAAATTCAACCTTTTTTTATATGTGAATCATTATAAAGGAAAGAAGAACATTCAAAATTTTCAAAATTTGTATCATTAGAAAGGGAATAAATACATTCAACTTTTTCAACATTTGTATCATTAGAAAGGGAAGGACATTTAAATTTTTTCAACATTTGTATCATTGGAAAGGGAAGAAGAAAATTCAAACATTTCAAAAAATTTATCATTGAAAAGGGAAGAAAAACATTCAACTTTTTCAAAATTTGTATCATTATAAATGAATAAGAACATTCAATTTTTTCAACATTAGTATCATTAGAAAGGGAAGAAGAAAATTCAACTAAAGAAGGTAGAGATGCAATAATTAGATTTTAAACATTAGGAATAGTATCATTTTTCATGATTTTTGGTTCTTGAGACTCTTCAACATTGAAACACAAAGGAGGAGAATCAAGTTTAACATATCCAAAAGCAGATCATTGTATTCATATCCATAAGAAGACATATCATTATGACTATCTTGGTCATTTAACTTTGCATTTGCATCATTTTATCCTTAATTATCATAGTTATAAATAAAGGCAAGGGTTTTATCTTTTTTTTTAATGTTCCATAATATTCTCTTATAAAATAAATTAATCATTAGGTTCATTAAAAATAATATCAAAAGGATGGGACTTTTTTGGATAACTTTAGGGAATCCATAAGCAAGTGAAATTTTAGGAAAAATTTGTAAATCACAAGAAGGATATCCAAAGCAATAAGAGTAGTTAACATTCCTAAAATAGGCTTACATAAGCACAAATCATATTTTAAAAATAAAATACATAAATTTGAAATTTAATTTAAGTGAAGGTAAGAAAACCCTATTATAGAAACTAGGGTTTCAGTTCAATACAGAAAGGTTAGGTTCACCAAATGTTTTATGTGCTTTAGGGTTTTTACAAGATAATACACTATAAAATAAATTTATTTGAAATAAATGAAAATATTTAGATATACACTAAAATATAATAAATAATACAATTTTTTTCTAATCTATCATGTGTAATAAATACAATAAGTACAAAGTAACTAAAGGATAAAGAGAGCATATCTTATTTAATGTTTTACTTTGGATCATGATAGTGATCAAAATTCATCATAGGGCTATGTTATATATTTGGGTTTTTTTCATTCTATGTTTTTAACCTTCAAACAATTGTATCAATCTAGGATAGTAATATATATGCTTATATTCACACTCGATGCTAGTGTCCAATGAAAGACATGCACAAGAGTGACCTCAAATTTGGACCAAACTTGTGCTACCCATGTGCAATTATTATATATCAAATTATGTATTAATGTGTTTTATATCCAAATAATAAATAAACCTATTTATTTTACATTGTAACTCTTATAACCTATTCATAGGGGGTTAGTAATGTGAGTTGAGCTAACCCTATCAACCCTAGTGATTCCAATTGTTACTTACATAGCCAATACTCCTAACAAGGCCTCAAACTCACATATAGTTATCCCTATTATGCATGTGTATGGAAATGTATTAGTATGATTATATGTTCTTTATCCTATTAAACCTTGTTATAAGTGATGAAATTGTATATTTTACATTTTTAATGCTTTAGAAATTTAAAACAGTGTTGTAGTACAATTTGATTTCTTGAAATAGATAATACTTTCTTATTTTAGATTTGCCTTATCAAATTTGAAGGTGTATTAATTAGACCATAGACTTGTATATATAATAACCTTTTGACTTAGATTTAGAACCTAATGATGTGTGAAAAATTGACCATACGATGGGTAAAGAGGGCTACCAAAATGGTCATAATGGGAAAGATAAGGAAAAAGATTTAAAAAATACTAGATAATTGCATCAATCCTAGACATTAACATCGATGCTAGTGTCCTTGACCAATGCAAGTGTCCATGGGATAAAAACACTAAAAAATAATCACAACTAGTATAGGTCCCTAATATACACTAAATAAGGATAAATAAACATATCACATAGGCCCAAGGGGTAGATAAATTAATTGAAATAAGATGGAACTAAAGAGGTCCATAAGAGATGCATCACTAGATCTCTAATTATTAGTAAAGAGGTATATACATATAACAAGACTAGTAATATGTGTATTTGTACAAAAATGGGAGTCTACAGATGTAAATCTTGAGACATGTTTGAGATTTTAATTTTCACATTATCCAATGGGTATGTTTCCCAATGATAGACCACTTGAAATTTTAACTTCACTCATTGAAAGAAGATGAGTCATTAATATAATAAGTTACAAATATTTTCTAGATATTGACACTATATATGCATCATATATAGTATATATAAATGACTATTATGAAGAATGGGCTACTAAAAAATTATCTTAGCTACCTGAGTTTTAATTTTTTATGTGTCAATTATGTTATTTATTTTTATATTATTCTTTGTATCTCATAAAATTGAAAACAACATACTAGATTAATTAACATACTAGTATTCTTATTAAAAAATTTCACCAAGATTGAAAAATGGTGTGGGTCTTCAAGTCTTACCACCTTTTGGAGGTAAAAAGTGAAGTTGTGAAAGAAGAAGCCAGGATTTGTGCAATTTATTTAAGTAAGAGTTTCAATTAGGGGAACTATCTTTATGAGAAGCAAGAGGACGAAGAAGTTGTTAGAAAATATTCTATTTCAATGTTGTCTAAAACATTGAAGCCAAGTGAAAAGAAGAAGAGTAACATTTTAATTCTAAAGAAGATTTGGTAGATAGGAACAAATATTAGTTGAGTTCATTGAATATGGGAAAGGGAAGTGATGGTGTGGGTTTTCAAGGTAAAATCAACAACAAAGGACTATTTGGGAGTGCCTATGGGGTAGAACCAAAGACTACTTGTAGAAAACATGGGTTCTCTAGATGTTTTCTTGGATATTTTTGTGGCCCTTGACTCTCAGTTTTAGGGTTCGTAGTTTGTTGATATGTGTCTTACATCCTCAATATTTGAGAAGGATTTTTGTCTGCGACTTGGACATAGTTAAATTTTGGAAATCTTGCTTGCTATAGACTCTAGACAGCCTGATTTATGTGGCATTTTATTGCATCATTATTTATCTTAGGTAGTTTTTTTTTAAAAGACATTATTTATGGTAATGGCTTCCTTAAGGAAGGATCTTGGTCAAAGAAATCTAAAATTTTCTTTTGATCTAGGCCCAATTTATTGGGTGCTCAGTTTCATTTTGATTAGTTTTAAATATAGGCATGGCCTTATTGTCATGTGTTTATTTATTAAAAACTAAAAATTTGGGATCTAGTACCTTTGGGATGCAAATTTTTTCACATCGCCTATGATTTTTTGTTATGGGAAAAAAAAATTTGGGTTAAGAATTTGTGAGACTCTGTTGAGGATTGGATTAGAAAGATAATGCATTCTTTGGTTTGGTATTTCACTTGAATGGGGTTGTGATAAATTCAAGGCTAAGATATATTTGGGAGGAAGTAAAAATAAAAGGGGAAGACCCCCTTCAATTTCATGTTCCCTTTTTCAATTAATTTATTTTTATAAACAAAATGCCCATTCTAATACTATCCTTCAATTATGAGAAGAATACAAGAAAATATTTTATTTAAATTTTAATTATTTGGTCCCAAATATTCATCATTTATTACTAAGGGCCAATTTTTTAATAAAATATTATTATTTAATATTTAAGCCAAGTGGGGTGTTGGTCTCTAAGTGAAGATCATGATGAGTCCTAAGGGAAACTTACCAAGTGGGGATTGGATTTCTAAGAGAGGATAATGATGAGTTTCAAGGAAAATTTATATTATTATTTAAGTGGATAAAATATAGGATTATAATTTAAAAAAATAATGAAAAAATAGGATCTAAATGAATTATGGAAAGTGAAATAAGATGGAAACTATAACCATAATTAACAAGCCTATTTTAGAAAGTGAATATGGAAAGTTTCTTTTACCCATACTTAGAGATGAAATACAAAAACTTTACATTTCCATGTTAGAGTTAGGAAATGTAAATTTTATACTTGTGGAATTTTTGGATGTTAGGATTTGTTCTCCAACTCTTATTTAAGATAAATAACCTCTTTGGTTGGGGATGTTTTAGCAAAATTAACAATTTATTTCTACTTGTTGCACTTGTGTTTTAGCTATATGAATTGAGTTAAGAACTCCTTGGATTATTGGATATCATATGATGAAATCCATTTTATTTCAATAGGGTAATCTCATACATGTATTTCATTAGAGTTTCACAGTTTTTTAAATTTTCATATTTAGTTGGTGTGTATGTTTGCATGTTTTGGAGTGGGTAGTTTGAGTAGATTCCATTATTGTGAGTCCAATTTTTTTTAGTTTTTTATTTATTAATTATTACTTTAAAACATCCCCTATTTTATTTAATTTAATTATATATATCATTATTATAATATGGAGTTCATAATTTGTCATTTTTATGACTTTCAAAAAAATTGGGTAAATTAAAATTTCTAGTTTGGTATATAAATTTATGTTTGTGATTAAATGATATATAACATAATTATGCCATAATATTAATAATATTTGATTTTATTTATCAATATTTTAATTCTAAGCAATTTCTCATTGCATGTGTGTTAAAATTGCCTTTTTCAGGATCAATTGGACTAAGGAAAATTTGGGTGTTTTGAAAGTAAAAATAAAATACATTTTTAGTTTGAATATTATTTTCATGTATTTTTTTTTTATGGGTGACATGAAAGTGGTATTATATCTCTAATATTTACATCCTATATTTCATTTTTATGTTTTATATTTTTAATATCTTGGAACTTAGATACTTGAGAAGAAAGCCCTGATTCTACTAGCATGTGGGGTGAATATTTTGTTCATAATTCCTAGGGTGAAATCAAGTGAATTAAAATTTTTATCATGTGATGATTATTTATATTATTAAAATATTGGATAAATTAATATCTAATTCAATATAAAATTATGAAAATATAGAGGAGCCAAGATAAAATGATCAATTCAATTCAAAGGCTTCTAGATAACATGTAAAATTCAATTCCAGCTAAAACATCTCAAAATGAAGAGGATACCATAAATACACTCAAGAGAAAGAAACTTAATTTACATGACAACCAATTAAAATTTTGGATGATAGAAGAGGTGAAGTAATAAGAAAAGTTAGAAGTGAAATATTTTCCCAAGGAGCTAAAAAAGAAGATGGTGGAAATAGAAATAATTATGAGTGCACATGAGCCCAAGAAATAAATTATGGAGCATGAACCAAATAAATAAGATGAAATAATATTAAAATAAATTGAAATAAATTAAATAATATAATAATCCACCATACACATGGAAAGTAATGATTTTGATTTAGAAAATAATATTACATTGACTTCTAAGATTGAATTTCCACAAAATGTTTATCTTAAAGAAGTCAAGGAGGAACAAATGATATGTATGAAACATGAAATTTAAAAGGCTAATGGTATCCATAAAACACCTATTTTAGGAATTGAAAAAAAGTGTCCAATGTTATATGAGGATGGTATACCAAATATCCAAGTTTATGAGCAATAAAAGGAATTGGAGTTTCCAAAAATAGAAAGGATGCAATCCTTAGAGGAATTAACCAAGAAAATGGAAGGTATATGAAATAGGAAATACAATAGATCTATAAATCAATCCTAGCTTAGAGAAGATAGATCCTGCTTACACTTCCAACTGGGGATACATTAGATAATTGGGTTTGTGACCACTATGGATTCACTAGACCTAATTAAGGGATGTCTTACCATAATAATATCACTAGGGAGGATTTAAAATCCTCAAGTCAATCAAAACTACAAAGTAATGCTAACTAATTCATATGTTTTCATATTCACTAAACTAATAACAAGTAAATAAAAATATAATCTAGTGCTCACCAGAGCTTACAGCATAAAGTGGGTGTAATAAACATTAGAATTAGACATACATATAAGACATATACTCACATCAATGTATACAAAATCCTAATGCATGGAAGAGAAGTGAAAATGCATATTTATTTACTCTTACAAAGGAGGAACAAAGTTAGGAATATATACCTTTGAAGATGAACCCACTGAGCCTCAATCTCTCCCTTAGCCAAGGTGCTTTGCAAGTGGTTTTTTTGGTATGTAAGGATGATAAGGATAAATCATATCTAGGATACATAACCTATCAATTCATCCAAAAGACTTATCCACAAGACAAGATCTGTATCTCTATAGAAATTATGAAACCCTAAGCTTGATCTTCAAGTAGAATAATGGATAAGAAGATGTGTAATATATCTTACTTCTTTTTATCTTGTATTACAAATGAAAAAATGGCTATGTTTATATAGGTGGATCTAACCCTGAACCCTTCTAAAAGTTTTGGCTGACAAGGTTGACCCAGTTAACCTAGTATTACAATTGATAAAAACTAAGTAGGTCAAAGACTAGGTCAAATAATGGTTGACCTAAAACCTAATAAGTTTTATCAATAATAATATAGGGTTGATGTGGCTGACATAGACATGAAAACTATAAAAAAGGGGTTTAGGTTAGAGAAAGGGATAATGAAGGTGGTAAAAGACTAGAGGAGTGTGTAAAATAGGAGACAAAGCTTAGGGGAATGGTTTTTAGGAGATAAGTGTGTAGATGGCAAAAGGAAAAAGGGACAAAAATCCTAAAAAGTAATAATTTTCTAGCCACCCCTTTCACAGTGCACCTCTTAGGGCATAGACACAGATAGATTGAGACTTGACAGTTTCTTTCAAGATATAAAGCATTAATAATTGATAAAAGATTACAAATATTATGTTTATACTAAAGGTATGAATTTTTATTTTAAAAGGAATATTATAATTCAAGAAACATATGAAGTTAAGTATCAATATGACCTTTTTGTAGGGCTTAAACATGTACATAATAATAATGTCTTAGAAAATACAAATATTTAATGGGAATTTGTGAAGTTTTTCAAATCAGCAATGAAGTTAAACATCTTGAATTTTCTTACAATAAAATTTCAAGGCATGAAAAAGTTAGTATAATTTATTTGTAACCACTCCATATAGTTAAAAATTATTGGCATTATTTTTTTTTTAAATTCAATTTTATCTATACATAAGAGTATGGGATCTAGGTAATAAACTAAGACACATGAAGGTATTTCATCTAGAGATTATTGTACCTCAACTAAAGTCTTATTTAAAGCCCTATCTTTGGATTAAGTCTAAAGGGATATTTTGGAAGAAGTATCTAGCTGACCAAACACAAAAATATTCACTTCTAAATGAGCATAAGAAAATGGATGATGAAACTATGAATGAGCATAGTAGGACGAAACTTTGTTTCTATTAAAAGGACCCATGGACTTTGGGACACAAATGCTTAAAAAAAGAGAAAGTGCATTATATTGAGGCTGTATTAGATAAAGACTTAGAATTAGATACATATAAAAATTCTCATGATCCAAAATATATTCACCATGAAGAAGATAAATAAGAAGATAATGGTGGCATACTCACATCCCTCTCAAGGTCATGTGGATACTACCCTTTTAGAATTCATGGAGAGATTATTATACAAAGATTGATTGTGTTAATTGATAGTAGGACCACCCATAATTATATCGATGAAGGATTGGAGAAGATAAAGAGACTAAATTCAAAAGTGTTTTAAGGCTTCAATGTTGTTGTAGTTGATAGATATGATATACCATGCAAGAAGAAGATTCATAATCTTGACCTAACCTTCAGAGACCATAAGATTTGTGATGATTTTGATGTCATTAGTTTAAGTGATATTGATGTGTTTTTGGATGTAAAATGGATCCATTCTTTGGGTAAGTACTCAAAAAAACATCAAACTATGGAACTCAGATTCAAATCTGATGGGAAGGAAGTAGTTCTAAAAGGAATAGTGAATGGATCTCTACAAGTGGTTATATCAAGTTGTTTGATGATACCTACCAGTTCATCCATGGGTAAGAAATTTATTCTTAACATTTTTAATCAGCATATCATGGTGTTTAATAACTTGACTATAGTATTTACCCATAATAGAAGATTTAAGCACATCATAGAATGGGTATCAGGATCTAAACCTATCATGACCACTCTTCACTAGCACCCAAAGAGTTATAAAGACGAGATCATTAAGACCATTACAGATAGACACCCCATTCCCAAGATAAATGAGATTATTAATGAGTTTCATCATTTCATGCATTGTTTAAAGATTTCTTGGAGGTCAAATAACCATTAGATCTATATAAAGGATGAGTTAATGCCTTAGACAATATCATATATCACTAAGAACATTTTGAGTTCTTGGTCATACCCTTCAGTTTGGTATATGAACCAACCACCTTCCAATCATGTATGAATAATGTTTTTGGAAATCATTTAAGAATATTTGTTTTGATTTTCTTTGATGAAAATTTGATCTACAATAAGACTCGGGAAGACCATTTGATGCATTTAGATGTAGTCCTTCAAATTATAGAGAAATAAGTTCTCTTTGCAAAAGAATTTAAATGTGAGTTTGAGGTCATAGAGATATTGTACTTGGGCCATGTATTTAGTACTTAAGGTCTTTAAATGGATCAACAAAAAATCTAAGTTATCTTAGATTAGCCTCTTCCCACCACACTAACATAGTTGAAATGAATCTTTGTCCTTTATAATTACTACAGAAGACTTGTTAAAGGCTTTCCATATCTAATATCACCCTTAAATGATATGACAAAGAAAGGAGCTTTGGCTTGGAAAAAAAATATCACACAAAGCTTTTGATAATCTTAAGGAATAAATGATTTCATGTTGTGTACTTTTTATTTTAGATTTCTCACTTCTATTTGTTATATAATGTGATTCTTTAGTATAAGAAATTGGATATATATTAGTAGAAAAGGGGTATCCCATAGCATACAAAGGTAATAAGTCAAAAGTATTAGAAAGTGGATTATCCATCCATGATAAAGAGATCTTTTCCAGTATGCATTCTTTGTCCAAGTTTCTACAGTGCTTAGATTATAGAAGATCTTTGGTAAAGATATATCATAATAGTTTAAATTCCTTCCTTGGTCAACGTGACTTGAATGATAAGAAACAAAAATGGATGAGTAAGCTCCAAGATTATGATTTTTATATAGAGCACATGAAATGGAAAAGGAATTTAGTAGTTGATGCTCTCTCTAAAACTCCCACTCTTTGCAACATTTATACTATTTTTGTAGATTAGAGAACTTATATCTTATCTTAGTATGATAAGAATACATTTGTTTCTAACTTTATTTATGGATTGGAGAAGGATGATAGGTACATTGTGGTATTTGGGTGAATTTTATTCAATAATAGAATTTTCATCATTCCTAAATTAAAGATGAAAAAGAAAATCCTAGAAGCATTTCATGATACACCATTAGAAGGAAATCCAGGATTTTTCAAAACCTATAGATAGATTAGAGAGATATTATCATGGAAGGGTCTAAAAAATTATTTTATTTTGCATATAAAATAATGTGTAACATGCCAAAATAATAAGGGAGATCAAGAGTTTCACGCAAATTTGCTACAACCACTTCCCATTCCTGAATAAAAATGGGAAAGTATATCCATAGATTTCATTACAATGGAAGTAGAGACACAAGAATATGGGAATTTATAGACTATTTCTTTGACACAAATCTATTAAAATTTATATCTTACGATATATATCCCTATCAAAGTAGTGTAACAAAATCATGGTGAAGATTTTTTGAGATTGATTTGGATTTTGGTAACATTCAGAGTAGAAGAGTTAGTACAGTTGGATTTTCATTTCTTATCATGCATTATGTCATGGATCATCTAAAGGTTTACATTTATGATATTATGAGTCATGAACATTTATTTGATATTTATTATCATGAGATCATGTTATTTTTGAAAAAGGTGATCGCATTACATGAATTGTAAAGGATGTTTTGGATATCAGGGAAAATAGATCTTTTAGTGCTTTTTTGTAGTAGTTATCCCACTTGACAAGTATATGATTCAAATTACATGGGCATTAAAGTTTGAATAATCACATGGTCATGATGGTTCTTGAACATAATGGTTTAAAATTGCTTGTGGGAAAGCAATTTTGGGAAGAACAAATTATCATGTCCCCTTTTTCAATCAATCTATTTTTATAAATAAAATGCCCACCTGTAATACTAGTTTGGGTTGCAAGAAGAAGAAAGGGAAATAGTTTATTTAAATTTTAAATATTTAGTCCCAAATGTTCATAATTTATTAATAATGGCCAATTAACTAATAAAATATTTTAGTCAATTGGGGTGTGGGTCTCTAAGTGAAGATCATGGTGAGTCTTAAGGGAAACTTACCAAGTGGAGTGTGTATTTCTAAGAGAGGACAATAATGAGTTCCAAGGAAACTTTTTATTCTTATTTAAGTGGATAAAATCTAGTAAATTTTGATAATATAAACCAAATAAGGAAAAATCAAGAGCTAAGTGAATTATGGTAAGTAAAATAAGATTGAAACTATGACCATAATTAGCAAGTCTATTTTAGATGGTGAATATGGAAAGTTTCTTTTACCCATACCTAGAGATGAAATATGAAAAAATTATATTACCCTTGTAAAAGTTAGGAAATGTAAATTTTCCACTTGTGGCATTTTGGGGTGTTGATATTTACTCCCCAACTTTTATTTAAGATAGGCAGCCTCTTTGGTTTGAGATATTTTGGCAAAATTAATAATTTATTTATGCTTGTTACACTTATGCTTCAGCTATAGGATTTTAGGATGAAACCCCTTTGACTTCAAGAGGGTAATATCATATAGATATTGCATTGGAGCTTCACATATTTGTAGATTCCTGTATTTAGTTGGTGTGTTGTTTGCATGTTTTGGAGTGGGTAGTTTGAGTAGATTATAGTGTGGCGAGTATAGTTTTGTTTAAGTTATTTATTTATATTTTTATAACTATAAAATATCCCCTATTTTTTTTCTTTCATTATATATATATATATATATAATTACTATGATATAGAGTTCATAATTTGTCATTTTTGACTTTTGGTGAAATTAGGTAAATTGAAATTGTTACCTTAGTATAAAAATTTGTGTTTGTGATTAAATCTAGAAAATTTGTGATATATAACATAATGAGGCCATACCATTACTGATATTTTATGTTATTTATAATTTTTTTGAGTATAATAAATTTCCCATTGCATGTGTGTTAAAATTACCATTTTCGAGATCAATTGGTGTTGAGAAAATTTGGGTGTTTTGAAAGTTAAAATAAAATACATTTTTAGTTTGAATATTATTCACATGAAATTTTGGGATGGGGTACATGAAATTCAATAGTATATGAATTTTAGATCCTAGGCATGTTGCTTTGGCTTTGTGGCATCACAATTCTAGTATTACTTTTTGGGTATTTAGTTAATTTTTTTGTTGTTCTAGAGTTTCCTTTTGTCATAGTTATTGAATTTAAGTCTTAGGTGGATATTTTTTGGGTCTCAAGGAATTTAATTTTCACGATTCAATTTTTTATTTGGATCATTAGGTTGGAAGTTTTTACTAATTATTATTTATCTAGTTTGAAATTACCACATCTTGTTTGGATGCTTGGGTGGATTGATGACGTGTGCCTTTTGGTCTTGATTTTTTTGGCCATTGTATTTATTAAATCATGTGTTTATTTTATTAGGTTCTTATAGATGATTGGGAACTTATCCATTTGATGTCCCTCTCGAGATCCCTTTTCTAGATGTTATTTTTTTGTTTGGACTACCTTGGTAGCAATTGCATTTTTAAATTCAAATTTAAATCTTGGTCACCTTTTTGGGATATGTCATATTCATTGCCTTATTTACACTTTTTTTTAGATTTAGGGCCTTTTGAGACCCTATTATTTATATTTTCTCTTGTGTTGGTATGAATGGCTGGCTCTTTTTTGGTTCCTTTTATTGGGATTGAGTCTTTTGGGGACCACAAAACTTATCTCTCCCATTTATGGGTTCTTATTTGGATCATTATTTTGATATGGATTCCCCTTTTAATACTTCTCCTAACTATTCTAAGAATACATTAATGGGACCTTATCTATTTAGTGTTTCTTTTTAGGGATCCAATCTCCATTATGATCAGGGTGGCTTTCTTGTGGATACTTGAGCTTCCATCTATGCCTAGGCTATTTCAAACCTAGTCAAATAATATATTGGTAATCTCTTCATTGACTATGTTGGGATTGGGTCCATTAGGGACCCCAATGGTTCCTTTTGAGACTAGGTCTCTCTCTCCATTAGTTTAGGTTAGTTTTTGATCTAGCTAAAATTAGTTGGTTCCTACACCAGTAAATTTTTTTGTTGATCTTTTCACTATTCTTTCCTCTTTGGTTGGCTCTCTTTTATTTTCTTGGTGAGTTGTACCTTATTTTATCTTGTGTTTTCCAAGGGTAGATCCAGACCTCCTGATGTGTCTAGGATGGGTTCCACACTAGTTCAAAAGTGGGTTCACCTTAATCCAAACATATTAGCATGCCTTCCCAAACCCAATGGAGGTTTGGGCCTCTATAAGCTAAAAATCATGAATAAAACCCTCTTCATAAAATTAGGATGTAAAACACATAAAGAATACAACCCATGAAACTACATAATTAAGTAAAAATACCTGGAAGGTAACGATAAGGATTGCTTCCTATGGGAGGAAGGCCTAAATGATGGCTCATATTTCTAGAAGTCCATTTAAAGTGGTAAGAGTATAATCTATAAAGGTTTTAGGTATAATATTGATAATGGTGAAATAGTGGAATTTTTTTATGACCCCTAGATTTATCAATCCCCCTTACACTCTAGGACCCATGGATTAATATGTGACCTCTTTTTAAAGATTCTTGGGGTTTAAAATTCAAAATTTATTGGTCTTATGAGAATGGTATTTCTTGTTGGAATCCTCTCCACTTCGATCTAGTCGATGAAGATATTTCCCAACCCTTATTCAAGCTCAACATGGATCTTCAACATGTCCACATTCCACTTTTTCAAAAGGAGGACCTTTTGTTTTGGCCTACCAAAGATAATGGGACCTACTCTATGAAGTCAAGATATTTGCTTGATCTAATATTAGAAGAGGAGTGGGATTACTAGTGGCCTTTCTAAATCAAACACCTCATTCCTAAGCTTAATGTATTATTTTGTTTGGTGGCCTAGAACAAAATTATCACTATTGATAATTTGGTTAAGAGGGGTATGACCATCCCTAATTGTTTTTCTCTATGCAAATTATTTGAGGAATCAACCTCCCACCTATTATTATATTTCCCTTTTATCTATTTGATTTTGGATCTTTTCCTCCAAAAAGAAAGTATCTCTTGGGTTTTCCTAGTGTTACATATTGATTTACACACTAAAATTGATTTGCTTATTAAACATATATTAATGGGTTTAATGTTGTTTAAGTATTTTTGTAGTAAACTATTTTCATTTGTGTTGATGTATGGACAAATATATAATGAGCATTTTGTGTGACTCACTAATTGATTGGTTAGTTATACATGATTTCCATATGCATGTGGATTATATTTATTTAGTATTATTATTCTTTAGCAACATTTTTGTTGATTATCTTGGTTATGTAGTAACTACTATTTGCATTTATGAGGTGGATATAGGAGAAAATGTACTCTCTAGACAAATATGGAGGGAGAGTATCATTAGGGAGGATGTTGTAGATGAATATGTTGTAGGTCTAGAGATTTGACAATGAACCTAACACATACCATGTAGTGAAATAATGCACGATTGATTTAATTTCATTGTGTCTAATTAATTCACACTTCAATGTGTTAATATGGTTTAGATCAATGTTTATATGTTATTCATTCTTATTTGTAGTTATGACTATTTTCTATGATTATAATGTGGAATGTTTAGTTGATATAAGTTATTTTGATAACTTTACTTTCGCTTGACTACATAACCATTAAAGGTGTGTACCTACAAGCATTCAACAAAAAGTATTGCTAGAACACACATATACATGGCATGGAAAAATTTATTTTTGATCATATAAAAAGATTATTTTTATAATCTTTATCTAACCTAGACCTAAGGGGTACCTAGGGTGACTTAGTTTTTAATTGCCTAATGGTTAACTAGGTTTGATTGTTTAATGCTCAGCTTGATTATTTAATGTTTAATGGATAGGTATTCAAGTTTTATTAAAAAATAATTATTATGTTATTAACATATTATGATGTCAACCCTAATTCAAAAATATATAATTGGTTTTAGTTATCTTGGTCATTCAAACCATGCAAAATTGAGATGTTGAGGGTTTGAGTGTGAGTTAGAGGATAAATATGGGGAAAATGTGTTGTGTGGTGGTTGAGATATGAGATATGGGAAGTATGTTGGGAATTTATTATCTGATGGTGAGTCATTCTTAGAGTGATAGAGAATGGGTCACCATTATATTAGGGGCTTTCAAAATGCATGAAATTGAGGGTGAAAAAAATAAAAGAGGATGGATTTTTTGGATTTTGGATGGTAACCATAGAAGATAGAGGAGAATGAGAGGAAAGAAAGGAATGAACAAACACAATAAAAGAGACTACTTTAGGGTAATACATAGATAGGGTTTTTTTCATGGTTCATTCTAAAAATTTGTATTCCTATTATATAGATAAATGATAAAATTATGTTGGGGTTTCTTTGAATGGTAGTTTAGAGTTTAAAACCTTTGAGAGGGTCAAAAATTTGACCCTATTGGAGAAATAATTCCCACACAAAATCGAATCCATGACTCTATTTATTATATCATGAATATAAAGGGTTAGGGTTACTAGGAAAATAAAATGATTGTGTGTTTAGTCACATGGCTAGGTTATGGATTTGTTTAGTTTACATGCATGGATAAGTTCTATTTTATATATTTATTACATGGTTATGTGTCATTTTATTTATGCCTAATATGTCTATGTGTTAGTGAAATATCTCAAACATTATTTTGGGTATAGGGTTCAAGTAGGGTTTTTAATGATCATTTTATTGACTGAGTTTTACTTAGCATGTTTATATATTAAAAAGGTTAGGACTTGTGATATTATTTTGGATTTATAGTTTTATTTGGTTTTGGGATATGTAAACAAGGTTTTTGTTGGATATTACTTGAGTTTATTCAATGTGTTTCTATTTTGAAGGGTTGAGAATTATTATTTTATAACCACCTATGTATAAATATTATTACAGAATGGCAAGCTAATCTAACTTAGGTTGTTTATCAGCTGAGTTGATTGTATATCAACTGTATATAAATGTGTGTGAGTCAATAGTATCAAATGATTATTTATTGAATATACTTGAAAAAATATTTATGGAATGTGAGTTGATTTTGTATAATATAGTATGGATAGATGGATGTTATTAATAGATTTAACTATGTATACAAGTTATAGTTGTTTGTGAATATGCTATTTTAAGTCAACTATGTATAAATAAATGTGGGTCAATTATGTATAAATGAATGTGGTTTGACCATGTATAAATTTTTGTGATTATATTATGTAAAAATAATGATGTTTGGACTATGTTTAATCATATATTTATTGACTATGAATTGTTTTAGTCATTTACCATATCCATTGGTTTAATAGTATTTTGATATATATATATATAGTAGTTTTATATTCATGGGTTTGGAATACACAAAATTACTGAGTCAATGTGTGTGTGTGTGTGTGTGTGTGTGTGTGTGTGTGTGTGTGTGTGTGTGTGTGTGTGTGTGTGTGTGTGTGTGTGTGTGTGTCTATTACAATTAGTTGTATAAAATGATTGGGTTATATTAAATTATTAGAATAGAATTATTTTAAGATTATGTGTTGAGTAACATAATTATTTATTCAAATAGATTTATTGAATAGTATAATAATTTCTATAAGTTTCATAATTTAAGTATGTATACACATACACTTATGAACATAGGATTATACATTGTCAGTTGAATTATTTATTTAAGATAATCCACTGTGTGTGACATGGATAAATGAAAGATGTCTAACTAGGGGTTAAATGTGTTGGATGATTTCAATAAGTTAATTTACCATATGATACATAACACTATTTAATAGTTTATATTTGTATTTTAATGCATTTATTTTGGGTTTTGAATGTTTTATGATGCTAATGTGATTTACATATTTTTTATATATGAATTTATATTTCTTAAGTAGGGTACTTGGAATATGAACATATATAAATATGTATACATGTAATTATGGATTATACAGAAAGATGAATATATATTCTTTATGAATAGTTCATAAAAACACATATACATACATATATAAATTAACACTTAAAAATTATATGCATAGGTGTGTGTGTGTATGCATATAATTTTTAAATGTTAAATTATATATATATATATGACCATTTATATGTATATAACATGCCATTAAGAAATCGGTGGATAAGGCTTTTAAATCAGGACATACTTGATAAACATATGTATGTAGATACTTTGGTAATATGACCATTTATATGTATATAACATGCCATTAAGAAATCGGTGGATAAGGCTTTTGAATCAGGACATACTTGATAAACATATGTATGTAGATACTTTGGTATAAAAGTAGATGTTTTTTATAGTGAATAGATTTATTCATATGCAAACTAGGATTTAATCATTAATTTATAATATGTTATTTCAATTATAAATTATGAGGAAAATGATTGATTGTTGATTATGAAAAATAAATTTTGTATTTATTATTTTTTGATTAGCTTAGGATTTATTTTGAAATTCCTGAATGGTATTATTTTTATTATAGTATTTGTGAACAAGAGATGTTTGTATGGAATTGGTAAATTTTTAAATATTATGAATATTTCTAGAAAATAATTATACTTGTAATATTGCCTATTTGGATAATGTAATTTATGTTGTGTTAGAATTTATAAAGTGTGATAGAAGATATTAATTTGTTATTCTATTTCATGTGATAAATTCAAGTTATTTCTTTGTATTCAATTGTTGTTGCAATAGTACTAGATTTATATGAGAATTTCAAGGAAATATTGTATATTGATTGTTACTAAATCTTGTATTAATGGCAGCAGGGATTATTATAATAATAAGGATTTCATGCATATTTTAGAGTCATTAATACCTAGATTAAATGAAATCTGACTAAGTGTGTGTGTGGTTATGATTGATCTAATCGATCATTAAACTATATGAAAACTTTGGATAAAGTAATGTTTATAGTTAAAAATTATCATTTCACCTATTTGATTATATGCATGTATGTACTATGTCATGTTAGAATAGAAATATTTATGATATGTTACATGTATCTAAAATCTTACAACATACGGGTTCTAGTTGACTTCTCTATACCTACACCATTATCATTTGCTCATCCATGAAAGGATGGATATTCCATAGTTGGTAATTGTGTGGGGGGTATATGGTCTATATTTGGTGTGGAAAATCAATCTGATGATGTTCTCCCTTTCCTCCAATAGTTAGCCAATAAAGACTTATATTCATGATTTTAGTTTATATACACATAATGAGTTTATGAATACTCATTAGTTATTTGGAACATTGTATTTATTTATATTTACTTGGATTTAAAAATATTAATTTATTATACTTGATAAATATAATATTAGATGATCTTATTGTATAACTTTTAGCAGTTGGTTGGGTTATTATTTAGTAGATACACTTTATGTGATAGATTGAATTTGTAATTTGGTTGAATATGCTAATCTGATCATTATCTAAATGAGTCATAATTGATTTATTATGTAAGATACATTTATTTAAATATTAATTAAATAATCTCTTTTGGGAAAAATTTGATTTGATTATTAAAATAAATTTAAAAAAATGTTTTTTGAATTAGACTTAGTGGGGTTCTGACACCTAGGCTCATTTTTGGACTTGATTACACAATGAAAACCTCCCTAGTTTTTTTCCTCTCTTTATTTATGGTGGAACCTTTCTATACCCCATATATTTTAGGATATTTGGAAGGTAGGGATGATAGAATTTTGACTAACAAAAAGAGAAGCAACATCTTAATATTGCATAATTTATGCTCAACTATTTTAGAGAACTAGTAGGCTTTCCCTCCTAATGAAAAGACTCCTAGGTATCTTCCTAAGTTTTTCATTCTTTGAAATTGAAACCTTGACTATGTGTTGAATGTTCCTAAATATTTAGTTGTCAGGTGATCTACTAAATGGTTGAAGCCACCATATGGATGGTTGAATCTCAACTTTGAAGAAGCCTCAAAGGGTAACCAAAGTAAGGTTGGAGGGGTGGTTATCAAGGATCATTATGGGATGGTGTTAGAATATTACATAAGTCCCCTTGGGGTTCAATATAATCATGTAGTCAAAGTAATGGATACATTATAGGTACTTCATCTTGCCTCTAGGCTTAATGTTGTTAGCTTAGTCATCAAAGGGGACTCACTAAACATTATCAATACCCTGTTAGGAAAATCCACCCCCTTACATACTATTAAATCTATCATCAATGATGCTAGGTAGTTCATTTATTCCTTTGGAGAGGCCTTTATCCATCATGTGTTTTGTGATGAAAATTTTCTTAGGAATTGATTGGAAAAATTTGGCATGGAATCTCTCACGTTGGTCACATGGGAGGGAGTCCATAGTATATTGACCCATTTATTAGACTCAATTAATAATGATTAAAACAACATGTTAGCATATTTATACAAGTTTTTAAAACACATGAATTACATACTTGGGTGTACAAAGTAATCACCCCTTCCTACATAATGATTATTACATGTTTAGTCCTAACACCAAAAGTGACAAAAAATTCAAAATTGCTTGAAATCTAAAGTTGGAGGAGAACAAGGTAGACATTATTACATGGAATAGGAATAAATCATTTAATGAGAAAATGGGAGGATATAAAGACTATTTAGAACTACTCTCTTTCATGAAGGTCAAGGAAAATAAAAGGGCATGGAAACAATTGTGTAAGGGTAGACTTATGGAGTATATGCAATTAATCTCAAGGCACAAAAAATAAATATCAAAGGAATTTGTTATGGCATGGAACTAGAGAATGGTAAAAGTGAGAGGAATTAATATTATTGTGACTAAAAAACATATAGGGGAAATTAATGGGATAAGATGTGATGGAGAAAAGCCTTCAAGGATAAAATCTGTAAATTAGAGTTGATGCAAAAAAAATCCACACCAACAAAATTTTGAAGACTAAGAATAAGGGCTTCTTGAGGCAAGACCTACCTTACAATTATCCAAAAAAAATCTTAAAAATCATGAAGTATTTGACACTTGAAGTTAATTTTACACTCATATTCTCTCATCATTTTTTATTACTTAATCACTTTCATGGGCATAAAATAAGTTTACCCTACTACCTCCTCAAATCTCTGGAAAGTATGGTCCTTACCTATTAGATTAGTAACAAAAATGACATAATCCATCAGGGATTGATCTTATTACTCTTCCAATCTAGATAACCCCTACATGGTAAACTTATCCCTATCCTCACATCAGAAGACCCTTATGAGGAACTTGGGATTTCAAAAATGGAGGAAAGATTCCCAACCCCTACCATTTACCTTCCCACCTCCCCCTCTACCAAAACCCCCAATAAATACCCCAATAAGTATTTGGGAACCATAACCCCATCCTCCATGACCAAAAGACAAAAATTGTGGCCATTTCCTAGCAAGAGGAAGAAGGAAATAGGTATAAAAATGTCTATAATCTAGAGGATCTAGACTAGGACTACAAAACAAAGCTATAAGCCTTTAAAGAAAAACTAATGGCTATGGGAAGGAACATGTCCAATCTTATCAAATAATGGAATAAATTGAAACATGAGACTTAACAACTCAAGTAAGATTTGGACAAGGGAAAGTAAATTAAAATTCTCTTGACTGAGAAGGAATTGACCTAGAAAAAACTAGAAGCACTGAAGACCTTACTAACACCAAAGGATAAAAAGACCACTCTGAAGAAGCATAAAACCAAAGAGGTCCCTCTTAAATGACTAAGTAAGTGAACTCATGGAAGGAAGATGAAGGAATTACTGAAGGCAAAAGATAAGGTGAGCTCTAGAGAGCTCTCTATTTCAATTTAGTTTTTAGTCATGTTATTTATTTTTACTACTAGTTTATAGTTTTCTAGTCTATGTTAAATTTTTTGATGGACTTCTATGATTTGAAGCCTGTAGTGGCTTAATTTCTTGACCTTGGGTTATTTTTTTGTTAAAACTTGATGGTTTTTGGTCTTTTTAAAACCTACCTTGTTTACCAAGTCTAATAAAAATTAATATCAAAAATCACTAAAAATTTAGTATTATGTAAATTTGAAAACTACATAAATTATGTTATTGTGTTATTTTCAAATAGTTTAAATTTATATTACAATGGTTTAAAATTTCTTAAATAATATATTTAGGTTATACATATGGAAAATCTTTATTTTACACTTTTGTTTTTGATATGAAGGGATTGTGTAACATGGTTATGAATATTATACAATAGAGAATTAAGTTCTCATCACTACATATCTTAAATAATAAATGTTTAATAAAATAGAAAAAAGAGACTTATATTATAATTTAAAGTTACATCTCCAATATAAATTGTCTAGTGTCAACATGACAAATATAAAAGGTATCATAATCAGTTTTCTATAGTATATCTGATTTGGAATTCTAATTTCAATTATAAACAAAGATAAAATTATAAATAAAATATTTTCAATATAAACCAAGGAGACATCATTCAATCTGATGAATTCCAATTTATAGTTGTGGAGCAGATGATGTTGTCTCAACTTCTCCTTTCCTTGAATTATTTTGTAAAACACCTCCTCTAAAGAGATCCTCAGCTATAACATTTATATTGGTAATTTGTGTCCTTTCTTCGTGTGTTGTACCTCATGTTGATATTATAGTAGGATCCACATATATTTTATCCTTGAATATAAATTTTGGATCTATGTTGTGTTTTTTGATTATCTTCATCAGCATATTGTTTTATTTGCTTACTAGCACAAGTTTTTCCTTCAATGTAGTTACAAAATTTAAGCTTTTGTGTATTTTTTCTAGATGAATTTTTAGTACTTGCACTTAATTATTTAGGTTTTCATATTTTGACTACAATTTATAAAATAAATTATGTTAGATAAAGTTGAAAATAATGTAAATAAATTTCATGAAAAAATTATTGCTTACCAAAGCTTTATCTCTCTGCATTAGCAAAGTGATGAAGGTTTTGATCTCTTTCCCATTTGTTGTGGTATGCATGTGCCTCTGCATTCAATTTTTTCAATTTATTTATAATAATATCTAGAACATTATCAATTTAGGGATTGATAACTATAATTGATCTTGATTCCACTTGATTCACTAAAACATCAACTTTAGAGGGATCATTTTAAACCAAATAATATAAAGAATATATTTGTGAGTGGTTGTGAAAATGTTCATTAATTTCCTTTATCAAGACTTCCCCTAACTCCCGTACTTTTATTAATTTGATGTCAGACTACATGACATCACCAAGCAAAGCCAAATCATTATATGCAATAATATTGTAATGGAAAGGACATCAACTCAACAAAAGATTGCTCAGCTTCAAGGGTTGAGGTAGGTGTTGAACTAGATGAATCATGACCAATGGTTTGTTATAGTGATTAAAATTGATGTTTTTATCTAAATGTTTCCCATATTATCTATTTGGTAATACTAAATTCTTCCCCCTAGTCTATACAGAGTGAGGAGGTGGTGGTGGTTACATATTATGTCTTACATAATGTGGCCCTATAACAGGAAACGTCTTCATAAAATAATAAACAAATGACTTCAACATAATTTAAAGTGTGTTTAATTATAGGTTAGAAACATTATGATCCATACTTGAAGTTTTTGATATGTTTTTTCATGGTATATGTGGTGTAATAGAAAGTGAAACTACATCTTGTGCTAAATAGTCATAAACTTATTTTATGATATAATTTAATAAATAACATATTTTCAAACTTAAAGTCACATACCTTGCACTGAAGGATACTATTACATAGAATGTGTTTTTGGTTGTGTAGAACACTATTGATTAGGTTGAAGGAAAATTTTTCCAATGTCGGAGGCTATTATAAAATTGAATGAATAATTAACAATGCCAAAACTTTGGATTTTAACAAAAACATCAATTTTTAATAAAAATCTAAACTTTAAAAACTTGGATTTGTGTATGTGCCTTGTCGACATTAAGTGGTAGTAGGTGATGACAAAGTTCATGTAATACAAAAAATATACACAAGATAAATCTAGATACATAATCAATTGGTAAATGACATAAATTAACATAGATATTTAATGTGGGAAAACCTCAGGTGAGGTAAACAAAACCACAATGTGATATATTCATATATGAGAAACCTATTAGCCCAATACAATATTTTTCAACTCCCTTATTCTCAACAAGTCTTCACAAAATACTTGTAATATATTTACCACACATAAATATTAAATTATCTATAACATAGAATTCACTAAATGTATCAAGTGATTACCAATGGGGGTAAAAACCCTATTTACAATGAAATGAGGAGAGGTGACCATTGTAACCAATAGTTCCAACCTTTCCCATGAACATATAAAAAAATGGTAAATAAGAAACAAATATGTTTTATTATTTATTTACACAAGGTTTTCAACCCATGTTAATAAATAATAAATCGTTATTATTTAATTACCTAAAATGTAGTAAGGGTCTATAATAATACCCCGTTTTAACATTTCTCTTTAATGATAAGTGGAAATAAATACAATAGTTTCCTTATTTAAGTAATTATATTATGTACAATTATAAGGATTTAAAAACCTTCATCATGTCAAACATCACCTTTTAAAACAAAAATAATTACAATCCATAAACTACTTTTTAAAGTAAGTCTAGGCTAGCATGATCATCAAACTACATCTCATAGTTTCTCATGAATAATCAACCAAGCATATTTGGAGCCTTTTATAACACAAAAACTTACATTATATAGTATAATTCTATATATTGGGTACATTGTAAACTCAAAATTTATGAAGTTTATAAAAATCACATACAATGACTTATTACAATGCTTTACAATGAGAAGAAGAATAGAGAAGAAGAAAAAACAAATGTACATTATGAAGTGACATTTTCATGCACATTCCCCCTCAATGGAAATTACATTATTGCATGAAGCTAACAAAACTTTATATCACCAAGTGGTTTTGTAAAGATATATGCTATGTGTTCATTCATAGGATAGAACTAAAGATAAATATCACTATTGAGGACTTTTTCTTGGATAAAATGCACATGAACTTCAATATGTTTAGATATTTGGTGTTGCACTATATTTTTCACTAGATATATATAACTTTTGTTATCACATAGAAGGTTGGTACTATGAAAAACATCCAAATTAAGTTTTATTAACAACATTTGAATCCACATGACTTATTTAGTAACTTCCATAACACTTTTTTACTTTTTTTAAATAGAAGAAATAGAAATAATGGGTTACTTTTTGTTACTCCAAATGATAGTACCTACACCAAACTTAAACACATATCTAGAAGTGATTTTGTGATCTATAATGTCACCAACATGGTCAACATCACAATAACCATATAATTTAACATTATCAATGGAAAAAAAATAAACTAAAATTAATAGTTCTTTTCATATAATGAAGTATATGTTTAGCTAATTTATAATGAACTAAATATGAATAATACATGAATATAAAATAAACACTACAATAAATTAAATATCAAGCCTAATAATGGTTAGATAAATTAAGCTACCCACAAGATGTTTGTAAAGTGTGGAATTAGATTTTTCACATATAATTTTTGCATCAAACATAACAACTTTAATAGGATTAGATGTAGGCTTAAAATAAATCATATTATAATATCATGTGCATACTAAAATTATGATACAATAATTAAATTTTTAGCCTAGAATATAGTCATTCTTAAAAAAAATGATATAGAATGCCTAATTCAATCATTTCAAACATTTGACTTATTTCATCCCTAGGAATTAAACTAATTAGATCACTAGTAATCAGAAGATCATCAACACATAATACAATTAATATTAAATGGCTATTAATAACTTTAACAAAGAGATCATTATCAAGATAGAAATTAGAGAAACCAAGTTCTTTAAACTAACTAGTAATTTTAGAATACCAAACTCGAGGAGCTTATTTAAACCATACAAAGATATATTTAACTTACAAACATAATTCTCATTATTAGGGTCAGTGAAACCTTTAGGTTGAGTCATCCAGATTTATTATTCTAAATCACCATTCAAGAATGCATTTTTAACATCCATTTGGTGTATAATCTAGCTATTTTGAACTATAATAATAATTAATAATTTAACAGTACTCATTTTTGATATAAGAACAAAGATTTTAGAATAATCAATCTTGGGTTTTTGAGTAAACCCATGAGCATCTAATATTTATTTAAACTTGACAATTTTACCAATTAAATTATATTATATTTTATAAAGCCACTACAACCAACAATATGCCTTTTAGGTGGAGGTGAGATAATATCCTAAGTTTTTTTTTAATTGAGTCATTATAATCAACTTGCATAAATTTTTTTATCTATCATATTGAATGGATTCCTTAAAAAAATGAGGTTTGCATTCATATATAGACATTAAAACATGATAATAATGTTGAATTTTCCTTAATTTATTAATATTATCAAGTTTAAAATAATGGATTAGGTATTTTACCTATTTCTATCTTTTAAATTGAACATGAAATTTAGAGGGCTCCTCTGACTCTAATTTATCCAAATATGGAAAAAATATCATTAAGGCATTTGCTTCAGATTAAGAACATTTATATTCTCAATTATTTATATTTTATATAGATAATACACTCTTAATCCTTTATTTTTACCTTCATAATTGATAGAAATGGACAAATAAGAGGTAGGATCAGTTTTATTTCTTTTAGCTTTAGGGGCAAAGATGGAAGAAACACTACCAAAGATCTTAATATGAATCACATTGGGTTTATTTTTAAACCAGATTTATAAATGGGTAGAAAGATGTAAAGATTTATTAGGTACTATATTCATAATATGCACAACATTATTCATGGCTTTAGTCCATAAGAACTTAGGATTATTTGCAAAATGCAACATTGTTCTAGCCATTTCTATAATGGTGTGGTTTTTTATTTTAGAGAATAGAGAGTTGTTAATTCCCTTTGAATACCAAAATTAATACAAAAATAATCAAATTATTTACTAATATATTCACCACCATTATCAAATCTTAATATCTTAAGAGAAAAATTAGAAGAATTTTTAATAACTTTAAATTCTTTGAATTTAAACAACACTTCAAATTTATTTTTAATGAAATATGACCAAATCATTCTAGTATTATCATCAATAAAAGTAACAACATATAAATAACCATTAATAGATACAACTTCAAGAGGTATTATAACATCATTATGAATTAATTTTAGAGTATGTGAGGAATTTGAATCATGATTCTTGTGAAAGGTATTAGTATGTTGCTTACCATGTAAGTAGCCTTCACAAGTTTCATGATGAGAAAAGATAGAAGCAAAACCAAAAATAAGATGATGAGAATACATATCATGTAAACTTTTAAAATTAACATGTTATAATATTTTATTCCATAATTGAGATTTATTCTTAACATGCGATAAAAATAACATGCAAAAGAAGCAGAAAAATGTATAAACCATTCTTTTGAACACCTTCAATGATCAGATAACCATATTTATTTATAATGGACCAGTTATACTTAATCAGAGTTATAATGAAATTATTGTTCATAAATTGATAAAAATGTGATATTTTTTTGTTAAGTTTAGGTACATATAAAACATCATTCATAGAAATATTTACAAACTTTATCTTTCATTACTTATTTGATTCTAAAAATTAATTATCTCCTTAGTAAATATTTTCAAAAATAATTCTAGTATTAGATAAAATATGAGATAAAAAATTCATATGGTGAAATTCACTTCTATCTAAAATCCATTAATTTTTATTTGAAATAAACAATGTAGCATACAAAATAATAACATTAAAATTTTGTTTCTAATTATTGTTCTGATTATGGTTCTTAGGATGGTTTTGATTACATTTCATCCCTTTGTTATTTTTATGGGTTTTATTGTTAGTTTTATAATTTTTTTAATATAATTTTTTTCTCATATGACCAAAATTACCACACATATTAAAATTCTCATTAAACTTATGTTTATGATTCTTATTGCCAGATTTCTTGTTTCCATTTTTACCATTAGCAGAATTAGGGTTAGATTTCTAGCTTCTATTATTCTTAGAAATAAGATTGAGAATGATAAGTTCCTAATTTACATTATATTTAGAAAAAAAATTATAAATCACTTTATCTTATTGAATTATAAGAGCTAATAGGGTAGTGTAGTCGAGTATATCTTGCTCTATTTAGTATTTTGAATTTAAAATTGAAATAAAATTACAATTTTTTCATGAATATTTAATTGAATAACAAAATATAAAAATTGAGATTTAATTAGATTATAATTACATATATCAAACTAAATTTTAATTTTCTTAATTTAAATAATAAAGTTAACAAATTTTTCATCACCTTTTATAATGTAGACACTATTTCTGAGTTAGATAGCACCTCAGTGTTATACACTTAGTAAACTCAAACCTTGGTTATTATTCTCAATTCTAGACCTTTACCACTTTTTAAAGTCTTTTATCTACTCTATCTTGTGTTCTTTGTCTTATTTCTTAGTCAAAACAATCTTATATTGATGACCCAAACCTTATATCTTATCCATAATGCTTAAAACCTACTTATCTTCCACTTCTACAAGTTATGAGTATGTATCTATTTTCTTGCTCCTTGAATGTTAACATTTGAGATATACACTAGCATTCACTCTAGTGTTATGACCCAATTCAAGTGTCAAATTACCTAAATTCATCCAATTTACAAATGAAATGTATCATACTAGTCAGTGTAAGTGATTTAATGTGAGTTATTTCTCTCAAGATATTGATATAAATACAAGATCAACTCTCATTCATTCCTCACCTATAAAAGACTAAAAGAGACCTAGGAAACTTATCAAAGGCACTCAATCAAGAATTCAATTGAGTAAAGCTTCCCTATTTTTTCTTATTTTTATATCATTCATAGGAATAACACATCTATAGGTCTAAAGTACTAAAAGAGTATCCCAATAGCTATATTTGCCAAGTTACAAGCTAGGTCACCATTGTAATTAATTATCACATATTACATGATTCACACACAAGAAAACATATAGAAGATAAATACATCAATATAAGGCCCTTTTTGGAGCATTGACTATGTAGGCAAAACTCATTGATAGTGAGGTCTTTGGGATTAACTCGACACCATGTGTTTGTAAACCCATTTACCCCAAAGTCGGTATGAAGATGAAGAACCAGGGTTTTATAATGATATTCCATGAACTATATCTAAATTAATCAAATAAAATACAAAGATAAAACTATAATCATACAAGCATTCATATCCATTTCTAATATATATTTCATAATGACACTTATGTTGAGTTCAAATAGTAACATCGATACAACCATCAGATGCTGACGTTAGTGTCCATGGCTTTGGAAGCATCTAATATAGAATCTAATGACTATTCCAAAATCATATTACTATTTAATTTCTACCTATTCTATATTTAGAATTGTATTATCATCAAAATAAGTTAAGTGCATTACTTTCTTTATCATTTATATCTTTAGCATAGTTTTACTTACTATTTTTAACATAACTCAACATAAGAAAATAAGTATATATTATATTTGAGTTTAGAACCCAATTGGATTTTTTTAGATCTAATAATCACCTTTTTATTTATTCATTTATATACACCTATTTAATAATAGTTTCTATATAACCTCAACATAGAAACAAACATTTAGGGTTAAACATTTAGAGAACCCAATCTCCATATATTTCCATTCAAATACTAGAGTGTTATAAAAACTTGTTGATATTTTTTATTTATAATTTTATAAAATTTGTTTCAATAATTAGTTTGTTTTAAAAATCTAAAGAACACATAAAAAAATTGGATTGCTCCTAGAATTTGTGTTCCTCTCCTATCATGTTCTTATTTCAATATTCAGAACATTTCAAATGTATAAAGAAGAACCTCTTGATTCTCTTAACCCTGAGGAGGGTGATAGATATCTTCCCTCTAACTAGGTTCATATTATCACCTCTTTAAATGTTAATATGGTTCATTCTATTATGTAAAAATAGGGTAACTAAACAAATCTTCCCATATCCCTTAATGGTATATGTATGCATGTTCAATATGATATACCTAGGATTTATGTTTGTGAGACACTAAAAAAAAAATCCATACCATGACCAATTAAATTCATGAGTTACAAAATCAAAATAAATCTTTAAATTAAAATATCACCTTATTGCAAAATAATATTTCATTTACATAGAATCCACATTATGTTAGTGTTAATCATGTGTTTGCATATTCATTTACAAATGTTATGCCAAATAAGGTTTCTTATCCAAATTCAAAGATACAACAAAACACATCTAATACAAGTGATCCAAACTTTATACCAACATTTGATAAGAGACATAATGAAATTGTAAGGGAGATGATTCTAGATAAAGTGATAAACTTACCCCCTATGCATATTATGCATAGATCCAAATACTATTGTGCATATCATATAATGCAAGGGCACCAAGAAAATGACTACTTAGACATAAATAAAAGGATATAATTCATGATCTATAGTTGTGATAATACACATGACACCTCTCACCTAGAGATAAAAGGTTTCAAACATTCCAAAAAAAATTAAAAACATTTAAAAATTCCAAAAATATTTTTGGCACCTATATATACTATTGGATCCTCAAAATCTATGTGTTAGTTCCATGTTTATGCATGGCATATAAATTAATTCTACATATACATGTGTGTCATGTTTCTACTTTGAAGATGATACAAGTATATACATATACATGATCTATTCCTATTTTTCAAATATTGGGCCTTCCCTCTACACATGTCTATGGACATTGGGTGGAATCCACCTCTATGATATTGATACACATAGGTTATATCATTTTATGGTCTATTAATTATCATGTTTGAGCTCTAGTACACTTTTTGTATGAAACTAAATCTACTTGTCTTAATAATCCTATTAAAATAGATAATTAAACCCTTTACCATAACCCTATACAATTAGCTAATATCCTAACTTCTTACATAATATTCCCTGCATCCCATAAACCCTTACATACCCTTATAACTAATTAATTACCCCATTAACCTAATAACTATCCTATTTAACTACTAATTTACCCACTAGTCCACTTGCCAATTTAAAATTCCTATTTATTCAACTACCCCATAATTACCCTACTACCCTAACCATTATTAAATCCCTATGAATCCTACACCTCATTAATTCATATCTAATCCCTTATTATACCCTAAAATAATTAATAAACTTATATAACTAAGGAAGCTCCTCCAAGATTTTAGAAGTCTCTAAACTAGAGGCTTTTAAATAATTTAAAATTCCCTAAAAACCTCTTCCACCATCTTATATAAGCCATGCTTAAGCCATGTCCAAACTAAATTTAAAATAAATAATCCCTTATTATACTCTAATAATCATCCATTTTCAAGCATCCTCATACTCTTTCCAAGCCATTTAACAATCTAAAGAATTCATTGGATTCACTTTGAAGATCAAATCAAGAAATCCACACTCAATCAATTTGGCATTCAAATTCACTTAAAGATCTTAGAGATAAGTTGTAAGGAAAAAAATGATGTAGAATGCCTAACTCAGTCATTTAAAACATTTGACTTAGTTCATCCTTAAGAATTAAACTAATTAGGTCTCTAGTAATCAGAGGATCATCAACACATAATATAATTAATATTAAATGATCATTGATAACTTTAACAAAAAGATCATTATTAGGATAGTAGTTAGAGAAACCTAATTCCTTAAAATAACTAGTAATTTTAGAATACCCAAATTGAGGAGGTTATTTTAAACCATACAAAGATTTATTTAACTTACAAACACAATTATCTTTTCTAGGGTCAATAAATCCTTTAGGTTGAGTCATATAGATTTCTTCTTCTAAATGACCATTCAAGAATGCATTTCTGACATCTATTTTGTGTATAATCTACCTATTTTGAACTACAATATCAATTAGTAATCTAACAGTTCTCATTTTTTTTATAAGAACAAAAATTTTAACATAGTCAATCTTGGGTTCTTGAATAAACCCATGAGCAACTAATATTTATTTAAACTTGGCAATTTTAGGAATTAAATTATATTTGATTTTATAAACCCACTACAACCAACAATATTCCTTTTAGGTGGAGGTGGGATAAGACCCCAAATCTAATTTTTATTTAAGGAATTATAATAATATTTTATAGCAAAATTTTATCTATCATCTTAAATTTATTCTTCAAAGAAAAAAAAAAGGTTTGCATTCATATATATTCATTAAAACATGACAATAATGTTGACTTTTAGTTAATTTATTAAGATTATCAAGTCTAGAAGACTAGATTAGGGATTCTACCTATTTCTATCTTTTAAATCAAACATGAAATTTAGATGTTTCATGTGACTCTAATTTATCCAAATATGGATCAAATTCCTCTATGTCATTTGTTTCTTCATACATAGAAACATGAGAGCCAAGTTCACCAAAAGAAGAACATTAAGCAGGGTCTTTAAAGGGCTCATAGAAAGATTTTTTGAAATTAAAACAATTTATATTCTCAATTATTTGTATTTTATATAGATAATACACTCTTAATACTTTATTTTTACCTTCATAACTAAGAGAAATACAAAAATATGGGGTATGATCAAGTTTCTTTCTTTTAGATTTATGAACAAAGATGGACAGACTATCAAAGGTCTTAAGATGAGTCACACTAGGTTTCTTTTTTGACCAAATTTATAAATGGGTAGAAGGATGAAAATATTTGTAAGGAATCTATTCATAATATGCACAACATTATTCATGGATTCAGCCCATAAGAACTTAGGATCATTTGTAAAATGCAACATTATTCTATCCATTTCTATAATGGTGTGGTTTTTATTTTTAGAAATATTATTTTGTTGTGGAGAATAGAGAGTTGCTAATTCAATTTTTATGCCATAACTAATAAAATAATAATCAAATTATTTAATAATATATTCACCACCATTATCAAATCTTAATATCTTAATAGAAAATTTAGAAGCATTTTTAATAACTTTAAATTCTTTGAATTTAAACAACACTTTAAATTTATTTTTTATGAGATATGACTACATCATTCTAGTATGATCATCAATAAAAGCAACAAAATATAAATAACCATTAATAGATACAACTTCAAGAGGTCCTACAACATAATTATGAATTAATTCTAGAGTATGTGAAGAATTTCCATCATGATTTTTATGAAAGGTGTTAGTATGTTGCTTACCATGTAAGTAGCATTCACAAGTTTTATCATGAGAAAAGATAAAAGGAATACCAAAAACAAGATGATGAGAATAAATATCATGTACATTTATAAAATTAACATGTTATAATCTTTCATGCCATAATTGAGATTCATTCTTGCCATGCGATAAAAAATAACATATAATAATAGCTGAAAAGTGTATAAATCATTCTTTTTAATACCTTCAATAATATGATAACCATATTTATTTCTAATGGAAACATTATATTTAATCAAAGTTACAATGAAATTATCATTTTTAAATTGAGAACAATATGACAAAAAAAATTAAGTTTAGGTACATATAAAACATCATTCATAAAAATGTTTACAAATTTTGTCTTTCATTACTTAGCTACTAAAAATGAATTATCTCCTAAGTAAATATTTAAAAAATATCTCTAGTATTAGATAAAATAGAGACAAAAAATTCATATGGTGAAACACACTATTATCTAAAATCCATTCATTTTTATATGAAACAAACAATGTAGCATATAAAATAATAAAATTTAAAGTTTTGTTCCTGATTGTTGTTTTGATTATGGTTCTTATGATGATTTTGATTAGATATATTCCCTTTATTAATTTTAGAGGTTTTATTATTAGTTATATCTTTTTTTAATATAATTTTTATTTTATATGATCAAATTTACCACACATTCATATTCACATTAAACTTAGGTTTATGATTCGTATTGCCAAATTTATTGTTCCCATTTTTTCCATTAGCAGAATTAGGGTTAGATTTTTGGTTTCTATTATTCTTAGAAATAAGATTGAGAGTGAGAAGTGCCTAATTTGAATTTTATTTATAATTAAAATTATAAATCATTTTCTTTTCTTGAGTTATAAGATATAACAAGGTAGTATGGTTGGGGATATCTTGCTCTATTTAGTATTTTAAATTTAAAGTTGAAATAAAATTACAAATTTTTTCATGAATATTTAATTGAATAATGAAATATAAAAATTGATATTGAATTAGGTTATAATTTAATCTATCAAATTAAACTTTAATATTATTAATTTAAATAAGAAATTTAATAACTTTTCTATCACCTTTCATAGTATAGACACTATTTCTAAATTATATGGCACCTTAGTCTTGTACACTTAGTAAACTTAGAACGTGGTTATTATTCTCAATTCTAGACCTTTCCCACTTTTTTAAGTCTCTAATCTACTTTATCTTGTGCCCTTGGTCTTATTTCTTAGTCTTTGTAGTCTTATATTGATGACCTAAACCTTCTATCTTATCCATAATGCTTAAAACCTACTTATCTTCCACTTCTGCAAGTTATGAGTATGTATCTATTTTCTTGCTCCCTAAACATTAATGTTCAAGATAGACACTAGCATTGATGCTAGTGTTATGACCCAATGCAACTATGAAATTACCTAAATTAATACAATTTATAAATGAAATGTATCATAATGGTAGGCATAAGTGATTTAATGTGAGTTATTTCTCTTAAGATATTGATATAAATACAAGATCAACCCTCATTCATTCCCTACCTATAAAATACTAAAAGAGACTAAGGTAACTTATCAAAGGCATTTAATCAAGCGTTCAATTGAGAAAATCTTCCCTATTTTCTCTTATTTTATATAATTTATAGGGATAACATATCTACAGGTCTAAAGCACTAAAAGAACAGTCCAAGAGCTATATTTTCTAAGTAACAAACTAGGTCATCATTGTACTTAATTATCACATATTACAAGATTCACACACAAGACAATATGTAGAAGATAACTACATCAGTATAAGGCCCTCTTCTTAGTATTTACTATGTATACATAGCTCATTGATAGTGGGGACTTTTGGGTTAACTTGACACCATGTGTCCATAAACTCATTTTCCTCCAAGGTCACTATGAAGATGAAGAACTAGGGTTTTGTAAATTCATGAGGAATGATAGTCCATGACCCATATCTAAATTCATAAAATAAAATATAAATCCAAACATAGAATCATCCAAGTAGTTTCATCACTAATTAGTAAATATTCCATAATGACACTTACATTGAGTTCATATAGTAGCATTGATACAACCATCACATGATGACGTTAGTGTCCATGGCTTTAGAAGCATCCAATATAGAATCTAATGATTATTCCAAAATCATCTTCCTATTTAATTTCTACATATTCTAGATTTATAATTGTATTAATATCAAAATAAGTTAAGTGCATTACTTTATTTATCATTTCCATATTTAGCATAGTTTTACTTACTATTTTTAGCATAACTCAGCATAATAAAAATTAGTATATATTATATTTGAGTTTAAAACCCAATTGGCTTATTATATATCTAATTATCACCATTGTGTTTATTCATTTATATATACCTATTTAATAATATTTTTTAGGTAACCTCAACATAGAAAAAAATATTTAGGGTTAAACATTTGGTGAACTCAATCTCTATATCTTTTCATGCAACTCCTAGAGTGTTCTAAAAACATGTTGATATTTCTGATTTATATTTTATTAAAATTTGTTTCAATAATAAGTTTATTTTCAAAATCTAAAGAACACATCAAAAAGATGGATTGCTCCCTAGAGTTTGTGTTCCTCTCCTATCATATTCTCGTTTCAATATTTAGAAATTTTCAAATGGATAAAGAATAACCTCTTGATTATCCTAATTCTAAGGAGGGTGATAGCTACTATCCCTATAACCAATTTCATATTATCACCTAGTTAAAGTGTAATGTGGTTCATCCTATTATGTAAAAAGAGGGTAAATAAGAAAATCTTCCCATATCCCTTGATGGTATACATATGCATGTTCAATCTGATATAGCTAGGATTTATATTTGTGAAACTCTCAAAGAATAAATGCATATGATGATAAATCAATGCATGATTTACAAAATAAAAATCAATCTCTAAATTCAAAGATCACCTTATTTCAAAACTAGATTTCATATACATAAAATCCACATCATGCTAGTGTGAATAATGTGTTTGCATCCTCATTTACAGATTTTATGCCAAATAAGGTTTCTTATCCAAATTCAAAGCTACAAAAAAATAAATATAATACAAGTGATCCATACATTATACCAATAGTTACTAAGAGACATAATGAAATTATAAGGGAAATGATTCAAGACAAAGTGATAAACTTACCCCATAGACATCTTATACGTAGATCCAAATACTATTATGCATATCATAGAATGGAAGGCCACCACAAAAACAATTAATTGGACTAAATAAAATAATATAATTCATTATTTATAGTTTTGATAATACACTCTATAGATCTCACTTGGTGACAAAAGGTTTCAAACATTCCAAAAATATCAAAATAATTAAAACATTCAAAAAGTCCAAAAATATTTTTGGCACCTTTATATTATATTGTATGCTTGGAATCTATGTGTTAGTTCCATGTTGATGGATGGAATATCAATTAATTATACATATACATGTGTTTGATGCTTCTACTTGAGGATAATATAATCATATAGATATACATGATCTATTCCTATTTTACAAATATTTAACCTTCCTTCTACTCATGTTTATGGACATTGGGTGTCATCCACCTCTATGATCTTGATACACATAGGTTATATCATTTTATTTTCTATTCATTATCATGTTTGATATCTAGTGTACTTTTTGTATGCAACTAAACTTTCTCATCTTAGTAATCCTATTAAACCAACTAATTAAATCCATAACCATAACCCTAGCTAATTATCTAATATCCTAACTTCTTACACAATATTAATAACATCCCATAAACCCTTACATACCATTATAACTAATTAATTACCCTATTAACCTACTAACTAGCCTATTTAGCCACTAATTTACCCACTAGCCCACTTACAAATTTAAAATTCTTATTTATTCAACTACCCTATGGATACCCTACTACCCTACCCTTTCCTAAATCCTTGTGAATCCTAATCCTCATTAATTACCATCTAATCCCTTATTATCCCCTAAAATAATCAATAAAAATCTATAGCTATGGAATCTCCTCTAAGATTCTAGAAGTCTATAAACTAGAGGCTTTTAAATAATTTAACATTCCCTAAAAACCTCCTTCACCAACCTATATAATCCATGCTTAGGCCATGCACAAAATAACTTTAAAATCAATAATCCCTTATTATAATCTCATAATCATATATTGCCAAGAATCCTCATACTCTTGCCAAGCCATTCAACAATCTAAGGAAACTATTGGAGTCAGTTTTAAGCTCAAAACAAGCAATCCACACTCAATCAATTGGCATTCAAATCCACTTACAGATCTTGGAGATAAGTTGTAAGGGAAAAAATGATGTAGAATGCCTAATTTAGTCATTTCAAACATTTGACTTAGCTCATCTGTAGGATTTGAACTAATTATAATGCTAGTAATCAGAATATCATCAACACATAATATAATTAATATTAAATGACCATTTCTAACTTTAACAAAGAGATCATTATCAGGATAACATTTAGAGAAATGTAGTTCTTTAAAATAACTAGTAATTTTAGAATACCAAAATTGAGGAGCTTATTTTAAACCATACAAATAATTATTTAACTTACAAACACAATTCTTTTTATTATGGTTAGTGAAACCTTTAGGTTGAGTCATATAGATTTATTCTTCTAAAACACCATTCAAGAATGCATATTTGACATCCATTAATTGTATAATATATCTATTTTGAACTAAAATAGTAATTATTAATCTAACAGTACTCATTTCTTGATAAGAATAAAGGTTTCAACATTTTCAATTTTGGGTTTTTTGAGTAAACCCATGAGCAACTAATATATCTATAAAATTGACAATTTTATTAATTAAATTATATTGAATTTTATAAAGCCACTACAACAAACAATATGCATTTTATGTGGAGGTGGGATAAGATCCCAAGTTTAATTTTTAAGTAAGGCATTATAATCATCTTGCATAACAACATTTTATCTATCAACTTTAATGGATTCCTCAAAAAATTGAGGTTCACATTCATAAATACTCATTAAAACATGATAATAATATTGAATTTTAGTTAATTTATTAAGATTATTAAGTATAGAAGAATGGATTAGGGATTATACCTATTTCTATCTTTTAGTCCATGAAATTTATGGGTTCCTCTTATTCTAATTTATCTAAAGATGGATCAACTTCCTCTAGGACATTTGTTATTTTATATAGAGAAACATGAAATCCAAGTTCATCAAAAGAATAACATTAAGGAGGTTCTTCAAAGGGATCATAGAAAGATTTTACAATATTAATAACATTTATATATCAATGATTTGTGTTTTATATAAATTATACACTCTTAATCCTTTAGTTTTACCTTCATAACTGATAGAAATGCACAACTAGAATGTAGGATCAAGTTTATTTCTTTTAGCTTTAGGAATAAAGATGGAAGGACTACCAAAGATTTTAAGATGAGACACATTGGGTTTCTTATTAGACTGCATTTATAAATGTGTATAAAGATACAAAGACTTATTAGGGATTCTATTCATAATATGCATAACATTATTCATGTCTTTGGCCCATAATAACACATGGCGATGAGAAATGGCAGTGTGAAAGTCAATGGTCCTCTTAGGAATAAAGAAGGAAAAGGAACTGAACTGCAAGCCAATTTAAAACCGGATGTAGGATCTCCAGATAAACCTGGGAAAAAATCTACAAAGAAGAATAGAGAGATGGAAAGCAAACACAATATAGCAGATGGAAAGCAGGCAACCTTGCCGAAATGGCTCCATAATAATAAAAACTAATGAGAATTCTTAGTTGGAATATTAGGGGGTTAAATAGCATATACAAAGTAGATTTAGTTAGGAATTTTGTCAAAGAGCAAAAGCCAGACTTCCTTCTGCTCCAAGAAACCAAAATGAGTAAAGAGAAAGCAGAACAGATCAAAGACTTTAAAAATTATACTATTAAGGCCAGCAGCTCTGAAGGTGCTTCAGGGGGAACCATGATGCTATGGAAAAAAAACCAATATTCTGGCTCTATTTTGATGGAAAGTAAAAAAAAATTGCCTATTAAAATAACTAGTTTTGACCAAAAGGAAAGATGGTATGTTGTAAATATCTATGCTCCCAACGTCAAGAACCAAAGGAAAAAGGTCTGGGAAACTTTCTCAAATCTCAGAAGCAAAGATTATTGTGGGCGATGGATTATTATGGGAGATTTTAATGTTCCTCTCTATGATTATGAGAAAAAGGGTGGTAATACTATTCAAATGGAAGGGAGATTTGATCTCATGGAGTTTATAAGTAAATAAGGTTTATTGGATGTGGAGCTACAAGGAGTTCAATTTACTTGGAGCAATAAGAGACTTGATAATGAATGTATACAGGCCAAGCTTGATAGGGCTCTCATTTCCCCAGACTGGACAAAAGATTACATTTGTAAGTTGGAAGCATAACATAGAATAGGCTCAGATCATTTCCCTCTTATTTTTACAGTGGTCAAATTGAACCAAAAAAAGAATCACCCGTTCAGATTTGAAAAGATGTGGATGCAGCACCCACAGTTTGAAAGCAAAATAAAAGAGTGGTGGAATATACCTATTGAGGGAACAACCCTCTTTAGAGTTGCTTCCAAGCTCAAAAATGTTAAAAAGGAAGTTAAGAAATGGAATAAGGATTGTTTTGGAAATATCTTCGAGAAAAAGAAGACTATTAAGGAGGAAATTAGTAGAATTCAGGAAAAAATTCAGCAAAATGGATACACCTCAGACTTCCATAGAGAAGAAAGTGAACAATTGGTTCAATACCAAGATATTATAACTAAGGAAGAAACCTATTGGAGACAAAGATCTAGGATACAATGGTTGAAAGAAGGAGATAAAAATACAAAGTTTTTCCATCTTTCCACTCTGAAACACAGAGCTAAAACTCATATTCAACACTTGAAAAAAGGAGATCAGAAGATAACAGAGGAAAAGGAAATAAAGGAGGAAATGCTTTCATTTTTCTCCTCCCTAATGAAGGCTGATAGAAACATCAACTTGAAAAGTTAGGCTGATATCCTACGCGTGGTTCTTCCTTTGGTCTTGAAGGAGCAGAATAACATGTTATGTTCCATACCTAAGGAGGAGGAAATCTTCAAAGCAGTTAGATCTTTAGGAGGAGATAAAGCACCTGGACCAGATGGTTTTCCCATGTTCTTTTTTCAAAAGCTCTGGAAACTTATTGGCAAAGATGTCAGTAATGTAGTGAAGGAATTCTTTGGAGCCAAATAGATGCTGAAGGAAGTTAATGCCACTTTTTTGTGTTTGATTCCAAAAAAGGCTGGAGCTGACTGTCCTGATCAATTTAGACCGATTAGCCTGTGCAACTCCTATAAAATAATATCCAAAGTTCTAACTACTAGATTAATTCAAGTGATCCCTTTGATAATAGCTGATTAGCAAAATGGATTCATTCTAGGTAGACAAATCCTCAACTCTGTAATAATGGCGCATGAGAATATTCACTCGTTGTTCAGCTCTAACAATGAGGGGTTCATAATGAAAGTGGATATTGCTAAAGCATATGACATGGTGGATTGGTTATTCCTTTCAAATAGCCTTATTGCCTTTGGCTTTGAACAAAGAGTGGTTGATATTATCAAGTAGCTGATATCTACTACTTCTATTGCTATGTTGGTAAATGAGAGTTTGTCTCAATTTTTCAATCCATATAGGGGATTAAGACAGGGGGATCTTATTTCCCCTATTCTATTTATAATTATGGCTAACAGTATGGGACGATACTTAGGGGACTTAGTTCGTAAAGGTTTATTTAAGGGTCTAAAACCCTCTTCGCATCCTTTAATATGTTCCCATGGTCAATTTGTTGATGATACTATCTTCATGGGGCAATCTGAAGTCACAGAAGCTAGAACTTTAAAGGAAGCTATAAATTTATATTCAACTGCCTCTGGAAAATTGATAAACTAGAATAAAAGTGCAGTATTCTTTACTAATACCCCAAGTCATAGATAGAACAAAATAACAAAAATCCTTGAATTTTCCATAGGATCTTTTCCCTCCTCTTACCTTGGTCTCCCTTTTGGGATGAAAGTTCCTGAAGCTTTCTGGGAAGGACTAATTAAAAAATTTAGAAAGAAATTAGTGGGATGGAAAGGTAGTTTTCTAAGCCAAGCTGGAAAGCTTACCCTTCTCAAAGCATGTATTCAAAGCATACCCACGTACGCTTTGAGTCTTTTCAAAATCCCCACTAAATTTGCTGAAGCTATTGAAAAATTTTAGAGAAACTTTCTTTGGTCAGGTACTGAGGAGAAAAGGAGAATGCCTTTAATAGCATGGGATAACATCTGTAAACCTGTCAGGGAAGGTGGACTAGGAATAAGGAAAATTAGAAGTATGAACACAACTCTCTTAGCTAAGCAGGGTTGGAGGGTTTATCAAGAAAATAAAGAATGGAACAAAATATGGAAGCATAAGTACTTATTCAAGGCAAAGTCACTCCCTGAATTCTTTTCTAGTTCAGACATTTCCCATCCATCTGCCATATGGGGGGCAGTTCAGGGGACTAAACATGTTTTAGAAGAAGGAAGTTCTTGGAAAGTTGGCAATGGTAAAAAGGTGAAATTTTGGGAAGATGTTTGGTTAAAAGGAAAACCCTTGCCAAATGAAATCCAAGATAAAGAAGTTATAGATTGATGCAAGCAAAGAGTGGGAATAATGGTTAACCAATACTGGTAGATTAACTCTTGGGTGAACCTCAGATTATGATCAAGATTTCAAGGATATTCAACTATCCCTAAATGCTATATCTCTCTACCCTAATCTTGAAGATAAGATTGTTTGGCACAATGAGCCAAGCGGACAGTTTAAAGTTTCTTCCATTTTCACTTCAAAGGGAAATGGCAACAAACCATTATGGATGAAGGCCTGGATTAAGGGGCTTATCCCTAAAATCAAAATCTTTTTTTGGACCCTCCTCCAAAACAAAATCTTAACTGTGGACAATTTACAAAAAAGAGGAATATATATTGTGAACAGGTGTATTCTTTGTAAGAAGGGCCTTGAAGATATAGATCATTTGTTCATGAACTATTCTTTTACACAGCTAGTCTAGAAAGAGATCCTCAATCTGTGGGGCATTACATGGATCCATCATAAAAATGTGGAATTATCTCTTAAAAGCTGGTACTACCCCTCCAAGAATCCTGAAGTAATTTTTTTATGGAAACTTACTCTTCCCCATATTTGGTGGGGAATATGGAAGGAAAGAAATAACCAAATTTTTAGAAATAAAGAACTACTTGGATGGGTGGTAGGATAGAACATCATTAGAGCTATTAAGGAGAATTTTTTATCACAAAAGAATCCAAGCTCAACTCTCCAAATGGATTATCCCTTAAGTACAGAAAATTCTAAAGGTAAACCTAATAATCCCATATCAGGAGTTACATGGAATGCTCCCCCTCAAGGGTGGATTAAAGGAAACTTTGATGGAGCTGCTAAAGGGAATCTGGGGAATGCAAGTTGTGGAGGAGTTTTGAGAAACCATACAGGAAAGGTAATTGATGATGTTGCAATCCCCATTGGTAAATCAAATTATCACATTGTCGAAGCTTCTGCTGCCCTTCAAACCATCAAAATAGCTGTGGATTCAGGATATTCCAAATTATGGCTAGAAGGGGACTCATTGAATATCATAAATATTCTTAACAATAAAAATATTGTGTCTTGGACTATAGAGGCTATGGTGATGGAGATGAAAACCTTAATAAAAAAATTTGATAAAGTGACAATAACCCACACCTATCATGAAGCCAATGGAGTTGTAGATTGGTTAGCAAATTGTGCAGTCTGGATAGGACACAAAGTGAGGTGGCAAGAAACATTAGAAAAGAATGTGGAACTGAGGGCGCTCATTCATCATGATGCAACTCATGTAAAGGAGGGAAAGATTAGATTGTAATAGAAATATAATGAGTTGGAAGAGTGGCTTCGTGGGGAAAGGTCTACAATCATTAAAGAGGAAGGCTCTTGAGAGTGAGAAGCGGATCCTGAACGTGCCCAAAAAAAGCCGACTTTCAAATCAAATTGGCAGTAGGTGGGATCATTGTAAAGCTCACAGCGACTGGGTTTCAAAGGAAATGAGTATGGCTCGTGAAAGGAAGGGAGAACCAAGGAAGCAGGAACCCAAAAAATGTGACAAATGGAGAGAGAAACAAGATGTCTGGAGAATTTTGCAGAAAGGAAAGGTTGTGAACTATATGGAAAGGCTCCATGGGTCAAAACCACATATCACAACAGCTTTTTTCAAAAATTGGATTGATGATAGGGTCACTTTGCATGGTATCATAGTGAACCTAACAGAGGATTTTATAGCAGAGGTTATAGGGCTGCCTACGGATGGACTTAAATTCTCCAAGCAGATAAGCATTTCAAATGAAGCCTTTTGGAAATTCCCCAAGATGAAAGTGGAAGAGCAGAAGCTGGTCAAGAATGGGGATTTCTATGAATTGGAATAGATTAAGGGGATATGGAGGGATGTCTTATGTTGTATAAGGGAGTATTTCATCCTAGATGGAAGAAGCAAGAGAGTGCACAAATTCCACTTTGTTTTCCTTAATCACTTTAGACACAAGGTAAGATTGTCTTTTCCCTTTCATCTGCGCTTCTCTTTGGTCTAAAGCTTATTTGCTCATAGGAAGAAGGAAACATGTCCTATCCTGCATGAAGGCATAATTCTGTTAATCGAAGGCTATTGCAAGAATAAGGCTATGGTTAAGAACCCTAACCAGGGAAAAAATAAGGAGTCTAGGAGCAAAAAGAGTGAATTTGTAAAAGGGAAAGATAAAATCAAGTTCCCTAGTGCCAAGAACTAAAATGTAGATGAAGATACAGAGCAAGAGAGAATTGATAAACCTAGGGACAAAAATTTGGAGGAAGAGGAAGGAACTAAAAGCCGAAATAAAAATTCAAATGAGGAAGAAGAAGTTCAAGAGAAGAACGAGAAAGAAGGAGTCAACATATAGGAGGAATCTAAAAATAGTAAAGAAGAAGCTGAGGAAAATTAGAAAGTGTCAGAGGAAGATATTGTCCAGGATGGCCCTGTTGAGGACCCTGTTTCAAGAAATGAAAGGGAAAATACAGTTCAGGATGACAATCAAGAAATGGACATGGAAATTCAAATTGGAACAAAAGAATAGTATTAAAGGGGCTGAGAGGATCACTTTGAAGAAGGCGGGAACAGTCCCAATAAGAATACTGAGGATTGGAGAGAGAAAAGGCAGAATAATGGAATGCACACACCTACGAGTTGGGTTAATTGCAAAGCAGAGGCTTCTCTCCAACTTGATTCTTGGATGTTTAAAGAGATTATGGATCTCAAAAGGAAAGTGGAAATTATGGAAGACAACTAGAAAGTTGTATGGAACAAAATTAACAACATGGAAAAATAGATAAGAGACATCCCTGTCAAGCTCAAAGATTACGAGAATAACCGTAGGGAACTCATCAAGGAGAACAGAATGAAAATGGAGGAAGTAACATCTAACATATGTGCTACAGCTATTAATATTGGAAAAAGAGCTAATGAGGAGATCAAATCATTGGAGGGGCCTAGCAAAAGGATGAGACAAAGCTCAAGAAAGAAGGCTATACAAGAGGGAGCCAAGCTGGCAGCTACTGCCACTCAAGACACTGTTGTGAAAGGTAAAGAAAAAGTGAAAATGATTTTGGAACTGGAAGAATAGTCTGGTTCTTCTTGTTGGTTATATTATCTAGTCCTATTCACTAGTTTTTTGTAATCTTCTATCTATGGTGTAGCCAAATCTATGTTAAATCTGGGTTTTGACCTGCGGTCTTTTTGGTGGTTTCAGGTCCATATAAAACCTATTTTGCTACTTCTCTATAGTATTTTTTAGGTTCTACCTGTGGTCGTTGATGCTTTATCTTTCTTTCCTTGTATTTGGGTTTCGGGGTCCCTTCAAAACCTGTTTTTACCTTAATCTAAAACTTAGGATTATTTGTAAAATGCAACATTATTCTAGCCATTTATATAATGGTGTGGTTTTTATTTTTATCATATCATTTTATTATGGATAATAGAGATTTTTTAATTCCATTTTAATACCACAACTAATACAAAAATAATCAAATTATTTACTAATATATTCACCACCATTATCAGATATTAATATCTTAATAGAAAAATTAGAAGCATTTTCAACAACTTTTAATTATTTGAATTTAAAAAACACTTCAAACTTATTTGTAATAAAATATGACCAAATAATTCTAGTATGATCATCAATGAAAGTATCAGCATATAAATAAAAATTAATAGATACAACTTCAAGAGGTCCTACAACATCATTTTGAATTAATTCTAAAGTATGTGACAAATTTGTATCATGATTCTTATGAAAGGTATTAGTATGTTGCTTACCATGTAAGTATCCTTCACAAGTTTCATGATGAGAATACATATCATGTAAAATTATAAAATTAACATGTTATTATCTTTCACGTCATGATTGAGATTCATTCTTACCATGTAATAAAAAATAACATGCAAATAAATAGAAAAATGTATAAACCATTCTTTTAAACACATTCAATAATCAGATAACCATATTTATTTCCAATAGATTAGTTATCTTTAATCAAAGTTACAGTAAAATTATCATTTGTAAATTGAGAACAACATAAAAATTTTCTTAAGTTTAGGTACATAGAAAACATCATTCATAATAATATTTACAAATTTTGTCTTTCATTACTTAGTTGCTTCTAAAAATGAATTATCTCCTAAGTTAATCTTTTCAAAAATATCTCTAGTATTAGATAAAAAATTCATATGGTGAAATACACTACTATCTAAAATCAATTCATTTTTATTTGAAACAAACAATGTAGCATATAAAATAATAACATTACAATTTTATTCTTGATTATCATTTTGATTATGGTTCTTATGATGATTTTAATTACATTTATTCCCTTTGTTAATTTTAGAGGTTTTATTGTTAGTTATATCTTTGTTTTAATACAATTTTTTTCTCATATGACCAAAATTACCACACATATTACAATTCTCATTAAACTTATGTTTATGATTCTTATTGCCAGATTTCTTGTTCCCATTTTTGCCATTAGTAGAATTAGAGTTAGATTTCTAGTTTCTATTATTCTTAGAAATAAGATTGAGAATGAGAAGTTCCTAAGTTGCATTCTCTTTATAAATAAAATTATAAATCACTTTATCTTCTTGAATTATAAGAGCTAATAGGGTAGTGTAGTTAGGGATATCTTACTCTATTAAGTATTTTCAATTTAAAATTGAAATAATATTAAAAAAAAATTCATGAATATTTAACTGAATGATGAAATATAAAAAATGATATTAAATTATATTATAATTGCATATGTCAAATTAAACTTTAATATTATTAGTTTAAATAACAAAGTTAACAACTTTTCCATCACCTTTCATAGTGTAGACACTATTTCTAAATTATATAGCACCTGAGTCTTATATACTTTATAAAGTTAGACCTTGGTTATTTTTCTTAATTCTAGACCTTTCCCACTTTTTGAATTCTCTAATCTACTCTATATTATGCCCTTTGTCTTATTTCTTAGTCCAACTAGTCTTATATTGATGACCTAGATGTTTTATCTTTTCCATAATAGTTAAAACCTACATATCTTCCACTTCTATAAGTTATGAGTTTTATCTATTTTCTTGTTCCCTGAACATTAACGTTCAAGATAAACACTAGCATTGATGTTAGTCTTATGACCCAATACAAGTGTCCAATTAAGTAAATTCATCTAGTTTACAAATGAAATATATCATAATGGTTGGCCTAAGTTCTTTAATGTGAGTTATTTCTCTTAAGATATTGATATAAATACAAGATCAACCCTCATTCATTCCTTAACTAGAAAATACTAAAATAGACCAAGGTAACTTATCAAATGCATTAAATTAAGCAAAGCTTCATTATTTTCTCTTATTTTTATATTATTCATAAAGATGACACATCTACAGGTATAATGTACTAAAAGAGCATCCCAAGAGCTATCTTTTCCAAGTTACAAGCTATATTTTAAAATGGATTGTTCCCTAGATTTTGTGTGCCTCTCCTATCATGTTCTCATTTTGATATTTAGAACATTTCAAATGGATAAAGAAGAACCTCTTGATTCTCCTAACCCTAAGGAGGGTGATAGTTATCATCCCTCTAACTAGGTTCATATTATCACTTGTTTAAAGGGTAAGGTGGTTCATCATATCATGTAAAAAGAGGGTATCTAAAAAAGCTTCCAAAATCACTTGATGGTATATGTATGAAAGTTCAATATGATATACCTAGTATTTATGTTTGTGAAACTCTCAAAGAACAAATAATTTTCATGACCAAATTAATGTATTAGTTACAAAATCAAAATCAATCTCTAAATTCAAGGATCACCTTATTGTAAAATCATATTTCATATACATAGAATCCACATATTGCTAGTGTGAATCATGTGTTTACATCCTTATTTACAAATGTTATGCAAAATAAGGTTTTTCATCCAAATTCAAAGATAAAATAAAAAACATTTAATAAAGGTGATCCAAACATTATACCAACAGTTACTAAGAGACACATTGAAATTGTAAGGGAAATGATTCAAAACAAAGTGATAAACTTACCTCGTATACATTTTATATGTAGATCTAAATACTATTGTGCATATCATAGAATGCAAGGGCACCACATAAGCCATTACTTGGATTTAAAGAAAGGAATATAATTCATGATTTAGATTGGTGATAATACACTCAAAACCTCTCACCTAGAGACAAAAGGTTTTAAACATTCCAAAAATATGAAAAAAATTAAAAACACTCAAAAAATACGTAAATATTTTTGGCACCAATATATTCCATTGGATCCTTGGAATTTATGTGTTAATTTCATGTTTATGGATGGCATATTAGTTACTTATACATATAAATGTGTGTCACACTTCTACTTGAGGATGACACAAGCATACATAGATACATAATCTATTCCTATTTTTCAAATATTAAGCCCTCCCTCTACTCATGTCTATGGACACTGGGTGGCATCACCTATATGATATTGATAGACATAATTTATATCATTTTATGGTCTATTCATTATCATTTTTGAGCTCTTATGTACCTATTTTATGCAAATAAAACCACTCATATTAAAATTCCTATTAAACCAACTAATTTAACCCTAGCCAATTAACTAATATCCTAAATTATTACACAATATTCCCTACATCCCATTAACCTTTACATACCCTTATAACTAAGTAATTACCCCATTAACCTACTAACTAGCCTATTTAGCCACTAATTTAGCCACTAGCCCACTTACCAATTTAAGATTCCTATTTATTCAACTACCCCTAGCTACCCTACCATAACCTTTCCTAAATCCCTATGAATCATAAACCTCATTAATTCCCATCTAATCCCTTATTATGCCCTAAACTAATCAAAAAACCTCTAGAACTAGGGAATGTCCTTCAAGATTTTAGAAGTCTATAAACTAGAGGGTTTTAAATAATTTAAAATTCCCTAAAAAACTCATCCACCATCTTATATAAGCAATTCTTGGGCCATGTCCAAACTAGCCTAAAAATTAATAAGCCCTTATTATACTCTCATAATCATCCATTGTCAAGCATCCTCATACTCTTTCCAAGCCATTCAACAATTTAAGGAAACCATTGGAGTCACTTTGAATCTCAAAGAAATAAATTCACACTCAATAAATTTGGAATTCAAATCAACTTAAAGATATTAGAGATAAGTTATAAGGGAAAAAAGGATGGTAAGAATCCACATTTAATTGATTGATTATTCCTTTATTCCCTCCTTTGATGTTGTTTGTGTTGTTGGTTTTTAATTACTATATATAATGGTTTTATAAATAAATAAAAATATGATCACACATTGGTGACCATGGTGGGATTATACCCCTTTAATCTAACCCTCTTTATTGTTAAAATCATTTTGATTACTTGCATGACTAACTAGATGAAAAATAAGCTCCATAAATACTCAAATGGTTATACATAGATAATAAGTGGTTTTTATCTATAAAGTTACAAATTCACAGTCATAATTTTGATGTCAAAAGTAGTGATATTGTACTAACTACCATATTGACCTTTAATAATTTGAAAATTGCAAATTTGTGAATAACAATTTTACATATAATTTATGATTTTGACCTTTGAGTCATAGTTTTGTAATATATTATTTTAAACTAAATATAATTATTTTTTCATTAATATTTGATCTTATGTAAGTATATATTAATTATATTTATTTTATAGTAGTGGAAATTTGTATTCTATGTGTAGTAAAATAGGACTTATCAGCCCTAGATCACCTTGTGGCTGACACAAAACTATCAAAAAATAGTTACAATTTTACCTTAAAAGTCATAATGTTACATTTGAGGGGAGTGATTTGTTGTTTTTAGTTAAAAATCCTAATCTATCCTACTAATTTCATGACTATTGGTCTCTATTTGTCTGTGATCACTTTTTGTCTATCGAAAAAGGGGAGGCACCAATCTTATAAAGTTTCTTAGTTTTTACGTAGTAATACAAATTGTGATTCATGGCTTTGTCTTAAAAGTTATGATTTTATCATCGATAATCATGATTTTTATTAGGGGATCTAAATCAATAGAGTATTTTGGCTAACATGTTCTATTTTTATATTGTCTTCATAGAGGGAAAGGATAAGGGTTATCTGAAGAGAAATTAAACCTCCATCATTACCCCTTTAGTCATTTTTTGCAATACTATTATTTGTAAAGTAGTGATTTTGTATTAAAATAGGTGATCTTGTGTTTAAATATGTGATTTTTAGTAAGGTAATTAAAAACCATATCATTAAGTTTTGTGTCTACTTTAAATGCTAGTAAAAAAATCAAAATTAAATCCATGTCATAGCTAATATCTATTTATTCTCACATTCTGAACTTTTGTGTAAAATATTGAATTTTCACATTAATCTTTAAAAAGGTCAAAATCCTAAATTATTCCATAAAATTTCATGTTCTTGCAATATTACTCTTTGAGCATCACTTGAAATAACATCCAGAATATTTGTGTCTTAGTCTAAGGGTCAAAATAGTAAGGTTTTTTGCTTTCCTACAATATCGTAGATTGTGAATAGTGGTTTTGTGTTAAAAGTAGTGATTTTTGCCTAAAAATTTGTGGTTTTATAGGATTTGTATGGTTCCCATCATGGTTAGTTATCAGTCAATAATATCATAACTCTATAGTTGTGATTTTACATAAAAGTTACAATTTTGTAGTTTTTGGAAGCGATATTACTTTACACTCACTATGTATTTGTGATTTTATAGGAAATAAGTGATTTTGCATTATTTCAAACTAATAATCCTTTTTGTAGGACCTTTCAAGGATTATGAACTAAATTTAATTGTATAACTTGTGTACTTATAGAATGAGTGACTAAATTAAATATTTTACTTGTATAAATCCTTTGTGTGTAGCTTGTTTGCTTATTTCAATTTTCATCACGTAGGTAATTAATTGGGTAAATTAATCTTGATTGCCTATGTGTTAACCAATTTTGTCTAACATAACACATGATGTGGAATTCATCCCCACATACTTGATTAGTCACTAGGGTTTGGTTTTGTAGATTTCATCACCACACATTTTACCAAACATCATGTTTTAATGAATTATACATATCAGAGATAGTTGTCATTAAGCTAAGAAGTTGAACCCATATAGCTCATCCATGAAATGGAAGATTTAAATATTTTAATTAGGAATTAGACATTATCCTATATGGATTTAGGCCCCATGCACCTTCATGTTTATCAGGGACTCCCTTAGATACCCTTGTATAAACCTAACATAGGACCCATCGACCATAACAAGCATTTTACTTCCAAAGTTAGGATCAGCTCCCAAGTGAACATCAAGTGTATTAGGATTGAGAGGGTTCTTTATATTTTTTAATGGGTCACCAGCCTACATCCTCACCCATAAATCTATTAGATAGTATAGACATTGGGTTACACACCTATTTGGTTGTCTAAAATTAGGGATTGTGATTGGGTGTGTTGTGTGTGTGTTATTTTAAATATTGTATTTTTTGTGATCCAAGTCAACCTATACCATTTTATCAAAACCACCTAGAGACCCCTAGGGAAAAATCCCATTTTGGAATAAAAAACCAACCTTTTCATATCACTATTCACACATTTTGGATATAAACCTTTTCCTTAAAAACTAAACTTTAATGGTCATTAATCATTTTAGTCATCACTCCTATCTTTGACTAAATCTTATCAATGATTTCAACCTTGTTTGGTTTTAGTCTAGCACCCATCATCTCATATTCCTAGCTCTTCATACCTATCACCCATCTAATCATCACCTTGTTAGTGTGAAGGGTATATAGTACTCTTATCCTTTTCATCTCTTTTCTAGATTTAATCCTTATAGGGTGGTTTATTTGGTAATATTTGGTCACTCTAGTATTTATATCCTCTTAAAATCAAATCCAAGTCAAATGTAAATCATCTCCCTTGACTACCTTTAGTCTTTGGTTTTATACAAAATTAGTATCTAAAGTCAACTTCTCTTTCATCATCCTATATCAAAGTCACACTTAATAACTCTTATTACATTACTCTCATCTCTATCATTCCTATCCAAACCCATGCCCAAATTCTAAGAATGGTACAAGGATATAACTATGAAAATTACCTCTTTTGGAATCTAGGTGACCAAAACCAGAATAATGATGACATACATACCCCTAGAGAAGAAGATTGGTTCATAAATGACTTCTTCCATAGTGATGAGGTTAGGTCCCAATTTGACCAATATATCTATAAAAATTATGATCAATTTCTACCCTAGATTATTGGAATGGGGGGGATATTACCTCTAACTTTGATCCAAACCTCTTGAAACATATCATCCATCCATCTACTAGGCCCAACACTCCACTCATCAAACTAATGTTAACCAAGAGTAAGAATAATATAATCTTATGGATAATGAGTGATAACTTGAAGAAGAACCAAAACCCCTAAAAAAATCACATTGAGGCTAACAAGAGAAGAACTAGCTTGGAGGACCGCTTAAACTAGTTAACCCAAAAAATCAATGTGCTTGCCTCTCAATTTTGTGCCCAAAAATAAAAACCCTCTTTTCTAATAAAACATGTCATAAACACCAACCCCAATCATTCAAAACCTAGAACTAGTCATTCTCTAGCCTTCAATCCCCTCATGGACCCCTCATTTACTCAAGAATAGAGGATAATTAAGGAGATTCTTCAACATATCAATCTTTGCACCCAAGCAATGAGATATAAATATGAAGACTTTTGCACATCTCCTCTAGACATGAGTATCTTATAAGTACCTTTCCCCACACATTTTGAAATCCTATAATTTGATAAATATAGAGATAAAGGGGATACACAAGATCATGTAAAATAATTCTATGTAGCTTGTCATGAGGTTGCATATGATAATCCTTATCTTTTGAGACTTTTCTCCAAAAATCTAAAAGGGCCCACATTAGAATGACTTATACATCTACCTAAAGGGTCCATATCCAGCTTCAAGGAGCTAACAAAAAATTCATGCAATACTTCTTATTTAATATTGAGCATGATATATCTATCATAGATCTTTATAACACTAAACAAAGAAATGGATAAAGCTTATCTCCATTCCTACAATGTTGGAAAAGTATTTCTAACCGATTCTATTGCACAAAGGAGTTAGCCAAGATGTTCATTGACAACCTCAATACTGAATTGAAATATCAATTAAAGATACAATGTGCAAATTCATTTGATGAAATTATAGAAAAGGGGATTCAAATTGAAAAGGCCCTCATTGAGAAAGGTACAACTAACTTTTATACTTGAAATGAACAAAGTCATAATCAGGATAATACCTTTTTGGGTAAGCCAAAAATATTTAATAAAAATAAAACTATCATGGGGGATGGAGTAATAGATTCTAAACATGTTTATATAGTGAAAAAAACTTCCCCTAACAATAAGTAAAATGTCTCTACCATAAGAGTACCATATGGAAAGCCAAAACCCTGAAGAAGAAAAGGCCCCTAACTAGTCTTGGGATACCCACATAAATGGTATTATAATAGTTAATAGCTACAAATATGACCACTCTCCCTAAAGTATGACCATTGGATGATAATAAACCCTTACCATATTGGTATCATGAAGATGAATTCTATTAATATCATAGAGTTAAGGAATGTGATACTAAAGAAGTGCATGTAGTTAAAACATTACATCCAAGATTTAATTGATAAATGGGACATTGAATTAGAAGGGGAGACCCTAACTAGTCAATCTAAGAATTAGAAGTTGGGAATATATCAAGATCCTTTACCTAAGCATGATCAAAGGTAAAATAAACCACTGAAGGATAAGGATCAAGGCTCCACTTCCAATAAAACTGACTACCATTTCATTCCATATCAGTACCTCAATACCAAAATAATTTGTATCCCCCAAGAGCCCACACCACTAACATCTACCATTATCAAGACTAACAAGGGGATAATTGATTATGTATTGACTACATAACATGGTAGAATTATAGTGCTTGGAGTACCTCCAAAAGACCCATCCACTTCAACATCCCAAAAGTTAGTATCTCTAAAAAATTCTCTATCCCTTCTAACAAACCATATTACATCATCCAATATCTTCAGAATAATCCAACCCAAATTTATATTATATGTCTTCTTAAAACATAATCAGTGCATTAGGAGATTATTAATCAAGTCCTACATAAATTCAAAGTCCCTAGATATATTGACACAAGCCAATTTTAGGAATTTTTGGGTCATTTTTCCCCTTCCCAATAGATCACTTTCAATGCCCAGGACATACCACCCATAGGCCCACATCATTATTATCCATTATTCATCAAAATCCCCATCTCCAAACATAAAATATTTTAGGTACTCATAGATGAAGGGTCTACTTTAAATTTTTGCAATCTAGACTTTTTTAAGAAGTTAGGGTACTTTGAGTCTTCATTAAGACTTAATTTAATCATAATCAAAGCATATGATGATAATGAAAGGCCATCCATAGGAACTATTTATCTTCCTATAGATGTGGAACTTATCATTCATCAACCTTTAATCCATGTCATAGGTGTTGATCTTCCATATAATTTACTTTTGGGATGCCTGTGGATCCATGAAATGTGAGTAGTTCCCTTTACCCTCCATTAATGCTTTAAATTCCATCATTCTAGGATGGAAGTTACCATCCTCAAGGAGATAGAACATTTCCAAATCTATCCAATGGGTCAATCCAATCCCACTTGTTATCTCCCCAACACTAATAATTCCACTCATAATCCCATAACTATAAAGTATATCCACCCCAATGATTTAATACCTACTTCAAATGAATCGAAAAACATCATGCATCTAAAGATCACTTCCAAAAGATGTAGAGGAAATGAATACAAGAATTTTTATGTTGGATACTTACCCCTCTCCCCACATAACTATGGGTCCTTAGCCATGAGGAAAGATAATCCCATCAATTATTAGTTTGGATCCATGGCCTTTACTAGTGTAGGCATGTTATCAAAAGAGTATTTTGATGAGATAGATGATTCGTGGATTATTAAAAATGATGAGGCATTAATTTCATAAAAAAAATTACTCGCACCTTAAAAGGATGTTGTAGAATATGAATTTAAAGGGAAAAGGACTAGGGAGAGATGAATAAGGTAGGCTTGAACCTATAGGGGTTTGTAGTCATATATAATGCAAAAATTGGTAACTTGATTTTGGCTTATGATAACCAACCCTTACATCCCTCTTGCTTGATTTCATGACCCTCATAGGCATATTTTCATTGATTCTCAGTCATTTTTAGCCTTTGAGACTTAAATTTAGTTCAACTAGACTACTCTTTCCCTAACTAATCCATCCCCCTAGGCCCTATCAGCATAGGACAATAGCACCACACTTGGACTATAGAATTGGTACCACTCCTATCCACTTTTTTTTTCTCCTATCCAAATTAAATTTTGGACCCAATGGTTAGTTTCTTTTGGTTCCCCATCCTTCTCCTTATTGACCTAATGCGAGTACATTCAACTCATGACCAATAGATCCTTGTAAAATTTCATTGAAAGATCATTTGGAAAGGGTTCATAATTATCACTAAGTAAGCAATAATAAAAGAAATAATATTTAATAAATCTTCCCTATTCTCTGTATATAACCAACCAATACACTTACAAGCTTATCCAAATCCTTACACCAGTCCCTAGCTACCTCAAGCACATCTAGTTTAGCGTTTTGCATATTCATAAACTCTATTGCATAAAGCACATCAAGTGGGAGAACTACATATGGATTCATCCCTATTTATATTATTGGTATGTAGGTATCATACACACACATGGGGTGTGGATATACATTCACTAAATCTTACACACACTAACCCTAGTTGCATCTACTAGGTCCTGTTACATCACAATTTTTTCAATAAATTTCTGATTTTTACTTGCATATTTCACTCAAAAATTCACTTTGAATTTCAAAATTTCATAGTATTTTTTCAAATAAATCATCTTTCAAACTCTAGTTGCATATACTAGGTCCCATTGCTTCTTAAGGTATCACCTTATATGTTTGTGAGTTTTATGTCCTTTTTATACATATTTTAGTTCCTTATTTAGATTATATCCATTTAATATTTTCTATTATTATCCAATTTATTTTCCTTTTTGCACCTAATTTCCTTGCATCTCTTCATTTAAGATTAAGTGTAAGACTTAGTGATAATCCCCTTAAATTCACCTAGATTCCTTCAACTCGACCATATACCATGGATAAACAACCAAATCAAACTCTTGCTATAAATCCTACACATCCAAATTACACCAATATCAATGAGGATAATTTCTATGATGAGTAATATGAGAATAATAATGATGATAAAAACACTAGTGTTCATGATCCACCACATCAGACTCTTGATCAACTTCCACCAGTTATTAATAATGAAGTTGTTCTCAGCAAATATTTGATCCTATGAAGTTTTTGATAAAGACTCAAAGACCACCCCTGAGATCTTACTCTTATTTTACAATATATCATGGAAATCAAAAGGGTTGAACAAGTTTATTCTCCCATTCCTTTAGAGAAACCAATTGTCATTGACACTATGGGGGCAAATATATCTCAATAACCCCATATAGAAGCTTAACATACCTCTATGCCACTAGCTACAACTAGTACATCTTTGTCTCCCGATGTGGTAGCCCTTGGTGCAAGAGATAAAATATCTTCAATCCAATGTGATACATCTTGAGCAAGGTGCCTCTAGACCTATAAATCCTTTGGATTATTTTACTCTACTACATACACCATTGGCAAGTCACATTGATTTTACAACTTTACTACAAGGTTTTCTTCAATCCAAGCTTACTTTATATGATGACAAGGGTGATCTAGAGACACATTTGAGAGATTTTCATGTATCATTCTTGGACATGTGCCAAATGTGGTTACTAAACAAGTTATTTCTATGAAGCCTAAAGGATTATGCTTTACAATGGTTCTATAGTCTACCAAATCAATCAGTCAATAAATTCAATCATTTAGCCAACATGTTTCTAGCTCATTTCAACATTAACATTGGTGATAAGGTTTTATATGCCCAAGTTTCACAATAAAAACAAAGGCAAAATGAGCATCTCACAGATTATGTTCCTAGATATAAGACTATTTTGGCTAAGATGACTAGCCCCATATTTAATCAGGAGTTACAAGATCTATTCAAACAAAGTCTTCTACTAGCTTCTCATGAATCAATTATGTTTAAAAGATTATCTTCCTTCATTAAATTGTATCACACACTAAAATAAAGAGAAGTTAAGTTAATTTCAATGGACAAACTCAAGTACACAAGTATCTCAGACACCACAAATAAGAGTAACACAAAAGTCCCATATAAATTAAAGGTCAATGATAACAAGAGTTAGAATCAACCAATAGTTAATACAACTTTTGAGTCCCCTCAACGAGTGTTTTTATTATCACCTTCTCATCGAACCTTTACCAATCTACCAGTTTATAAAAATAGATTTTTACAATATCTATTAGAATGTAAAATCATATATTTTCCTCCTATTTAAAAACTTGATCCAATAAATCCTATTCCATGGGGATATGATCAACATGCATTTTGTAAGTTCCATAGGTCACCATGTCATACAATAAATATATGCATCAGTTTGAGACACAAGATACATGATTTGATAGATGGTAATCACATTGATCTTAACACTTTAGTTGAGCCTCCTCAAGAAAATAAAACATAAGATAAAGCTTTGAAAATATTATCAAATCCCTTTTCACAACATTCTAAACAAGAGGTAGGGGACACATTAGGGGTTCACCATGCATATTATACACATCCACCACTAGATACATATAGGGCACCTTTAATTGAGACACATACTTTGAGAAACATGATTGGTGTATACAATTCTAGAGTTCTAACTAGACCTTCCATCTCCTTCTCAGAGTAGGAGATCATTGAGGATGATTTAGATTATCATGCACTCTTTATCATATCTTACATTCACAATCATCCTATTCATAGTGTTCTCATAGATAATGGATCCAACATGAACATGTGCACTATGAAATTATTATAGCATTTGAGATATTTATAGTAGGATATTACCCTAATTAGCATACTTATTAGTGAATTTAGTGGGCACATATAGAATTCATTGGGTGAGATTTTACTTCTTTTATAGGTTGGTCTAACACATGTGGCCACACCATTACTATTTTTCCCAATACAAGAGTTTTTGATATGTTACTTGCTCTATCATAGATTTAAAAACTTTGAGCAATACCTTCTACAATTCATAGATGCATGAAATTCATTCATGATACTCATGTTATTATAGCTGATGGAGTTTCATATAAGTTACCACTCCCCACTTTAGAGCCATCTACTATTTCATAGTTACCAGTTTTAGTTCAACCACTAGTTTCAATTTATCCACTAGTTTTAGTTCTTCCTCCAGTTCAGATCACGAACATAGAGAGTTCATACACCTCCATAGCTTTAGGATTCTAGACAACTTCTAGCTACAGTTTTCACACCTAGGGTAGTATCATTGAGATCTCATGCATCTACTCACATATCACATGTTTAGATAAATTATACCACCAGATGGGTCCCTAAGAGCCCTACAACTACATCCACTTTTCATAGTTATAGGGGGAATACATAGTTTATTTTTACTTCAAATATTTTAGAGCATTTAAAACATATAAAACTTTCAAATCTATAGTCTAAACATTTCTATTGTGCTTCATGATCATGCATAATTCCTCTCCTTGATATAGGACACCATGATAGGGAGTCTCCCATGAGACTCATTAGTTAGTATCATCTCTTCTCATCACTACCTATGCATAGTTTCCTTACGATTGATTTTACATATTCTTCCTATAATTGATTATACATAGCTCAAATCTCAAAAATTCAAAAAAAAATAATTATATAAAAAATTCAAAAACAATATAACATTTTAAAATACAAAAACATTCAAATATGTCAAAACACAAAAAATATTTTTATTGTATGCATTATCCATGCTTTACATTTTTACTACTATGATAGACTTACATTTGATATTTTATGCTATTGTTTGTCAATTTATCTACATTACCATGCTTCACTTGATCTTCTTTGAGTATGTGTAGTGACATCCAGCTCTTTGATTGCTTCATTCTACCCACTAAGGGGGAATCTTACTTCTACATTTGAAACATCAATATATATACCCACTAGGGGCATCTTTTACATGACTACACCATCTAGGTTATGACATTCCTACACCACATACTCTAATTATCATGTTGATAGACATTACTTACTAGCTTACATAGATTACGCTATTGACATTCACTAGTATATAACACTTATGTATTTACTCACATATATCTAGTCTTGTATTAACATGTATTACATAATTTCACATTATTTCTTTGATTAGTTAGATGTGATTGTATTTCTAGCATTTACATGCTTAACTTTCTTACCTTACATAGCTAGATTGATTGCATTACTCAATTCCCATTTTTTTAAATCTTGTATGTGCCTTAAGACATTTACCAATATCCTTTACTTCTATTAATGTGTATGACTTAAGACATTTTCCAATGTCCTTTTCCTATACTCTTCTATATGATTGTGGCTTCCATGCCAACCTTTCTTGTTTCAATTGTATGTGTATGTGGCATTTGAACATGACTTGTATTCTTGCTTTCTAATATGATTGACATGTGACCATGTCCCTTGTTTAATTGGCCCTTTGGACACCCTTGTACACTTCTTGCTTCTTTCCTTGTGTGCTTGTTTCTTGTTTTCTTCTCCATTATTTGTAATGACATGATCCACATCATGCCTTATCTTGTTATCTTGGATGCCTTATCTTGCTATCTTGGATGCCATGATGGAAATCATGTTCCATCCCTCCTTTCCAACCAACAACTAACAACTAAACTTTTGGTTATATTTTAGTACATTTCACATGTTATTACATTGTTATATCTATCTAGACATACCCCTATTATTATAACATTATGAACTATGTTATATCTTGAGATATCTTGTCGATTATTATTGTTATGTCATGTATCTTTGTAGCATAACACACTTGTAGGATTATTTCTTCTGAGGGTAGTCATTATAGGGTCTTCATTGATACCCTCAAAAGAGGGGGTAATAAATAAGGGCTTTTTCATAGATATTAGAGCTCATAACAGTCAAAAATCCAACATTTAGAACACCCATAACAACAACCAAACATCAAACCAGTCAGAATAGACTAGGTAGATAGTGAAAATGTTAGAATAGTTACTAGATTTGGCCTAGGAAAATAACACTAAGATTGGAATACAACATCAGTGCCACTACAATACATTTTTAGTGATCCTATCAAAATAACAAAAAAACTAGACTTTCTAGAAGTAGGTTTAGTTACAGTTTTGCACAATCAGATTAGTTTAGAATTAGTAGTTTTCAATACACTTTTACTCAGATAATATTGATATAGGGGTCATAATGCATGTAATGATAGCTCTCAATTACACTTTTAGATATGGTAGTTGATATAACTTATATATCAAAATCCATGTTTTAGACACTAATTATTGGGGATAATGTGCATGGCACATTTTTTTCTTTTCTTTCCAAGTTCAACAATACATAGACATTCTCAATAGTTGTGTGCCTTATTCCATTTATAGGTGGTTAGCATCATTTTAGAGTGGCTTTCATATAATCCTAACCTTTAAATTTTTTAATGTCTTTTATATAAGCCTAGTGAACCAATTTAGGAGTGGATTTCATACATGCCTAATGTCCATCTTTTAGAATGGTCAAGAGTGGCCTAGTTTCTAGGACACATTTGACTGTCCATGCCAACATTGTCATATTATAGAGCATTCATGGGCTTCAAGAGCCATTCCTTCAACACATATTTCATATTAGTATTAGTTTATGGTTTCACTTCATGAGGTAATGATGGATCCAAAGGACTAGCTAGCCTATGTATTCTTGGGCCACATATTCAAAGGGATTGGACACATAGTCCAAACATAAATTAGCACATACATGACCACCTAGATTTACATAGTGGGTGATGATGGATCTAAAGGACCAACCTTTACATTATTGAGCCTCTTCTAGAGAATTGAGCACTTAGCTTTGTTTGTGATATTAATCTTGATACATCATCATCCAACATTACTCAACATTACTAAGCATCACTCAACATCACAATAGGTTTTTTATTAGTTCACATACATAGTGACGTGTATTCTTTATTTTATCTTGATCTCTATCTTACTTAGATTTATACATTACTCCTTTAGATATAGTGTATATAGTAAGAACTAATCTACTCTTTGTTTTTCTTGTAGATTCATACTTTACAATGTGGTCTCTCTATGTACTCCTAGAATCACACAACTTCATAAGCTTCACCTTTGTAAGTAAATACAAGTACACTTTTTATTTTTCCTTTATCCTAGTATTTCACTTTGTTGTGTCACTAAAATAAATGGGGGTAGATGTAGTCATATATAATTCAAAAATTGTTAACTTGAGTGTGGATTGTGACACTCAACCCTTAGGTCCCTCTTTCTTACTCTCAAGACCCTCATAGGCATCTTTTCATTGATTCCCAATCATATATAACCTTCTAGACTTAATCCTAGATCATCTAGACTACTCTTTCCATGACTAATCCATCCCCTTAGGTCCTATTAGCTCAAGACAATAGCACCAAACTTAGACTATAACACTAGTACCACTCCTGTCTATTTTCGATGCTCTTATCCAAATGCATTTTTGGCCCCAATAGTTAGTTTTCTCTGGTTCCCCATATTTATCCTTATTGGCCTAATGTGAGTAAATTCAACCCATGACCAATATATCCCTATAAAATCCCATTTAAATATCATTTGAAAAGGGTTGGCAGTTATAACTAAGCAAGCAATAATACAAGACTACTCAAGCAACCTTTCCTATTCTCTACATATAGCCAGCCAATACACTTGCAAGCTTATACAAATCCTTACATCAGTACCTTGACACCTTAATCACATTTAATTTATCATTTTCCATATTCATACACTCTATTTCAAAAATCACATCAAGTGGGAGAACTAGATATGGTTTGATCCCTCTTTAGAGTATTAGTATGTAGGCAGTGTGCCCACACAAGGGGTGTGGATACACATTCAATGAATTTTACACACACTAACCCCCACATTTATTTAAATTGGTCAAATAATAATGGAGTATATGTTTTGAAGAGAAAAATTTATCTACAGGGAGATCTTAAAACTTCCAACTACTAAAACTTCATAGATAGGGTCACACAGACATAGTGAATAAAACTCAAAAACCTCAGATCTCTTAAAAATAGTGGAAAAGGTAGAATAAAATGATAATGCCACTCATATACACTTTTAATTATCCTATCCAATCATAAAATGAAGTTAAAATCTTGGTTTGTGATAGTGTCATAGTCCATCATAGTGAATCTCAGACCCTATCTCTGTCGTATCAGTCAATTTTCAGCTAAGTTTTATTTTCTCCCTCAGATTACTATTTTTAGAAAGGTCAAAATTTTAATATAATTTACACAAATAAGTAGCTTAATTATTACATATTTTTTTACTAATTTTACTACTCATACCCTTTAACTAAATTAGGAATAATATACCAATATTCCCAAATAGGTTAAATCAGGGTTCAAGAACACCCAAACATCTTGGTTTAGTGTACACACCTCTCAACATTGACCTAAGCACTATATTATTAGATATTTATTTGGTTCTTGAGGAGTATACATTTGATAAATAAATTAAAAAAATATGTTTATAGATTTTATGAAGATCTACTTTCCACTAATTTATTCCATGACACCACCATCTCCATTATCAATATTTCCCTCCATTATCCCACCTTAATAGGCTAGGATCAAAATAATGAGAATTCCTTTGATACATTCTAGAGTGATGAATCCATTACAAAATATATATGGGAAAAATATTTTATGCCATTAAGAGACCATAAGAAAGGGTTATCTATTATTATCATTGAGTCTGCATATTTTGGGGAGCAATAAACAACTTTAAATCAAATCAATGAAGAAGAGTATGAAGATTAAGACCAATCTCCCACTATTAAAGACATTAACCCACTCTTGAAGGGTTATAATCATATCCAAAATTTGATATGGAGCTCTTGGATGACTTTGCTTCAAAAATGGAGGAATTACCCTCACCCCCAATGTATTTATAGGACCAATCACCTTCCCTCATTGAAGAGGTCATTGAAGTCAATATTAGAACAATGAAGAGTCATAAAATTATCAAATTGGGGGAAATTATTACAATAAAGGAATAAAAAATTCTTATTAAGTTTCTCAAAGAGTATATAGATGGGTTTGCATGGAGTTATTATAATATGTCAGGGATGGATCTAACCTTGATAGTGCATCATTTAGTGGTTCATCCAAACACAAAACCTATCAAAAAAAATCACAAGATGCACCCCAAAGTGGCTATATTATTAAAATAATAATTATATAAATTCTAATAATCCATATTTATACATCCCATTGATTATTCTTAATGGATATTTAATATTATCCCCATGGCAAAACCATAAGGAAGAATCATAATTTGCATATAATTATGGGACATGAATAAGGAATGCCCTAAATATGATTTTCCCTTGCTAAATATAGACATTATCATGGACTCAAATATAGTCTATGAGATTTTATCTCTTATGGATGGGTTTTTAGGATATAATCAAATCAAAATTGTTCTTGAAGATCAATACAAAACAACATTCATCACCCCATGGGGAACATTCTGATATCAAGTAATGCCTTTTAGTCTTCAAAATGTAGGAGATACTTACCAAATGGATATGATTATGATATTCCATGACATGATGCATGATATCATCAAATATTATGTAGATGATATATTGGGGGAGTCTAAACTCTAACTAGAGAATCATGTGGTCTTAAGGAAAATATTTGAGAGGCTATAAGAATATAAGGTTAAATTGAACATGAAGAAATGAATGTTTGGAATCACCTTGGGTAAAATATTAGGATTTTTAGTTTCTAAGATAGGCATTGAGATAGATCCCACAAAATTTAAAGCTATTTTGGAAATGCCTTCTCCCAAAAATTTGAAGTAACTAATAAGCCTTCAAGGTAAATTATAGGCTATTGGTTATTTTATTTCACAATTACTAGACAAATGTCACAACTTCACCAATATCTTGAGGAAGAGAACTCATTTCAACTAAAACCTAAAGTGTGAACAATATTTTGATAATCTAAAACAATACTTGGTTAAGCCTCTAGTCTTATCACCACTAGTCATAGGAAGGCCTTTACTTTTATATATATCCATAACACCTTATGTTATAGGGGCCATTATAGATCAACAAAATGATGAAGGAAAAGAATGATCAATTTTTTATCTTAGTAGGGCATTGATCTCATATGATCTTAATTATACCCCTATTAAAAAGGCTTTCTTGGTGATCATATTTGAATTATAGATACTTAGGCATTGCATGCTTAACAACAAAGTAAATCTCATAGCCAATGTTGATCCTCTTAATTATATGTTATCTAAATTTTCTCTAACTAGAATAATTTCCAAATGGATTATGTTGGTAAGTCTGATATAGAATATGTAAATCAAAATGCCATCAAAGGACAAGTTATCATGGATCAACTTGTGGCAACACCCATTGAAAATATTAATCCTCTTATCATGGCATTTCTAGATGAGTCTATATTGACTACTACAAAATCCAATAGCTAAAAATTATATTTTAATGGATCTTTTACCATACGTGGGTCAAGAGTGGGTATCCTTTTCATAATCCCAGAAGATGACATAATCCCTAAAGATTTTTAAATTTCTTTCTTGTGTACAAATAATATCTCCAAATATGAGGCCTTAATCATTGGTCTCCAAATTACCATCTAGTGGAATATCCAACATCTCCAAGTATTTGGTGATTCTCAATTGATTATCAAACAAGTGAATGAAGAGTTCTACATGAAGGATAAGAATTTGCTTCCATATAAATAGAAAGTGGATCAATTAAAGAAAAAAATTTAGTCCATCACATTTTAATAAGTTCCAAGGGGAAGTAATAAATTAATTAACTCCATGACCACCATTAGGTCCTTGATAGGCCTTCTATAATATGTCCTTGAAGTCAATTTTCTCATTAAACACTTAATATTACCACCTCATAAAATCATGTCTCATTTTTAAAGTTGTGCTCTACCTGATCCTAATATACCCTAGTATCATGATATTTACACCTACATCCATGATAACATCCTACCACCATAACTCAATCATCACCAACATAAATCCTTCATCCATCATACATCCCATTATACCATCTTGGGCAGCATGCTCTATCGATGAGGCTATGATGAGACATTGTTAAGATGCTTGACATTAGAGGAGGATACTCTTCCAATCAAGGAAACCCATGATGGTATTTATGGTGGTCATGGTAGTGGGATGGCCCTAGCTAAGATGTTACTCAGGAATGGATACTATTGGCCCATAATGGATCATGATGCCTTCCAATATTTACACAAATATGTATCTTATCAAAATCATATTAATATAATTCATGCCCCTACATAAGAGGTTCATAATATAATGATCTCTTGGCCATTTTACATATGAGTTGACATGATCTAGTGGGCATAAGTTTATAATCACTACTATAAAGTACTTAACAAAATGGTTTAAAACCATGCCACTTATCTATATCATAGGTCTCTAGATCTCAAAATTCATTCTTAGTTAGATCATTTACCATTTTTTCATCCCAACCAAAATAATATCTATCAATAGTAAATACTTTGAAAATTAGGAAGTTAAATATCTATGTAAACATCATCACATTGAGCAACACTTTTCCACACCCTACTATCCCTAGGGTAATGGACAAGTAAAAGCAACTAATAAGACACTTATTAATATTCTCAAGAATATGGTTAATGATGTAGGTAAAAACTATCATTTGAAACTATAACCTACTCTTTGGTCCTACAAAACTAGTGTTCAAACACCTATTGGGGCTACACCATATTCTATAGTCTATGGCATAGTAGTAATTTTGCCCATGTAAGTTGATATCCCCTCCTTACACATTTCTTTATAGGGCATAAGTATCAATTGTAATTCCAAACAATAATATCTATAAGAGCTTGAGCTGTTGGATGAAAAGTGTCAAAATGCTTTAAACCATCTTTAAGTATATCAGAATAATCTTAAAGGTGAATATTGAAAGAAAATCTAGTCTTGAGAATTTAGAGTCAGTGACCTAGTCCTTAAGGAGAATCAAAAGAACACCAATGTAGACTCAGATAAGAAAGACAAATTTGAAGAAAATTATCTTGAGCCCTATATCATTTTTGTAAAATTTGGATTGGGAGCTTATAGATTAGATACCCTCAATGGTGATGAGCTTATGATGAGCTTAATGAGACTATGAATATTATGCATTTGAAACACTTTTATACTTGAAAGGCTCAATAACCTCCATATATGAGTCCCCACTCTTGGGGAAAAATCCATCATGACTCCACTTATCTCATCATTTCATCATTATCCATATGACCCTAGTCCTAATAGTGGGTGTATACTACTATGCTTAGGCAAAATTAGGAGACATGAATTTCATGTTGTGGCATATCATTACTAATTTTATGAGGGGACTATCTACTGAAGATTCTTCCATAATATCTAAATCCACCTTTTAATAGTCACTTATCCATTTTTGGACATCTTAATCTACCTCCCAATCACATCTTCCTTGACAATTATTTCTCCTATTTACCTCAATTGCATCCATACTTATCTATCCATGTCTATCCATAAGAAAAGATCCACAAAAACCCACTAACCTAATCATTATCAAAGGGTCATTTAATTTTATTACTTTAAGATCCATCATGCACTTTGAAACTAAACCTTGATCAGTCACATTAGACCCTAAACATAGTCATTATGACTATTTTGGATCCTTGTCTCATTTGTCATAAATAATTTTGGTCACAATCAACCCAATGTACATATTTAACCATGTCCCTAAAAAATGTTCCTCTTAGGACCTTTTGTATATATTATCTTTAGCAACCTTGTTATTAAGCCTATTAATTATTAAATTCCTTAGGTCATTTATGAAACTCACATGTATATAAATCAAACATATTTTTAAGTAGTAAGTTTTGTACATATATTTCATTATCTTTTTAAGTCATATGTGTGTGTGTGTGTGTGTGTGTGTGATTAATCAAGTTTGTTCATAATCATTTAGTCTTATAAATTTGTGTCATAAGTTAGTAAATTTTGTTATATTTTTATCTTGTCTTTTTAAAAGTTTATTATTTTTGATAAAGTTAACAAGGATGGTCCTATATGACTACCCAACATCAAAATTGGGACAGTCACTCAAAATAAAGTTCCCACATATTATGACTCCAAAGTATCCTTGACTAATTATCATGTCATTGGTACACTCACACTTACATGTGCAATAGTAAATTGGATTGCATACATATATAATGGCTTCAAATTACCCTCATTACATCCACCTAATCATACCACTATCCAATCTAACAAACCAAATTTATTGTTACACATCCACCCATCTCCTTAATGTAGGAGGATTTTACCCAACATTATTTTCTGAGACACATCATGTAAAAAATTAGATTATTTATTATCACATTGTTAACCAACATTAAATTATCCACATAAAATCATAATCATCATCCACAGTATATAATATCATTTTAATCATTACATCTCATCTATAAAAATACAATCTAAACATCTCATCTCATTTTCACAACACAAATTCACATAATATAAATCCATAATCCATAGACACAACTTCATCAAACCATAAACATCACATCATTTTCTAATCAATAAATATCATCATCCATAAATACACATCATCATTAACATACCACTAAAATCACATAATATCTATAATCTACATACCTACTAATCTCCTAATCAAACTCATACATCAAATAACACAATCACAATAAAAATCAGCACATCAACATAACATCATACATCAAAAAATCATGATCATCATATATATCAACAGTCCATAATGTCCATTAGAGTCCATGTCAAAATATTTAAATACATAAATGGGCCCCATAGGAATAAATGTGCTACAATACATGAAAATACATAATATGATACATGTCTCAAATCATACATCTCAACTCATTACTTTTTAGGTGGTCCCCTAGTAGGTTGGTGTACTAACTAGGAGGAATTAGACCTGATTATCATTGCATGCTAACTAGGTGGCATGGTTGCCTCATATAAATCCCTATAATATTGGGCCTCCCATGTCAACCACATGATCTATCTCATGATCATTCCCATCCCCCTCTCTAACATCACTACATCACCCTTGTTTTCCAATTGAACCACCTATAACTCTCCCATAACTCACTCACCCTAGACTACAACTACCCAATCTAGCCCTATAAAGTCACAATATGCACATCTCAACTTTAGATCTATCCCTATAGTGTATCTATTTTCCCCTATAAGGTTATTACCTATCCTATCAAACCTATGATCTATCCTAGTACTCTAGCTAGCTATCTATACCTCTGTGTTATCCACCCCTATATGATTAATCCATCCTATCTCTCTCAACTATAATCTCAACAAACTCTAAGGCATAAAACTATACCTCTCTCCTCAAGTTTTATAAAAATGATCACTCATCCTAAGTCAAAGGTGGTGTAAAATTCCCTACCTTATCTAACCCTCCAATCCTTCTAGCCTAAACTTCCCCTCTAACCTAGCCCCTAGCTCTTGTCTAATATCCACCTTGACCTACCTCATTTCCTCCATCTAAATCCATCCCCTTGTCCATCATATTATCCCTATACCTAGGGTTAGCCCTTTGCCTGAGGATATGTTATGTAACCTTATTTCCCCCCTAATCTAACCCATGCCTATAGTAATATCTAAACATCCCCCCTCCTCACCTTGAATGGTCATTTGAGTAGTATGTTTAACCATCTTTATTCCCACCAAGCTATGTATGTTGTTATCAATATAAGATCTAGGACTAGAGTTTGTCAATCCCATATTATTAGGGTAATGCTCTCATAGTCCACTCTAGCTAATGACCTATCTAATAGAGTCCCCCATAGATGTATTTCTCTATCATTATGGGAAAATAAATTCTCCACTATAGGCACATGTTGTAACCTCCCAAACTATTATTAAACATAATTAGGCCTTTAACACTCAATGATATAATCTTTACATCCTATAATATAGCTCTCAATCAACATGAATCACATAATGTCTACATCTTTGGCCCATCCCCACTTGACCTATCGATATGGCATCCAAGTAATATGCTCTGGTTGCAGGATATCAAAGTCCTACCTATAAAATCAAATCTCCCTAGTATGAGACCTTTGTACTCCTATAATAACATACCACCCAATTACTAGGGGCTAGTGGGGCTCCCTCATTTTACAAGTATATAAGGGACACTCTAAATAAATATGATCCCAACTCCATATCTGAATTAATATAGAAGGGCCTAGGATAGTTTCTCTTTTGTATGTTCCCATATGAAGATCTCTTTATAAGTGGGCTAACACAATTGGGCCCTAAGAAAATACTTGATAGTCTTGGACCATGTCTAAAACCACATCCCCCAATTAGAAGTGAAACAACTAGCCACTCTTGTCTGAAAAGTGTATGTTGATCACAATAGACATCACTATAACTTTTAATCTATCAATCTTTTCCTCCCTTAGGGCTTAATCAATATTCACTCATGAATATTACACCCCAATTTTCAATCTTATATCCAACCTCTACACTATCACACTAAAGGTATGTGAGCACCGACATATCTTGTGGCTTCTCATGGGTAGATGAAATATCCATATCGTATCCTCAAACGTGACTATCATCTCCCCAATCATGAAATGAAATATATTAGTCTTAAAATGCCACCTATCAACTAGGGTCATGATCATCACTTCATTTATCCTCATTATTGGCATCATCATAAAATAATATAGGCCTATCAGCTCTAATAAATACATCTCATGTAGCCCCACTAGACATCCTATTCAAGATGTCATCACCCCTAATCCTCTTACACTGACAACACATGTTATCAAATCATATTTATCTAATCATGACTATATCTAGTCTCTCCTATCCCATCAACCTAATACCTACATCCCCAACTCACTCATCTAACCTAATTACTAACCTTAAACACCACCTAACATCATACTAACTCACCCTATCCAAATTATCTATCATTACTAATTAACTACCCCTCCATATAAACCCCCTCACCTCATTACATTATCCCCTAACCCATCTTAACCTACCTTATCCTACTTCATCACCCCTCATATCCTAACATCTCCTCATCTACTTATCTACTCCCTAACCCATCCTAACCTTCCTACACCTAATCATATCCCTCTTAACCTCCCCAGCCTAACCACCTAAACTCCCTCTAACTATCCATCTCCTAATCACCCTATACCCCTAATCCCTCTAATCCTCCATCTCCTATTCACCCTAAGTTCTTAATCCCTATAACTTCCTAAACCCATACACTGACGTTTATCCATAATTACCAAAATATCACAACTATTAACCTATCCCTAACACACAAATTTGGTAATAACACCAATCACAATATATAGTTTTAAAAAAGTACAGGTCTAACCTTATGGTTTTGAAAAACCATAATTTTTCCCTCATAATAATGTGATATCATATATCTCTTGTTGTAATATTGTATTACCATAGTCACCCATCATGGTTTTTTAATACCACAACTTGTGATTGTGATATCGTAAGTTGTGAGGATAATGCTACCACTCAGGGCATTATACTCAATCATAGTATTATCCTTATGGCATCTACATATAATAAATGCTCAAATAAATTTGAAAATGAAAAAATTAATGGGATAAGGATGGAGTAATCACTTATGGTCCTACTTCATCTAGCTTTTATTGATCTCAAACTCTCTCTATGATGTGATGAGTGATGGATGCAATCCATTGCTAGAGCTCTAGATCAAAGAAATCAAATGGCTAAAAAATAAAATGAGCCTCTTTCACCCCCTTTTTCTATTTTACACCTTTTACCCCCTATTTTACCCTTTGTAACCCACTTGACCCTCATTAATCCCATTATCATACCCTGATTAATAATATTAGTCCCCAAATCCTATTTCATGATCGATTATCACAATTCACCATCATTTTATCAATCCTAAGTCTCTCAAAGCATAATATTCTATACCTCATTATAAGTTCACCATCACGAGATATAACTACATCAACTTAAGGTCTTTTGAGACTATATAGGTAGCATTTGGTCACATTATTGTGCCAAAGGATAGCTTAGCCACTATTATCATCCAATCCCATCATGCTCCTTATAGGTCACTCATAATTGCTAAATCATATTGATCTATGAATATAATATAAAGTGGCTTCTAATCACTAGTAATCCATCAAATATCCTCTATAGTCTTCCAACCATCCTTGGTATGAATCATTACTATGCGAATTATTCTCAACTTATGGCCTATCTCATCTCTTTATTCCTTAGATAATGTCTACATCTTGAGAATTCAAATCTTATCATCTTAGTTACCCTACCTCCCTTTTAGATATTGTTCATTGTCTATAACTCCTCCTCCAAGGATAAACCACTTTATCCCATATAAATTATTTTTGGGGCATCTCAATTATATATACATCAATACTCAAACCATCTTAATCCATTATCCTCATCTTGGTCTTATCCCACCCTAGGGATTTCCTTTCGAGTGACCATCTCACTCATTTCTCCCTGCATGCTCCTTCGAGGGAGCATCATGTCTACTAACAACATTATCATCCAAAAATTGGTTTTTATTGTAAAATCCATTACTCACTCTTCTTCACTTCACTCATAATACCCTTTCAAAGAGGGGGAAAATGTATGCACCTAAATCCACTCATCTTAATAATCTTATTAAACCCACTATTTTAACTGATAACCATAACCTTAAATAATCAAATAATATAATAAATTCTTATAAAATATTTCATACATCCCATAAGTACCCATACCCTTATAACCAATTAATTACCCCATTAAACTACTACCTAGCCTATTTAGCCACTAATCTACCCACTAGCCCATTTGCTAATTTAAAATTCCTATTTATTCAATTTCCCCCTATCTACCCTACTACCCTAGCCTTTTCTACATCCCTATGAATCCTAAACTTGATTAATTCCAATTTAATCCTCTATTATCCCCTAAAATAATTAAGAAACCTCTAGAACTAGGGAGTCTCCTCCAAGATTCTAGAAGTCTCTAAACTATAGGCTTCTAAATAATTTAAAATTATATAAAAACCTCTTCCACAATCTTATATAAGACATGTTTAGGCTATGACCAAGATAACTTGAAAATTAATAAGCCATCATTATAATCTCATAATTAGATATTTTCAAACATCCTCATAGTATTTCCAACCCATTCAACAATCCAAGGAAGCCATTGGAGTTAATTTGAAGCTCAAAGCAATAAATCAACACTCAATCAATTTGGAATTCAAATCCACTTGAATATCTTGGAGATATGTTTTAAGGGACAAAAAGATAGTAAAAATCCATGTTTAATTAATTAATTTTTCCTTTATTCCCTCCTTTGATGGTGTTTGTGTTGTTGGGTTTTAATTACTATATATAGTAGTTTTATAAATAACTCAAAATATGATCACACACTTACACATGCCTTTATCCATGATTATATCATTGATAGGGTACTCAATATGTTATGTACTTAACATTTTTTTTATAAAACTTTTGATCTATGGGCTACTATGATATTTTTATGTTGGTGGCTCATGATTTCCTTTATGCACTTGCTTGAGTGCCTTGTCTTACTGTTGTTTTACTTGTCTGAGTATTTGAATGTGTTCCTTTACTTGTGGCCCCTATGCCTATGTCTAATTTATTTGACATTTTAATATGTAATTTTTTATTGTATGGACATTTGAATATGTCATTATTGATTTTTATAACAATTAACTAAGTCATGTCCCTTTCATTGTGTGACATCTGAACATGCCCCTTATTTGTGGCCTCCTTAGACCATAGAATTTTGACTTTGCTTTGACTGCTCTTATGTGTGTACTTTATTTTATTATTTATATTGTATTATTACTATCTAGATATTGACTTGATATTTTTCATGCAATTTAGGTCTTCATATGATCACAATGTTTTATCCACTAAAATGCTACATTTACCTAGACATGCTCCTTATATATGCTACATGGTTACATTAATAAATTGTATGTTTGTCTTATCCTTTTAAGGTGAGGTAACAACTAGTCTCTATTTTTACCTCACCTAAAAATGGGGGGAATATTAGTGGAGACATGAATTGGAATCATGTTCTCCACATTTCTTCTCATTTAGCATAATTTTCAAATTTAGTGGGGGCATGCTTTGGAAGCATGTTCTCCACACTTATTTAGTATATGGTACTTATATCAGTTTTTAGATTCAATGGAAGAATGTCATAATAGGAATGGCTTCCACACATTCAAAATTTCTAGATTTAGTGAGGGCATGATTTGATAACATGTTCTCTACACTTATTCAATATTCAACTTATTTAGATTATAGTGGGGTAGTGTTTTAGAAACATGTTCTCCACATTAGTAGTTATTTGAGTTTTCATATTTCTCCATATATAGTGTATGCATTCTTTCAAATAATGTTCTCCACACTTAAATAGTTTCTAAATTAGCGAAAGCACATAATTATATAATTCAAATACATAATTATGGTAGAATTATATACATTGGTATCATTGTTATACATATTTTCAACATGAAACATCTCTAAGGTGTAGATGTTATGCAATTTGCATCTAATATTTCAAAATCTGAATCAGCTTTAGATTTTAAAACTCTTCTATGAACTATTACCATATCATATACTTTTATGCACCAATACCCACGATGAACTTTTATGGACTATATTGGTTCAATTTTTAGTATGGTTGAGGTGATTAAATTACTTAATATTCCCAATTTTCTAGGTTGGACTTGATTGTATAATTAAACCTTATTGATATGTGAGTATCATAAGGTTATAAATCTAAGATAATATCAATTATCAAGAGACAATTCACCTTTTCACCAAGGTTAGGAGCATATGCCTTATAATATATATATATATATATATACTCTCATATATATGTACTTTTTATATGATATATATATTCACTAATCTCAGTTTTAAATCTTTAAAATGATACATATTTCAAATCAACTTGACAATAGGTAAGGTAGTTACATTGACACACATGTATACTCCTAAACCTTACTCTTCCAATTAAAATTTTTTCAATACTTTCAATTCTAGATTATATGCATTGATAATATACTATAAGATTATCTTTGTTTTAGGTTATTCATTAGAAAATCACTCAATTTGGACTCAATTAAATATTAGGTGTGTTATACACACCTAGGTATGTATTCTTTTCCTTTAAACTAGCAATTTTATTACTATATTAAGGGGGGAAATGTAGACATTATTTTTTAATTATATAACACCTCAATCTTGTACACTTGGTAAACTTAGACCTTGGTTTTTATTATTGATTATGGACCTTTTACTAATTTTTGAAGTCTCCCATATTACCTATCTTGTGCCCCTTGGACTATCTCTTAGTTCGACCAGTATTATATTGATCACCTAAACCGTCTGTATTGCCCAGAATGCTTAAAACCTACTTGTCTTCCACTTCTACAAGTTTTGAGTTTGAACCTATTTTCCTACTCCCTTGACACTAACATCTAGGATAGTCACTAGTGTTTATGCTAATGTCCTGACCCAATGCAAGTTTCAAGTTCCATTAACTCATCTAATTTTCAAAGGAAACATATCCTAATGTCAACCTAAGTGTTTTAATGATAGTTATTTCTCTAAATGGATTGATATAAACATAATATCAACCCTCATTCATTCCTCATCTATAAAAGATCAAAAGAGAATAAGGTAACTTATCAAAGGCATTCAATCAAGCATTCAATTGAGAAAAGCTTCCCTATTTTCTCTTATTTTCATATGAATCATAGGGATAACACATATACAGGTCTGAAGTACTGAAGGAGAAGCCCAAGATTTATATTTTCCAAGTTATAATCTAGGTCACTATTTTACTTTCTTATCACACATAATCTAACACATAGGGGAGAACTACATCAGTTTGAGGCCCTCTTCATAGTATTAGATGTGTAGGTAATGCTCATTGATAGTGAATTGTTTGGGGTCAGCTTGACATCATGTGACAATGTACCTATTTTTCTCTAAGACCATTATGAAGTTTAAGAAATAAAGTGTTACAAATTTATTAATAGTGATAGTCCATGACCCGGATTTGAATGTACCAAAGTAAAGGTGAAGACAAACCTAGAATCACCTAGGTGGTTGCATCACTTTTTAGTAGGTGTTACATATAAGACACTTGTGTTAAGTTGATATAATAGCATCAGTATAACCATCATAGACTAATATTAGTGTTCATCACTCTAAAAGCATCCAATACAAAATCTAATGATTGTTCTAAAATCATCTTCTAGTCTATTTTCTGCTTGTTTCATATCTAAAACTATATTATCATTAGAATAAGATAAGTACATCAATTTATTTGTCATTTTCATATTTAGCATAGTTTTACTTATTATTTTAGCATAACTCATCATAATAAATTCAATATATATTATATCTAATTTTAATACCTAATTAGTCTATTGTAGATCTGATTATTACCCTTGTGTTTATTCATTTCTATATATCCCTTTAATAATAGTTTTTATGTAACCTCAAATTAGAAATAAACAATTTAGGGTTAAACACATAGGCATAGTAAGCAATTAAATAATCAACTTAATAATCTTAGAGAGGTGAGAGCCTTCATGCATAGACTAAAGGAGCCTCCAAGAATTGTTTGGAGACTCCTAATTACCAATATATAATAGGAACTCATCTTTAACACTCTACCAAGTAATATATATATCTTCTAATGATTTATGTTAAAATTTATTGGTAATCTCAATTGTGAGATTCTACCGTATTGGGGATTTTTTAATATCAACCACAATATTTCACAACTTTTGAGCCATAAATTTCACTTTAATGTAGATTTTTTATATATTATAGTTAGACCCATTAAGCATTTGAGATTTATCAAGCATGAAGTTAGGCAAAACCATAAATTTCCTTTGAAATGGACAATAAGACACCAGAAAAAGCTTAAAAAGCAAACTTTTTAAATTTTATTTTATACTTTATTTGATATTAAATAAAATTCATAGTGTAAATGAACAATAATTATTCAAATTAATGCTTGACAAAGCAAAAAAATTATGAAAATTTGAGATAAAATAAAGTGTCATAAAAATACACTAGTGTAATAGAAATTATTAATAATCATGAAAAAACTATAATAGGAATCTTAAAATCAATAAAATAACCACACCAATGCATCTGGAATGGTAAAAAACCTAGGAAATGACTAGTCACATGACTATGCTTGACACAAATAATTAAAGAATGATTTCCATTTGGCATGTAAGTTCACCCACTAAAGGTGACCAACACATTCATATTCAAACATGCATAAAAAAAAAATCATTATTTACATTGAAGTCACATGAATATATTCAATACTTAGGCCTACGAATGATATATACAAAATCCATGATAAGGAAAATTCACTTTGCCATTATTATTTCAATATGATGAGTGATTTTTCAAGCTTCCCCAATGCCAAATGAGCCCTATTTTTATTTAGTTACCAACTACAAAATCAACCTATCCAAGACATCAAAATAATTAAAACAACTAGTGGCCTATTTTTTGAAATAGGGTAAGACCTTAGTACCTTCCAAATATTTTTTTATGGGATTGCTAGAGTATAAAGATATGATATTCAAGAAGATTGCCCTAAATTTAAAGTTTGCACATTATTTGGTGCTTTGGGAAGAGATGGAATCTATCCATTCATACTCTACTGAAGATGAACTCTCTCTAGAATCCAAGGAATATAATAATGATTTGATACCCATCAAAGAGAAAGCTATCCATAAAGTAGAAACTAAACTTGAGGTAATGCCATGTATTGACCTCTTAAAATTTTTATTTGTTAATGGATCCATTTATTGAGATATTGTGCATGTTAGGAAAGTCAATAGTTCCTCTAATCATATTTTAGGTAGGGAATTCTAGATATAACTTAGGATTACATGTATGGAGACTACCTACAATTAAGTCTCGACTAATGTTTGGCTTGAGTATAACATGGTAGATGGAAAGCTAAGCCAATGTCTTGCAAAAGTTTAAAGGTTGAATCCTAAAGGGGCTTTCTCTTCTAATTACATTATTAAATTTAGACCTATAATTGTAATAGTTATGTCCCTTTTAAATATATTATATGGTTTATTGATTATTGCATATGCTCAAGTTGAATTGGTTTCATTATTAGATATATTCCTAACATCTAACCATTTGGTGAAACTTATGGAAATTATAACTGAATGAATAAAATAATAGGTGATATACATTGATTAGAGGCCTATGAATGACAATTTATATATAATTTCTTACTTAATGGATGCAATGATGGACATAGATTATAATCCCTATGGTCAAGAGTACTAGCCCTCAGATGAATATTTTGAAAATAGGGTGGGAAAAGGTTTTTATTCCATGTTCATTCATAAATATAGGAATTAAATTATAAGGATATGTAATGAGGTATATCATCATATATATCAAGTAATGAAAGGCACCCTAATGCCCATATTATCATAAAACATAACAAGGATCCTAGGCAAAATGGGATATTATTTTTTATAGATAAATGTAACCATCATCTGATTAGAAGGCACCAAAACCACTCCTCTACTACTACCACATCATGTTCTAGACACTATATTAGAACAATAGATAACATATAAAGTCTTTAATATCATTGATGATGAATTAGGTCAAAGGTATTAGGTATACTATTTCAAGACTCCTTTAATCATTAGACAATGTTAATAAGTGATTAGATCACATTTTATTCAAGATGGTAAATCTAGAACATAATATAACTTATAGCTTTCACCTATTAGGGAATAGGACACCAAAAGGAAAATAAGGGGTTATCTCAAATTTATTTACGAAAATAAGAAAGTGTACATCTTAAATGATCATTAGGTGTATGATTATGATTATATTTGCACATCTTATATGATCACTGGGCATATGATTATGATCATATTTTCATGAATGCCTAAAATGATTTTGAGGTATGGACAAAGATGAAATATAGATCAATGTCTATGAGACTTGCCTAAGGCTTGTAATAAAACCTTGGGCAATATAATAATAGGTATAAAATGCATGGAGTTGGTAATGGCCTTCATCTCAAATATAAGACTCTCAACCATAGGATCAACCTCCCTCCTATTCAATAAATCTTACAAAGGAACAACTAGATGAATCTAGTAATAAAAAAGAATCCAATCCTTAGCTTAAGAGGGAGATTTTGAGATAAACTCCTAGTCCTCAAGTACCTTATATATCAAAAAAATTCACACAGGGGTTTTGGGAATAATTACTACAAGGGATTGGTCAATAGTTTTTTTTAGTTAAATAAAAATATAGTAGTTTTTTGATAGCTCATTTTCCTCCCCTTACTACAATTACCCAAGTAAGTATTCTTGAATTCCTACAAATGGATTTTAATTCCATTCTAATTTATCCAAACTCTCCTCAATTTCTTAAGTATAATCAAACAAGCATCATGCATTCCATGTCATCCATATAATCACCTTCAATTACACTTCTTATGATAATTGTTCTTACAACCCTTATACCATCTAATCCACTCCACCCACATACACCTATCAAAAGAAGCATAAGGACTATCCTACTCCCTCCCAAGATATAAAACTAGAATAGAGGCCATCACTTGGTCTCCCTATTATATATGAAGCTACTAAAGAGGAGGAGGAAAAGGAGGTAGAGGATATAATAGAACTTGAAGAATAAAAAGAAGATGAACAACTAATATCTTTGGTTGGTTATCCTTATAAGGAATAAGACTAGTAAATGGGAATTGCACAATAAGATGATGAAGAATTTGATCTAGAAAAATCCAAAGCTTTGACTATGGGTGAACATGAAGTGGAAGATACCTTAGATAGCCTCACACAAGAAAAAATTCAAATAATTGGTGAGGTAATATCTTCCATTGTTTCTTCAATTTCTAATATAATAAATTCTAGCTATAATTTACCCTTAATTATTCCTAGGTTTGTGTCATCTATCTCTATTAAACTAATAAGGACTCCTATGGTAGTTCATTTTGAGAACTTGGTCGTAATTTCTATTTTCTATCCTCACATTAAAATTTTGAAATAAATAAATCTCCCCATGCCATAGACATTGGCCATGCCAAAATTAATAATGACTATGGAAGTATCCCCAAGTCTTACTAGATTATTAGAAAAATTAATGCCTATGAAATAAAAATCCCCATGGGAGATGGTTTTCCAAAAAATTCCATAGTTCCCTATCCAAATAAGTGCCTCCTTAGAAACCACTTTGATTACAACCCTTCTAGTAAGAACTCCATCATATACATCCTTCAATATTTCTCAAGATTAAGAAATATAAGACCTTATTATTCCCTAATGGCTAAGTAAGATAAATAATGCTATATATGAAAGATAAAATTTGGTCTTAATTGAGATCTTCATAGTCTCCACTCGATTTGACAAGGAAAGTGGGAATATTCTGAGAGTGAGGAAGAGGAAAATGGTAAATTTGAGAACAAAATATGAAGTGGAATTTCAACAAAGAGATAATGTGTTCTCTTTAGCAAAGAAGCCCAATAGAAACCCCAATGACCGTATTTATTAAAGATATCAACACTTTTATGTATTCCACTAGGTAAAAAATGAAATAAATGAACCAAAGTATTAATGAGGCCTTTAAAATATGTAAAAAAATGTAAATTACAAAGGCTCTTATGGAGGTTATAGCTAATGTTCAAAGTGTAGCTACTAATCTATACAATATTTTATATAACAGTTGGGTTTCCAAGGTAGGAAATCAGGCCAATAGAATAGATATGGTTACACTATAGAATAAGATGAAGTACAAGGAAAGAAATTAAATTTCCTAGTTTAGTTCTCAAATATTAGTGATTTATATTAGTTGAATATTATGACCATTATGGATGCTTCTTTATGTTTGAACTATTTGATTTCCAAGAGGGATGAGGGATACTTCTCTAAATTGTCATAGATAGATGAAAAAGTTATTGGGACTTTTTATCAATCATGAGAGTGAGGCACTATATATATTGGGAGTCATGAGACTCACAAGGGTGATCACCCAAGATGGGGATCTTGTCAACAAACCCAATTCTAAGAATCTTCTCCATTCATTTGTTGAAAACTTTTGGAAATAATTTGAATGGACTATTTATAAGACCTATGAGGAAGTATTGTAGTTGGGTATTTTTCCTAAGGACAATGTAACAAGATAAAAAACTCTAGTATTCAAGTTTAAGAGATCAAATTTAGAACATGAAATATTAATGGTTTATGATATTAGAATTGTGAAGCCTTTGTTACTTAAATTTTAAATTATAGATAAATATTTTGATGTATATTATGTACTAGGTGAATATATAAAATCTAAGGAAGTAGCTTATGAGTTGGTCCCACACACACAACTAGCTGTCAGTGCCCCCCAAATGCATAAATCTCTTAGTCCTTACCTCAATTGTAACTGTAGTTAATCCATCAACTCCTCTATTTAATGGTGCCACATCAAAACTTTAATCTAAGAATGATGATGTATTTTATCACTAAGGTGGGAATTTAGTTACCAATCTATTTATTATACATTCATATTATATTTTTAGTTGGAAAGTCTACTATGGACATTATCAATGTGCATTCATCTTTACATGATTTTTGAATGAAGGTTTTTATTCTAAACTTTTAATTTTAGGTGAAGCTTGAAGATATGAGGCCTTATCCATCCCAATATTATAAATAAATGTAACTTTATGGTCTCAAAAGGAGGATAATGTTGGTTATTAGACTTATAAAAAATTCAAAAAAGTTTTTCTTGACTTTGTCTCTATGTCCAAATCTAGAATCTTATCTAGTTTTGTGGATTACTTGAGACATTCCATCATTTTGGTATCTTAGTGATTTTATTATGTATGAGTTATATATTTTAAATACATTAATTAATTTTTAACTATAGTTGATTTGAATATCTTTTTCATTCTTATCATAACCCCTTTTATATATTTGAAATAGTAATATGACAATTAGGCAACATTCAATTTTTGTATGTTTGAGTATATTATGTTATGGTTCCTTTGAATCTTCACCATATTTGATTTATGTTGTGATATAGAATATTAAAAAAAGTATTAGTTTAGATTCCTCATCATATCCAAGTTTAAATATTAGCCTTGAAAGTCTTTATCCTAGTTATCCACAAGCTCTTGTTTCTGCCTTACCATTCCCTATTTTGAAGTTTATTTTGAGATACTACCAACCTTAGTTATAATCATCATCCTTATATCCACTCCAAGTAGATATAGGTTCACCCATATCTAGTTTTCCCATGGTAAATAATCTATTTTGTTCACTATTATTCAAAAAACAAGTTGTTATAAAATTGAATACCTTGTAACTCATGCCTTAGAGTGAGCTTGTCCACCAATATTACAATGTTAGAGGAAACCTTGTAGAAATTTTTGAGGTATGTATAAAACTCACATCAACATAAGTTTTAAACTAGTTATATAAAGAGGGTTAATCCTCTACCTCTAATCTAATAATTAAGATCACTTGAGTTGCATTGGATGTGATAAGATGACTAACAATGTCAACTTTAGATAATAACCTATTACATACACATTTGGAGAACCATAGAAAATTTAGGTCTGATAGAGGTGTTTCTATAAGACCTAAGGATCAATCATCATTCTTAGGAAGGAAACCTTATCTTCCAATATTTTTGATGCCCCATCTCTTGAATCCACCTCCTAATCCTCCAAATCTATCTAATCCCCCATCTCAAGTCCTAGTTTAGTTTACTATATTATTTATCAATATCATAGGAGTGGTGCATGATTTGCCTAAAAACCCAAATAGGTATCTTCCTTATTATCTCCCTTGGGAGGAAAGACTACAAAATAAAATATAAAGGATTTTAAATTTACCCTGGGGATCTTGAATGCAAATCATGAAAACATGAATTGTAGACTATTTCCGTTCAATTTATAAGAAGTGGCCTATGATTAGTTTTTAAATATTCTAGAAGGCTTAATTATAACCTAGATATAATTTCAAGATACCTTCTTATCACTATTTATCCATGTTAACAATGCAATTATTATATATCAACACCTTTCCAATATTAGATGAGATTCGAATGAGCCAATCCAAACATTCAATTATTAATTTTAAAATATGTATAGCAAATTGGAATCTACCTCTCATTGTAATGATCTGTTAGCCCTTAAAATGTTTTAAAACTCCCTAGATTCCATGACTACTATATTCTACATAGGGTTGTTGGCATTGATACTTTACCCTTGGCTTACATGAAAGCAATCAATGTGGATTAAAAAAATTATATTTATTTACATTCATTAATTCCACTTAGTCTTGGACCTATCTACCCATCTTTCAAGATAATTCCAAATGTATCCTATACTACTATACAAAAAAAACTAGGCCCTAGTGAATATTCAATTATCATTAACCCATGTTGTCTAGAATCAACATCCCAATTCCTAAATAGTTATGCTTCAAACCATTAGATCTATAGACAACATCATATCATAGTTAGTATCACTTCTACATAGGACAATGTTCCTAGCTCAACTAAAATAAAGATGGAAGCCATCCTGAGGCTGGTATAGAAATTGAGTAATGAGTTACTTAGCATGAATAAATTTATGGGAAATATAGGTGGACAAAAATCTAATTAAAATAATCAGGGTTATGGGTTCCATAGGTATAGTAGGCCCCTCAATAGTTTTGAAAATAATCAAGATAATTAGGTTACACATAATAGGATTCTATAAATTAACATCATGGATGTAGCCCTTCAAAACTAGTGTTGAGTTCATAGAATTGTACAACATGTGGAACTAGATTGTATCAAGTTTTGCACTACTTTTGAAATCTTCTACTAGGAAGCAAAGAGGAAAGAAAATTATGCTAGTGAGAAAGAACCATCTTTGTCTAATCCTTTGGGAAACCCTTGCATGGATATGGTCTTTGGCACTTCTGACTTCCCATTTCTAAGGGAAGATGATAGGGAGCCTAAAGATAACATTAATGAGGTTCATATTTTCCATGTTGGGATTAGTATTTACATTGGGTAAATAATTTTTATTTATGGTAACTTGTTAGTTAATAATATATTATTGTTGTGTAGCAATTATGTGTGTGTGTGTGTGTGTGTAGAGAGAGAGAGAGAGAGGAGAGAGAGAGAGAGAGAGAGAGAGAGAGAGAGAGAGAGAGAGAGAGAGAGAGAGAGAGAGAGAGAGAGAGAGAGAGAGAGAGAGAGAGAGAGAGAGAGAGAGAGAGAGAGAGAGAGATTTTAGTGAAGTTGTTCAACCAACTCATGAATATAGGAAATTTTTTGAAGCCACCTCATTGATAATAGGAAATATTCTTTTATATATATGTAATGTTTTGAACTAATTATTATTATAAAGAATAAAATATGTTAGTGTGATTATTATTAATTACTAGTTTTGAAACAGTTTAATCTCTGATAAGCTCTCCCAATACCTATCATTAGTATTAGAGTTCATTGATCTAAACATGTGATGGATTAATAATCATGAAGGGGTGTTCATCCCTAGTATTACCCCTAATTAATGAAATAAAAATAATGTGTGAAGGACTTTATAGTATAGTTTAATATTTATATCAACCTACCATATTTTAGGGAAGCATCATTAATATTTGAATTTTTATGTATTTATGTCTATCAAATCCTATACATAGTCCTCTTAGAATCTAATGACCCTGTAACCTATTTTCTATTAGTTCCATCTCATACGTAGCTACATGTTCTAATCACTATGCTTGATCAAGTGTCATATCCATAGTTATCTTAACTTGTATATTTATCCATGGATCATCCATTTGAAGAACACCATATACCACTTATATTTTTTATTTCCAGGTATACATGGTCTACAGAGTCAATATCATTCACTCCTCATCTTTTGAAATATTTATTCTATATTGTGTAGCAACTAAGTCTAAGTTTCTTCTCCCTCAACATTATCTATCCAACAAAAGTTGACACATTTAGTTTTAAATGTTACAATGGTGGTTTTGGTCTCAATGATCACTGTGAGGTCCTTCCTTATGATTTGGTGATAGGTTTCAATCCTAAACTCTCAAAAAAAAAAATGGTAATGTATATATATCAACACCCTTCACCTCTATGATAGGTCCTCTCCATACTCATAACCTAACTCAATATTTAGTGGAAGGTTCTTCATTTTATGCCCATGTGTTATATTTTACATTAATATCCAATGCAAAGAAGGCATAATTATCATAAGTTGTGTTTTTATTATTTTATATTTATTTATTGTCTAATTAAATCCACCATTTCTTTTGTGGTTCAATATGTGCTTTAAGATATTCTATCTCAATTCAAGATCTCTAAATTATGTGCTCATTTATAATTTTTAATGTGGGTCATGCCTTTAGATTTTTAAGTCTTTATAGTTTGTTTTTATTGAATGGTATTTATAACATATTTTAATGTTATATAATAAGTCCTATTTTAAGTTTATTATCAAATCTAAGTATTTTTGTCATTACAGTGACAATTTTAGATTTTTTTTTATGTAGAATCATTTTGAAAAATTGTAAGAATTAAAAAAACATTTTCTTATAAACACATTTTTGGGTGACGCTGATGTTTTATGAAAATATATTATTTCACATTGAAGAAGGAAGTAATAAGAATAATGTTAAAACAATAGAACTTCAGCTCTTCACCATATAAGTGAGTACTGACCTACTACAATATGGAGGTAAATGGAGGTTGGATGAAATTCAACATCCTCTTGAAAGCCTCTAGTAATGGGGTCGCATAAAAAATTAATAGCACTTATATTTGCTTAAAATCAGCTAAAGCTTAGCATAGTTTTCAATGAAAGTGAAGATTGCCTATGTTGTTTTTGTGCATATCCTATCATAACTTGTTCCTAAAAAGAAAAAAGAGTGTTTCACCTATAAAATAACATAATGAAAATTTATTCCTAAAAATATATTATTTTATAGTATTATGTTGTGTGAAAAAAAATTGTAATCTATTCCTATGTAATCCCTTATTGTAGAAACCATTGTATAATTTTGCTCAAAATGTACTTTAGAACTAATAGATATTGAAGAGGTTAGTGATGATACATAAAAATAAATGAGTTGAATAGGTTGATGGGTCCCTATTCATGTCCAATTTTGTGGCAAACCTATTGAAAACCATGGAAGGTTGAAGAGGAGTACCTTTCATTTTTTATCAATATCATGAGGTCAACTCCATTAGAAACATGTTAAAATTCAAAAAATGGGTTATGTTTTACCATGTAAAAACTAAGGGGGGAATGCTAGGATTAGTATTTGCATATCGGTAAATAATATTTACTTGTGGTATCTTGTTAGTTAATAATGTATTATTGTTGTGTAAAAATAATATATATTTAGAGTTTGTTATATGTGAGTGGAGTTGTTCAACTAACTCATGAATATAGGAGATTTTTTTAATACACCTCTTTGATAATAGGAAAAATTATTCTTATATATTTCTAATGATTCAAATGAATTATTATTAGAAGAATATAATATATAATAGTGTGATTATTATTGTTTTATAATTTTGAAATAGTTTAATCTATGATAAGATCTCCCAATACCTATCATTGTAACAATATCATTAGGTTAGAAATGAATACAACCTAATAATAAAACAACCTATGACCTCTTTAGCACATCCCAATATTAGTGTTACTACTCTTCTTGATCTAAATGCCAATATAATATGCCCTCACTGAGGAGAGACAAACCACCTCCACCTAGGAGAGATAATCTACCTCCTCCTAAGGAAAAGGATTGGTCATAGAGTTTAAACATCAAGAAAAGGGAGTATATTATTATTGAATAAATGAAAATTATTAAAGCCAATATTAGTCTTCATGAGTTGTCCCAAATCATTGAACAAAAGGAGATACTACTTAAGGCCCTAATAGGGAGGACTTCTGACAAATCTAAGACTTCTCATGCAAATGTGATGATGTACAAAGATAAAATTGAGGTACCGTCATTCCTAATAACTATTCAAATGTGAAAAAATGTGCACAACTACCTAGTTAATTTTTGGGCATCAACTAATGTGAAGCCTATGATTATTTTCCAAAAGTTAGGTTTGACTCCTGATAAATAAAAAAACATGGTATTATAGTTGGATAAATATTCAAACCCATGTGTCAAATAATTGACAAACATGTGCATACAACTAGGATTAGATCCATATGTGAATTAAACTATTAACATCCAATTCATTTACATTCTAGGGGAATATGGCTTACTACTAAGATGAGAATGGTTAAAAATATTGAAGGGTACATGGTCATAAATTTATCCCAAATGTGGATGCCCTAGAAAGGGGTGAAAAATCAAATCAGATTAGATAATGAGCCCAAAATGAATTATTTGATTACTGAGTAAAAAATAAATAATGAATAAGTTGACTTCATATCAATACATGCAAGCATATATACTTTTACCACCAAAAAATAATTAAATAAACAAGAATTTGAAGGTCCTTCTCAACTATGGAATTTAGGCTTAACCAACATAAGTTAATCCATTAATAATTTGATGTAGGGTACAAGGAAAAAATAATAAGTTTGATGTAATAAAAAAGGCCTTATTAACACTTGTGTTTTGATCTTAAAAAGTTTTTTCACTTCAAAGTTTTCAAACATTTCGTTTAGTGTTTTAAAATCAACTAAACAATTTTCAACCAAACAAGTTTTTATGTCCTCATTTTAAGTAATGTTTTTACAAAACATTTCCATTTTGGTGTTTAAAACTCCTGTATTTCACATTTTCATTTTTATCATTGTTTATCAAAATAATTTTTATACTCTCCCCTATTTAGGGTGGTTCAGAATCATGATTAAGATACTTTTTCCTTTTAGCCCAAAGTTCAAGTCGTGTATGCTCTCCCTTCATTTTTTTGAATGTGGGTGACTCAAAATTGGATCTCTCCCATTTTATTTTATTTTTATATTATTAAGAAGAGATTTATTTATTCCTTACAAGTTTTATAGGTGTGTATTGACCTGGGGTTTCATATGCTAGAATCATACCAACCCCAATCATCTAGTTTGATATACAAATTGAGCATGCCATTGGATTAGATAATGGTTGAGTGGTTAACATGAAAATTCAAATGGATCATCAAATCATGCACATTATAGACATCAAACTTCACTAATTAATTAACATATGAAGTGGTTGTGAAAGGGACATAACCCTCTTGTAGCAAGCTATATAGTTTTTCATCCACTTGACATATATTGTATTGTGCCCAAGTATTGTTTTATATTTTTGGAACATTTATAAATCCAATGAAAAAAATTAGGCTAAAATACCCCACTTATCATGGATTATCTTACCAATTTCAAGTTTCATTGGCACTCCAAGTTCCATGCCATGTGTAATTTATTGAGAGATAGAGTGAGGCTAATCACTCTACCTTCATGCCCTTTATTTATTGGATTAACACTTAATTACTCTCAATAATGGGTATATCAGTTGATTTATATGGATATGATGAAACATTTATCAATTATTAGATAAGAGCATGCAATTGTATGTTTTTTGTTCACTTATATGTTATGTCTAAAATATTTATGGAAAAATCAAATAAATCCATATAAATTTACACCAAGAAGTATTATGATACCTAAATTATTTAAAACCACTTACCTTAGTCCAAAAGATTGAAAAATAATTCATGCTTTAGTTTCTAAAAGGCATTATTACACTTGTTATATAAAATCCATGATCTTTTATTGAAATCCAAGTGCCTCTCAAACCAAGTTCAAAATCCACTTTCAAGTTTCAATATAAGGATAATTAGTTTAAGCTTGAGTCTTTATTACTACTTGGGATTGAGTGGTTTACTTTTTTATTTATATTATGTTACTTGGATTGGATTTTAGTTTGGTTTAATATCTTTGCCTATACCAAGAGTAAGTTTGATCTTGTTTCCAGAGTTCATCTAGACCAAGTCCACTTTAATTTCAAACCTAGACCCAATTCTATTCCAATTTCACACCTAAACCTAGAACAATTCTAATTTCATTCTAAATGTAGACCAAGTCCCATTTCAATTTGAACCAAGACCTATTCCTAGACCAATCCCATTTTCAAACCAAAACATAGACCAATTCTAATTTCATTCCAAACCTAGACCAAGTCCACTTTATTTTAAAACCTAGACGTAATTCCATTATAATTTAATGCCAAACCTAGACCAAAGCCATTTTACTTTTCAAACTAATTTTAAATCCATTTCAATTCAAACCATTTCCCAAATCAAACCAAATTCCAAGCGCCATGTTTTAAGTCTAATTTTAGACCAAATTCAAGAACATTTTTAGATACACATTTTCCAAACATGAAGTATCCAATTACATTTCGAACCATGCCAAATCATGGTTCATTTGAACCCACATACCTATTTCTTAAATCAAAGTTCATTTAAACTCACACATCTATTACCAAGGCCTTCTAATGCTAAATTCAAGTTTATTTTAAACCCCCATACCCATTCATATAGTGCTAATCAAAACCAAATTAGGGTCACTTTTGACCCAATTTAGACCATGTCAATAAAGACAAATCGGGTCTCTTTTGGCCAAGCCTAATTATCTTGAACCACTTGACCATTCCAATTCACATCATTTCTTATCTTTTCATTCCAATTTTAGATACCTAGACTATCCTTATTTGGGCCACTCATTCCAAGACTACCCTTTGTGGAATAATTTCTAATTTTAGAAAAAATCCATGCCAATTATCATATGCCAAGACCACCCTTCTTTAGGCTAATTATTAAGACCAAGTTTGCCTTCTTTGGGGCTATGCCAATTACAAATTACCAAGACCAAGGAAAAGTTTTCCCTCTTTGGGCCCATTCCAATTTTATAGACCAATAAATTCAAACAAATCATGTCCCCAAAGGTAAAGTTTACCAAAAAAATCCTTGAGAGATATCTTTTACCAATTTCTCATAACAAACATGATTATATATCCATGTCCCCAATATTTTTATAAAAATACTCCCAAACCTTACTAGTATAAAATAGAAGAATATTATGAGTATAAAAAGATTCAATGACATTCACTTAATCAATGTCATATATTTAGTTTTTATATCCAATATTTGATTTACAATGATTGCATTAAATATAACCAAATATGTCCAAGTCTGAGATTTTTCAAAAAAAGTAAGCCAAGGCCAAGACAACCTATAATTTGGGATGTCTTTGGTGAAATAATTATTCTTGATGAGTCAACTTGTGATAAATAACCCTTTGACCATTCTTATATCTTTTAGGAGCCTCAATTTTACAATACAATATTTTTTAAGTCACACTTAGACCCTTCCATTGTCTTTGGGGAGCCTCAATCTAACAATCCAAAATTTGTTGACTTACCCTTCAACCATTCCCCTATGCTTTAAGATCCTCACTTTTTAAATATAGTCTTTATTGAGTCACCCTTCAACAATTCCCCTATATTTTAGGATTATCACTTTGACAAGCCAATATTTATTACATCACCCTTCAACCATTCCCCTATTTCTTAGGAACCTCACATTGACAAGCTAATCTTTATTGAACCCCTCTTAGATGAGCCTATTTCTAAATAATAGTTTATTATTAAATTGTAGGCCTATATTCATACATTGTTAAACATTAAACATGACATATTTTTAGTTGTATATACATTAGAGATAGTTTATATTTCCAAATAAACATTATGTTCAGTACCCACACCAGAAGAAGAATTATAATTAGAATTAGGTTCTATTTTTGAACCAATTTCGTATTCAACATCAAGAATAGAATCAACATCAGTCTCAGCATCAAACTTAGATTCCTTTTAGTTTTAATAAACTTAATAATTATAATACATTAGTGAATGTTATGACTTGGGTTACACACTCCTTGTAGATCAGATTAAACACATTTGTGAGCCTTCTATGGTTATTAAGGATGTTTTCCTTAGCATAAACACAAGTTTTCTTAGTATCCTCTATGATGATCATGTTTATTTTTTCCATTAGATTACTATTCTACTTTTCATTGACATTAATCAACCTAGTCATTATATTGACATTCCACCTCTCATAAACATTGATTAAGATCAACAGAATCATAAATTATTGAATTGCATCCATGGAAACATACTAGTTACATAAAATCTAGGGGACCAAGATCACACTCATGTACAAGAAGAACAATATCCTAGTGAAACCTTTTTAGAGGTGTAAGGGGGAAATGAAATTATACACTAAGTATCTTCTAATGAAACCTTATTTGAGGCTATTTAAGACAATAAAAGTCAAAATTCAACATTCCTTAGTGAAACCTTCTTGTAGGCACTATGTAATAATCAATACAAATCTATTAGTGAAAATTTCTTTGAGGAACTATTATTTGAGCATAATATTTATAAATTTTTTAATAAAAAAATTATTGAAGATAACATTGAAATAACCAATAATCTATATCATAATCAGATTGCATCATTTCTTAGATCTAAAAAACAAATTTATTGAGAGCATGTTAAAATGTCATATGCCCTATCACAAAAAAAAATGTTGAATATAGAATCAAAAACATTATGTGTGACTTAAAATATCAATATTCATTTATGCCCCAACAATTATAAACACTAGTATGTGTCCATTATCATTTTAGACCTATATTACATTATTGAATCAGACCATTTATCCAATGCCTATCATTATTTACCTTTTATGGTTACACTTTCCTTCATCAAAGATAATAAGACATCTTGTCTATAGGTTTGGATTAAATGTAATCAATTACCAACAAAGACCATAATAGTAGTAATGTAGTCCAAATTAGCAACATGTTTTTGATAGATTATCTATTAAAACTAGGTGTGGGTTAGGCATCAAATAGGATAACATTATGCATGTCATAATCATTCATCGAGTTAAGATGTTATAAAATCCAAAAAAATAATAATTCATTATTTTCAAGTACCTTGTCACTTGGGGGAGACCCTTTTTCCTTTATTGACCATTCCATTCTACCCATTTATACCATTATATCCCATTGACCATTACAGTGGTCTATATGCTAATTAGGGCATGCATATCTATATTAATAGGAATAACATAATCATGCCTTTCCATTTTCCTCTCCTTACCTTTATTTCATGCCTTTCCCTTTATCTTAACTTACCATTATTTTATGCCTTTCCATTTACCTTGCATTTCCTTTTACCTTACCTTACCCTACCATTATTTTATGCCTTGTCATTTACCTTACCTTACCATTTTCCTTGGCTTCCATTATTTCTTTCATTTCCCTTTTCCTTTCCTTAAAATTGTTTTATACCTTTTCCATTTTCATATTCTAAACATGTTATTAGTTAGTTAGGATTCTCCCATTTTTAGTGAACTACAATGGCTTGAGGTATATTTGGACTATGTAAGTAGTGCTAAGTGTATCACGAGGTTAGTTCATCCACCCTTATTCTAACATGATCATTATTTTATGATAAACATAAACCAATTATCTCACCATTTTTTTATCAATCATTTTTTGTATCTTATCAATCTCTAATGAGTTAAGATATCCCAAAAATGTTTCAAAAACCTAAACATTAAAACATTTCAAAACCCTAAAAATTGAGACATTTCAAAAACTTAAACATTAAAACAATTACAAAAACTTAAAAATTTGAAAATGGATTATAATATCATATAGATATATAAATCTGCAAAAATTTAGAAACATTTTTCTTGTCCTAAACCTAGTTAACAATCCTCAATCCACCCACTTTGTGGAACCTTATCATTAAGCCAATTATTTTAGAAACCATTGGGATGTGTCCTTCCCAAAACCTCTCTAAGGGGTAAAATTCATGGTTGGTTCCCATTATAACTTTTAGGACAAGTATCCTTGGGGTTGTGTCCTTCCCTTAGCATGTATCCTTGTTTAGGGGTACCATCTAATTTGTACTTTTAGGCCAAGCTCATAGTTTTTTTGCTATTTGGGAAAATTAAAGTGTGTAGCTTATATCAAGATATATTATCATTGTAGTTTGTTCCCTTACATATATCCTTATTTGGGGGAACCATACATTTATCATTCCATTTATACTTCATATGTAGGTATTGACTTCATTAATGACATGATGTTTTTTAGTTGCTTTTATTCTCAAGCTTTGTGTGTGTTTATTATCTTAGTTGTTTGTTTGTTTACCTATTTTTTTGCTTTATTTATTGTACCTTGAATCAATTCATATGAAACCATGGGGTGATTACTTGATTTTAAATTGAGTCCATCAATATTCATACATCAACATTGTCATCATGGTTTTTATCACGGGTGTGTTGTTTTTCATTTGTCTATTGGATCGAGAGTAAGTCCCTATGCTTATGATATCCAATGTTATCATGTTTAGTTTATAATTATGGTGCATAATGTCACATTCCAAATTAAATAATGGATAAATATTATTAAAAACAATTTCACCATGATAATCCCCCTTGTTCATATTATAAATTATCCCCTTTTCCTTGATCAAATCAAAACTAACTAATTATTTTTATTATATCAATGCTAATAAAGAATCCATAAACATATTGGTAGGTACAACAAAATCATGCACATTGATATATATATATATATATATATATATATATATATATATTACATTATTCATTCCTCATTTCATTTTCTCCTTCTTCTAGAAGAAATACATTGGCCTAAGGTCCATTTAGACTATGTAGTCAATGCTTGGATACATGACGTATCTTAGGTCAACTTGGCCATCATTAGTTTCACCTTTTTCACCATTTATACCATTATTCCTCATTGGGTTCTTAAAATCACATATTTAATCAATTTATGCATCATCATGTGCCTAATTTTTTGTGGATTCTTTAGTCTTTTAAAATTAATTATACCATCATACTTATGTTTGGGCTCGCTCATTTGTAATCTGTGTAACAAGTGATATCATTGATTTATGCTTGCCAATCTACCCTATTAGGTCACACTAAATTTATCATGATCAAATCTTCTTGAATGGTAAAAATCACTATTAAATGCATACCAAACTCTAGGGAATGAACCTATACCTGTTGTCTCATAACAACCTATAGTTTTTAATAGTTAATTATATTTTCATTATTGGAAATCAATGCATGTAAGCATTAACTTGATTGGATTAATCTCATCCATGGGTTAAGTTCATTTATATTATTAATTATTTTAGATATATCTTCCATAACTATTATATTTTCCACCCACTCCCTCAAGGGGGAATTCAAGGCTCATCAATCACCCTCTATAGAATCAACCTGTGCTTGTTGGATTGCAAAAACTATAGATATCAACACGTATTTTTCAAACTTTAATTTTTTTAACTTAACAAAATTTTCATTATTTTAAAATATTTTATTAAATGTGTCTTGAAACACATTCTTAAATAGGATCAAAATATATACACTCATTTTTTTCCACTTCCATGTCTAAATAGACATCAAATTGATTTCTAACAATTAATGCACATTAAGCCTATAAATAATCAAAACACCCAAATTCATTTGCACATTAGACATAAATTCACTAAATAATGTTAAATGTTCCCTATTTGGTGTAAAACCATATACACAATGACAAATTATCATAAATTCACTTTTAGTCAAATTATAACCTAACAAATTGACATTTTTTTACCAATAGTGCATGACAATTAATCAAATTCTAAAAACTACAAAAAACATAATTATATTCACTTACTAATTAAATGTAATTAAACACTTAATTGAAAAATACAAATCAAATTAATGAATTTATATTTTTGTAAATTCATAAATTTAAAAAAAAATCAATAAACATGATTTCATTAGCCTCAAAGTCAAAAATGCATAATATCAACATAAACATAACAAATATTGGAAATGTTGAACCATGCCTATTGATTGATCCATTCTTCCAAATATTAATTATAATATTTATTTCAATTGGTCTCTAAAATTGAATTGATTTTGTACCACTCACTTTGATCTCAATATGGATGGTCCATATCATTTTAGTCATGTTATAGCCATGGCCATTCTTCAATAAGCTTTTTAAGCCAAACTTACTAAGCAGAATTGTTGAGAAGAAGCTTCAAAATTTACTCATGCCAAGACAATTTACAAAGTTAATAATAGGAGATTATGCATGCACATCCTTGACAAAGAACTCATTGTCCACAAACTGATCACAAGACCTCTCTTATGTTGATTAACAAGTAAGACTCTCAAGGAAGGTTAAATTGATTCTTTTATCTTATTCTTATATTTTTAGTTGTTACTAATTTTTTCAACCAAGTATATAGGCATAGAATTTTAGTCTTGAATTTATTTTTAGATTTATCTAATAATGTTTGACTATTATCTTCTTTGGATTCCTATGTTACAGGTTTCACTATCACAATTTTGTATATAATAATTGTAAAATCATGTAATATATATGTTAAATATGTAATGTACAAGATGTGTGTGTGTGTGTGTGTGTGTGTGTGTGTGTGTGTGTGTGTGTGTGTGTGTGTGTGTGTGTGTGTGTAATAAATAACAAATGCACCTATAAAAATTAACACAAATATAGGTGGGAAAGCCTACAATAGAGTTAAAAAACCATAGTTGATATTTTTATATGAGAAACTAGAACCCAATACATAAATTCTTCTCTTCTCACTTATCTATCCAATATTCATAGAATTATATCAATAATATTTTCCATGTGTAAATATATTAATGCCATAATAATAAAAATATCAATCTATGTTTTGTGAATGATTTACCAAATGGGTAGAACATTTTTTATATTGGGGTGTGGAGGTGAACCATTATAACCAATAGATCCAACCTCTCCATGTGAACAATTAAAATAATAGTAATAAATAAACATGTTTTATTATTTATTTGCATTAGGTTTTAAACTTATGTTAAAAAATTAAAAAATATATATTATTTAACTAATTGGCATATGCTAAGGGTCCATAAAAGGAACCAATTAGACATTAAATATTCCAACACTCCCCCTTAATTATGGGGATACATGTCACAGTCACCTTAGTAAAGGAGTTATACTCCATGAATCAACTATAATTATTTTAGGAGGCATTTATAATTTGAATGATTTCAAAACCTTCATCATGAAAGATTCACCTTTTGAAACAAAATGAATCATAATCCATAAACTAGTGAGAGTAAGTTTAGGCTAGCATGATCATGAGAGACTCATAGTTTCTCATGAATAATAAACCAAGCATTATTGGAACCTTTTATAACATAATAACATCCATGATTCTAAGTATTGGGAACAAAGTAAAACTTTCACATGAAGTTTACCAAAATCACATATAGTGATAATTACAATTCTTTACAATGATAAGAAGTATAGATAAGAATAAGGAAACACATGACCATTAATAAGAAAAATTATCATATACAATCCCCCTCAATGGTAATAATGAGAGTCCCAAAATTGCATTAAAATTGTAAAAATAGTAGCACCAAGTGGCTTTGTTAAGATATCTTCCACGTATTCATCCATTGGAAAAACATGTAAATTACCATTGAGGACTTTCTCTTAGAAAAAATGCTCATGAAATTCAATATTCTTGGTTCATTGGTGTTGCAATGGATATATATATATATATACAAATTTGGTTATAACATAGAGGGTTGGTACTATGAGAAACATCAAAAGTTCTTATAAAAACGTTGGCATCCACATGGATTATTTATTAGCTTCCATAAGACTTATATATTATGCTTCCATATAAGAGATAAAAATAATAGGTTGCTTTTTTAGGTGTAAGTGATAACACCTGCACCAAACTTAAACATATATCTAGAATAGGATACATGATATCACATAATGGTTAACATCGCAATAACCAAATATAAAATGATTAAAGATAACTTATATTTATCTATGGTAAAACAAAATTTAAACAATTAATTCATGATTTTAGGAAAAATAGCTCACTACATTGATTAATAATTTAGTGACACACATAAATCATTGTATATAATTAATTATTTGAGGCCTAGAATATTGAAAATATGATATTACCCAACTATCATGTGATACACATACAATAATTTCACTAATAATACACACTAATATTATCTAAACATTATATATCTTTATAAGAAATAACTCGTTATAATTTGAATCTTAAAAAAATTTAAATCATAATATTCTTTTTACCATTTTTTGATGATCTAGAAATGAATCTAACATAAGATTTAGTTTTTTAACCTCTTATACATCAAAGATGAATTTTTTTAGAATTATATTCAATCATACAATCAAAGAGATATAAGTCTAAAAAATAATTTCAAACATGTATGAATAAAATGATTAGTAAAGTAAATGATGAGGATCTAACTAATAATACAAAGTCCATTTACACTTTACATTGCATAACATATATTCTTATCAAATGAATCATATAATAATGTTATAATAAATTTTATCCACTTATCAAATGAAATAATATTAACCATTGAAACATAAATTATCCTTTTTTACTGATCACGATAATCTTGCCAAATGTAATAACTATACATGATCATATTTTCAAATGAAGCATGATGTTATGTATAGAATGTATTACAATGATAAATATTATGAATTTAAAATAATCATAAATGTGATATTTTTGGAAAAAATATAATCATGAAGAATGCTTAGAAATCATGCAGGGCTACCAAGTGGTAGAAATTAATTAGAGACTACCTATAGGGTACATATAGGGCACTTAGGATTGCCAAGTGGCTTGATCTCAGAAGCAAGGATATAAGATAAATAGTGAGAAATGAAATATAAATTCAAATATAATCATAATTATATTTATTTATCATGTTCTATCTATATTTTATGGAGCAAGAGATGAATACATATGTCTGCAATATTTTCATTTACCAGTGACTGGTGGTATTTGGAATTAACAAAGGAAAAAAATTGTGTTGAGTATTTTGTTTATATATTTATATATGAGAGGAATTTTCTAATGGATTAAATATAAAATATTAAAATTAATTAAATTAACATCCATAATATTTTATTATAATGTTTTAATGTTTATATAGTTTTAGATACTGAGCTCCAAAGTTGATTGTGTATTTGACCATATTTTGTGAGTGACTAGAGAAGGATATTTGATTTGTTATTAATGGTATTTTTATGTTTAAATATGAAATATATATTATTATTTTTTTATACTCCATGAGAAAAATATTTTTTTAATGTTTTAAAAATCTATCTTTACTATAAATAAAGGCTTGGAGTTGACTGTGTTTATTGAATACACTGGCAGTTTAAGTGACCACCCTATAGAGGTAATTTGAAGACTATATGAGAATATTTCAGGAATAAAATGAGTATGGATATGTTTTAATAGTATAAAATTATTATAATAATTAATTTTTTTATTTAATTCCCCTGATCAGATATGGAGAGTCAAAATAGTTTGACTATATTTTGACTATATATGACTAGTCTGAGTGGTCATTTTAAGAGAGTTATTTTGAGTCATTAGATACTATTTTTAAGTGTATAAATCACATTAAGGAGTTTTATAGGTCATGAAGGTTTAAACCATGTGATATAATTATATGGTTAAGTGAATATTTGAGTAGTTGCTTTAGAAGTTTGAGACTGCATTTTTTTAGGTTTTAAGGCCTAAAGAGTGAGGAAACCTAATTGGTAGGTTTAAGTGTTAAATTGGTATTCTAGTTGGCATGGACCCATATGATAATTATTATGGGTATATTTTAGATATTTTTGATGTGTTATAAACATTGGTAGAAGTTTAAGGTGATCCAAGTAGTCTCACATGTATCATGTGAGTATGAACGCGTAATTGTTTTAGTCTGACCAAGACCTAATGGTGGTTTAGGGGTTAATGAGGTAATTTAAAACCTAAGGAGTATGGTGTTATTAAATTTAACATGTATTAAGACCTATTTAAAATGTATAATAATTATGATAATCATCTTGGTGGACCAAGATGGTTTAGATGACTGTATGGTATAAATACTAGGCATAATTAGCCTATTTGGAATGGAGTTGAGAGTGCATAGATCCAAAAAAAGGAGAGAAACTTTGAAAGATAAGTTATATGTCATTTAAGACCAATATATATTAAGTAGGATTATGCATTCTTATCTGATCAAGGTGATGAAGGTGAACACATAGGTCATTAGACCTAATGAGCCTAGAAGAGGCAGATTGAGCAAGTAAGCCCTATAGGTTGATTGAGTGAGTGTGCTTAGTGGATATATTTAAGATAAAGGTAGGTTAAGTATTTTTTACATGACCTAAAATTCATGTTTTTTATGTTATGATAGATTTTTCATAGATTTTATGATAGTGTATGTGCTAATAAGTGAAGAGTGATCCAAAAGGGTGTTTTGGATACATTGCTTATGTATGAAAGTTTGTGAGAGTGTAAAGGGGAAAGAGAAAAATTAAGATAAGTACATCATCAGGTGTAGAAGACTTTATATTAGAGGTGGAGATTAGATCAAGGTACCTAAGTTGGTTTTTGGTTTCTTAGGGGGTTGGTTACTCCTTATGGGATGGGTGTCTTAATAAATTAAGGGATGGGTGTTCCTTGATCGGTTGGTGTTGGTATAAATGTTAAATCTTATATTTATAGGACTATAGTCCTTATTGTAGGGTTTAGTGGGTTTTATCCCCCAATAGGGTTTCCCACATATATCATGTGTTATGTGCTTGATCTTGTTATAACTTCCTTGTTCATTGTAATGGTTAATTTATATGCATCATGATTGTATGTGCTAAATGTTTAAGAGTTGGGAATTGAATGGGATTATTTGGAATCACAAATCCACCCCCCTCTCAATGATTGTAACTATAAAATTTTGTATTAGAGATGGAATTTCTATACAAGTTTAACCACTTGAAAGTATTCTTAGGTACAATGAAAAGTTCTCAAGGTTTCTCTATTAATAAAATTTATTATTTAAGAGATCAAATTATGATTTTTAGAGTGAAATAATGAAGACCTACATCATGTCCTTAGGGTTTTACACTTGGAAATTTATTTTAGATGGTTGTTTTATGCCACCTACTCCTCCAACTAGTGTTACAAATAAGAAGTTGAGTGAGAATAATTCCAAAGCTATAAATGTTATCATTTGTGGTCTTTTTGAGGTTGAGTTCACCAATGTAATCCATTTCAAGTTTACCAAGGAGATTTGAGACAAATTTCATCTCATCTATGAAGGAGATTCAAAATTCAAGTTGCCAAACTACAAACTTACCAAAGGCAATTTGAAAGTCTCAAAATGAAAGAAGAGGATATTATGGATTCTTATATTCTAAGAGTTGATGAGGTAGTGAACATGATAAAAGGCATGGGAGAGGTTATTTAAGAATTCACTATAGTTAAAAAGGTATTAAGGTCTCTCACTTTCAAATTTGATTCAAAAAAATTTACTATAGAAGAAATTCATGATCTCACCAAAATGAAGATGAATGAATTGCATGGCATTCTTTTTTCATATGAGATGAGAGTTAAGGAGGAAAAACCACCAAAGAAAGAAGCATATTTCAATGCATAAAATAATATAGATAATATGTTCCAAGGTAATAAGGTTAAGGATGATGAGATTACCAATATTGATGATGGTGAACTGATAGCTTTGTTAACAAGAAAATTGAAAATAGGTTCAAGCAAGTTTAAGGGTAAACTTCCCTTTAGATATTTCAATTATGGAGAGATATGTCACTTTTACAAAAAGTGTCCTCATAATCATAAGGGAAATTATAATGAACAAAATGAATAAGATCATGATAATGATAAGAATAAATTCAGGTCTGATAAGAGCAAGAATAGTTTCAAAAGGTATAATGGCCAAAAGAAGTTTTACAAGGACAAGAAGAATCTATACACTAAGGGATATTTCCACTCATCTAATTATAATAATGTAAGTGATTTTAAGAATGATCATGAAGATGATGGTGATGCTAAAGCTGAAGCTCTCTTCATGGATAAATAAGGTAGTTTCGCATATCAAGAAGAATCTATATGGTTTGGAGGTGGTTTAGGTGATACAGATGATGGAGAAGACAAGGTAAAATATGAGACTGAGTTGATGACTACCCTTGAAGATATAAATATTGAGAAGAAGAAAACCAAGAATTTAAATTCTAAAATAAAGGACTAAGTTACAATTTAGTTTGTTTGAGGCAAGAATATATGAAAACTTCAAAGAGTATAAAAATTCAATCAAGCTTCTTAATGATCAGCTAGATATTGTGAATGCAAAATTGAAGGCCAAAGAAGTTAAATATTCAAGGTATGTAACAATTATTGGTTCCTTAAAAGATGAGTTTAAAAATACTTCAAGTCAATTAAAGTAATTTATGAATTTTTAAAAGGGATCAATTGATCTAGATAACATTTTGGGTAGTCAAAAATATGTAAGTGATAGAACTAGTTTTGGATACATAGAAGAATAAAAGAATACTACTCATGATGAATTAAATAATTTTGTGAACAAGAATAACTAGACTTTGAAGATCAATAATCAATGAAGAAATGAAGTTACTAACATAAGGAAAAAGATCAAATTGGATAACCAAATGCAATGAGGTATGTAAACTTTAATGATTACTGCTACACTTGTAATCAATTAGGTCGTAAGGATAGAGAGTGTAGAATACCTTCTAGGAATGAATTTTCCTAAAAATATGAATGGAACTATAAATCAAGTGTTATGAGTCAAAGTGTGTGCTATAGTTTTCATGACATAGGATATATTACAAGATTTTGTCCTAACAAGGTAAGACAAGCTAAGTTTCCATCAAGAAGAGTGGTTTGCTACAATCATCTAGGAATTGATTATATTATTAAGTTCTAAAAATAAAGGACATCAAGTTAGAATAAGTCATTCTAGGATCCTAGAGTGAAATGTATAAGGCAAGTTAAAATATGGAAACCAAAAGTGGAAAGTATCTACCATGATCAGCCTATAGGTCCAAATAGACTATTTTCCATGGTAGAAAATGTTACATAGATTAAAGAATGCCAAGGGTACTCATTATCTTCTCATGTTAATAATAAAGAGACAAAGCTCACTAATGAGACCAAGGTAGTTGAAACTTATCCTAAGGTACCTATAAAATTAAGTAAACAAATTGATGTTATTGAATAAGTTTATTATAAATAATATAATTTGACAATGTCAAGTATTGATGCCTTGATATGTGAGACTAATACTTCAAGTGAAAAGGTATGCCAAGAATATTTATTTTCTCCATGTATTATCAATACCATCCTAGAAGAAAAGGAAGGTGATAAAGGTGATAAACTAGTTGATTCAATCAAACAAAAAAGAAGAATAAGAATAATCAATTCAAGTTGTCTAAGAAGGAGAGAGAATATGAAGAGTTGTGGGCAACTTCTATTTTCACATTATTATAGGACATTATGGGTTAAGGTGTCTCTCTCTAGGATTCAAGGTGACACTTTTAAGAAAAAGGAAGCATATTGCATGATAGTTGAGTTTTTAATTGATGTAGGATAATAAATTTCATGATAAGATGTGTTGGATTACTATGAAAGGACATACAAAAGTTTAGTGATTTGAAGGATGATCTAGTTAGTCAAATGGTGAAGAATGAATCTATGTGTACAAGGTCTATAGGTAGGGAATGGAGGTCTCCACTTGTCTAAAGAAGGATGAGTGAAGGAAAGGTTGATATAGAGTATGATGAGAATGTGTTATCATATTGTTGGTATCATAAATAAGGTCTTAGAGTTCTATATATGACAAGTTGTGTCTATCATGGAGTTAACAGTGTTCTAAAGATGAGATAGTTTCATGAGAGTATTTTGAAAAGGTTATAAACCATGATGTCTTATACAGGATAAAGGGAAATTTATTTGAGATATATATGAGATTTATTAATGTTTGTTTTATTTATTTACAATTGATCTAATGAAGATATGATATCTATTGGTGGTTTTATAAGGATATTGACTGAGTGTGGATAGTGTTGAAGAATTGTTGACAAATCTAGTTCATTGAGAACTCTTTATGAATATATCATGATCAAAGTGGAGCATGGATTTAGGGGGGATAAATTAGATAGTTTTAAAGGCTTGGAGAGGTGTGCATGATGTGAGGATGATCATATGTGAGATGCCTCAATCATTATGGAGATATGAATATATCTACTATAGTTATGATTTCAGGCATATTTGTATGATGACTTGATCAAAAGAAGTCATTTGATTTTGAAAATGTATTAAATACTCATGCATAAACAAATAAAGATCTTTGTAAATGGTCAGGTCTTAGGATCAAAGGACTGTATAGTAGAATCTAATTGAGGAGGTATGAAGGCAATTGTGTTGTTTCTTCATGGTTGGAGATGGTCTAAATATTCTCAAAAGGGTGTCTAAGCTCAGGTGACTTAGGGGGAGTTCATATTAATTTTTTCAAGTTAAGTTCAAGTAGTTTATTATGTTCATGTATGTTTTGTCTTCATAGAAACTATGTATGATCAAAGAAGAGTGTAGTCATGGAGCATGTTTTAGAAGCTCAAGGTATGAAGAGGTATGCAAAATGTTAAGGGGAGTTTTATCATCTATCAAAGGTGTTAATTTACTATTATTGATCCTTAAAGTCTTTTCAGGCCCTCAAGATCTGAAGATGATCCCACTTTGTCATTATGTCAAAGGGGGAGAAATTTCTTGAAAAGAGACAGAGTCTAGGTTAAAGTAAAATGAAGTCTGGTGGGGACATGTTTTAAAGACCATATGGGGTGTTCTTAGTTATTATAATGATTATGGAAGTAAAATTAATTCATTATAGTAGTCCTATGAGTTTCTAGGTTAAATTAGTCATCTTGGTAGATAAATTTGAGTATGTAGTTTGATGACATCATATTTCACATGTGTGAAGGTTTTAGGAGAAGTTTGATACATGGATAGATTACCCTGTGAGAGGTGATCATGTATTTAAAATTTTAGGTATGGAAATTGAGCATATAAAAATTTATAATAGTGAAAAGTTATCCTTTTAGATAGAGTTCACTAAGTTTCTATACTTAGCCAAATTTACAAGAAGAGATCTAACAGTGAGCATTCAAAAGATCTAATGAAAAACATCTAATCTAAAATATGAAGATCCAATGGTAAGTGTATGATCATGAAAATAGAGATAAATATCATGCATGAAGTAAATATGTCAAAGGATTATCATAAGGCATGTGAGGCTACCAATTGGTGAAATTTCATTGGAGACTAACTATAGGGTATGCAAAGGGCACACGAGGTTGCCAAGTGGCTTGATATCAAAAGTGAGGATCTAAGATCAATGGTGAGAGATGAAAAATAAATACTAATATACTCTCTAGTAGATCAATGGAGTGAATTTTATCTAGATTTAAAGGATCATGAGATGAAGACATGTGTCTACAATATTTATATCTACAAGTGACCATTGGTATTTGAAATTAGCAAAGGAAAAAACTAGTCCTAAATATTTTGCTTATATCTTTTGATCTAAGAGGAATTTTTTGATGGATTAAAAATAAAATTTTAAGAGGAATTAAATAAACATCCATTAAATTTTATTATAATGTCTAAATTTTTGTATAATTACATATATTGAGCTACAAATTTGACTATGTTTGACCATGTTTTGTAAGTGACTAGAGAAGGATATTTGAGTTCTTATTGATAGTATTTTATGTTTCAAGATTAACTATATATTTTAGAGTGTTCTATGATACATGATAAATATTTTTGTGTATTTTGGAGGTTTGACCAATCCATATTCAGTATGAACAAAGGCTTAGAAGTTGATTGTGTTTATTGAATATGTTGGTAGTTTGAGTGACCATTTTACAAAGGTAAGTTTAAGATGTTCTGAGTAGAGTTGAGGAAGAAAATGAGTATGGAGATGTTGTATAAGCATAAAAGGATTATAATAAGGTATTGTTTATCATTATGTGCCCCTGATTAGATATGAAGAGTTAAAATAGTTTGACTATATATGACCAGTTTGAGTGGTCATTTTGAGAGAGTTATTTTGAGTGATTATATATTGTGTTGAAGTGTATAAATCACATGAAGAATTTTAATATGTCTTAAATTTTTCACCCATGTTATATAATCATATGGATATTTGAAATATTGGAGTAGTTGTTTCATAATTTTGAGACCATGTTTTCTATGTTTAAAGGCCAAAAGAATGAGGAGACCTAATTAGTAGGTTTAAGTGTTGATTTGGTGTTCCAGGTGGTATGGACCCATATGATATTGATAAAGGTGATATTGGATATTATTTTGATGTGTTTTAAGCATTGGTAGAAGTTGAAGTTGATTCAATTAGTTTCACATTTAAGACCTAATTATTTTAGGTCTCACCAAAACCTAATGGTGGTTTGGGTTAATGAGGTAATGTTTGACCTAGAGAGTGTGGGGTTATTATATGTAAAATGTATGAATATCCATTTTAAAGGTAGATTAATTATGGAAATCATAGTGGCTAATCAAGATGGGTTAGATGAGTGTATGGTATATATATTAGGCATAATTGGCCTATTTGGAGTAGAGTTAAGAGTATGTGGAGTCAATTAAAGGAGAGAAACTTTGAAAGAGAAGGTACATGTCATTAAGGACCAACAAAGAGTGAAGAATATAAATCATGCATGTCTAATCAAGGTGATGAAGATGAAAACATAGATCATTAGACTTAATGATCTTAAAAGAGGTAGATTGTGCTTAATGAATGGATTTAAGATTAGATCAGGTTGAGGATTATGTGCATGACCTATAGGTCATACTAATGTTTTTTTGATATAGTTTTAAAAAAAAATTATTGTGTATGTGCTAAGAAGTGAAGAGCGATCCAAAAAGGTGTTTTGGATGCATTGTTTATGTGTGCAAGTTTGTGAGAGTGTAAAGGGGAAATAGAGTAATATAAGTCCATCATTAGGTGTATAAGACATCAGATCAAGGTGGAGATCAAATCAAGGTAGCTAGGTTGTTGCTTGGTTTCTTAGGGGGTTGGTTCCTCCTTATTGGATGGGTGTCTCACTAAATTAATGGATGGGTGTTCCTTGATAAATTGTTGTTGGTCTAAATGTTAAATCTTTTCTTTATAGGACTATAGTCCATCTTATAGGGTTTAGTGGGTTTTATCCCCCAAGAGGGTTTCCCATATATAGCATGTGTTATGTACTTAATTTTGCTATATCTTCCTTGTTCATTGAAATGGTTAATTTATATGAATCATGATTGTATGTGCTGAATGTTTAAGATTTGGAAATTAAATTAGATTATTTGACATTGCTAATTCACCCCCCTCTCAATGACTGTACCTCTAACATAGATGAGTTATTATCATGATTCTTGTGAAAGAGTTTAGTGTGTTTCTCATCACATAAGTAGGCCTCACAATCCTCATGCAAATAATAAATATAATTAATATAAATCATAAGATCATATCGACATACATCATATAAACTTATAAAAATTAACATTTCTTAATCTTTCACGCCATAATTGAGATTCATTTATATTATGTGATGAAATATAACATAAAACATGTATAAAGAATTATACTAAATTCCTTTAGTAATCAGATAACTAAATTGATTCTTAATAGAGAAATTATCATTAATAAAAGTTACTATGAAATTATCATTTGTAATATTAGAACAAGATAATAGATTTTTTTTAAGTTTAGGAACATAAAACACATCATTTATACCAACATTTTCAAATTTTTGTTTTCTTTCCTTAGTAGTTTCTAAAAATGAATTATATCTTAAATAAATATTTTTAGATATATTAATATTTTTAGATAAAACACTTGATAACAAATTCATATGATGTGATGCATCACTATCGAAACACCATTCATTTTCATTAGAAGTAAATAAGGTAGCTTACAAAGCAATAATGTTAGTATTATTGTCCTTATTTTGGTTTTGATTTATCTATTAATTCTTATTATAATGTTTATTCCCTCTATTATCTTTAGAATTTTTGTTTTTATAACATGATTACCTTCTATGTTTAAATTTTCCACATAGATTGCAATTTTCATTGAACTTAATTTTATGATTCTTATTACCATATTTCTTGTTCCCATTTTTTCCATTGGTAAAATTAGGGTTATATTTATTATTTTTATAAATAGGATTGAGTGTGAGAAGTGTCTAAGTATCATTTTAATTTTAATTAAAATTTGACATCATTTACTCTTCTTGAATCAGAAGAGCAGACAAAGTAGTGAGGTCAGGTATATTTTACTTTGTTTGGTATTTTGAATCAAGAATTGAAATAAATTTCAGAAAAATTTCATGAATATTTAGCTAAAAAATGAAATATAACAATTTATATTTAAAATGATGACAATAACAACCAACTAATTTATATTTAATAATTTTTTATTTTTGTAAGAAATTAATAAGTTTTCATCTCCTTTCATAGGTGTAGTTAACAATTCAAGAATAAGCTTAATTATCTTAGAGAGATGAGTTCCCTTATTCATATGATCAAGAAGTTTCTAAGAATCACTGGGAGACTCATTATTTACAATATGGAGTAGGAAATCATCTTTAACACTACAAAAATAATGGACATGGATTCTTGTGATTTATATTGAAATAAATTTGTAAGCTTAGTTGTAACATGTCATCCTGATGGAGTAATAATAACAATTATCCATAGCTTCCAGACTATCAATTATAATTTAGTGAAAATTTTATAGATATTGTTGTTAGACTCATTAAGCACTTGAGATTTATTTAGCATAAAGTTAGGAGAATCCATAACTTCCATTTAAAATGGACACGATGACACTATAAGATCTTAAAAAATATTATTTTAATGTGAATATACACTTTATTTTATAATAAAAACAAATATTCTAGGGATAAAAAATAATATCCACTTATTTTAATGAAAAATAATTCACAAAATGAAAAAAAAATGATAGTCATAAGTGTTGGAAAAGTCACAAGTATCGCAACATAAGTTTGACACTAAAAAGATGCAAAACATGTGTAAGAAATATTTAAATTAAAAAATATACCAAACTAATGCATTTAGAATGCATAAAAAATTATAAATTGATTGGTCACACAACCATGATCAACAAGGGATTGTCTAGGTTAAGTGTTGAAAGAGTTAAGAAAGATAAGGGTTTTGAATGTGAGTTACTTTGCATGAAAACCAAAAAATATATATTTTTAATAATTTTTGAAAATAAATTTTTGATTAAATTACTTTAACCAATAAAAATAAATGGAGGTAGTGAGTTTTGAACACTAGACCTCTTCTTTTACAAGTTTTATCAAAACAATCTCTACAAAATCTTCTACTAGACTAGTTGAAAACTTATATTCACAAATTTAATTTCAAAGATTATTTAACTGTGTTTTTATTTAAAAAATAAAAATAAATTTTTTAACTCCATACATGTAAAATAAATATTAAATGATTTTACTCTTGGGTAAATAAAATATAAAGGTGCCACCCTGACAATGTTATATGGAATTTTGGACTTAATTAAAAAAGTATTTAATAAATACAAAAAAAACTATAAACTAACATTTGGCACACTCCAGGATCAAAATGAAATAAAAGCAACATTAGGATAATGAAAAATAATTTTTAAAAGTGACCATATGGTCCCAAACTTGTTATGTAGTTACAAAACATGAATATCAAGCCTAGAGAAAAATTAAAATTAAATATTTCAGAAAATAGACTATTTTTTTATGTTTCTACTACTACACAATTTGTATAATGGCACCCAAGTGAAAAATAAATTCTATAACTTGACCAACTACTCTAGATGGCTCTCCAAGAAGTATTAACGGGCTTAAACATTGGTAAATCAACCTTTAAACACCACAAATAGACTACATAGGATCAAGAAAAAACTTGATCAGTGTTTCTTTCATGGAGACCATATAGTCAAATTAAATAGTGCCTATGGGCATTTTTTTTTCTTGAGTTGATGACTAGTTATTTGAATGAAGGTTCTGGTAGTCCTTTTGCCCAAGTATTGCTTCACAATGTCCATATAAATTATACAACCAATATTTGAATAAATTTAATGTTTTTTTTACATGATTAGGCCATTCATGAGCTATACAAGCTTGAAAAATGTTAATTTTTTTACAAAGGGTCTCCACATCATAAACTAATAAATGCATTGAGATTTCCAATCAATCTTCACATCACCATAGCTATGCTAACATGTAAAAACATGTAATATATATATTTAATATGAAATTTATATTATAGATATAGATGTGTAATAAATGACAAAGGTGCACATATTAATGAACACATATATAGGTGAGAAAACCTCTAATAGAGGTACAAAAACCCATGGTTATTATTTTTAGTCATATAAAACATTATTTGAGTGCAATGAGTGTCACTTGATACCACCCTATCCCTAAACATATATTAGGACCTCTTTAGATCTATATCTAGATTTTGTGTAGGTATATCCCATCCCTAATGTACTAAAATTTTCCTTAGACCATCTCCTAGGAACTCAGGCCCCTAATGCACTAGGTTTTACCACCTAGACACTAGCATGACCCTTTAGACATTAGCACATTGTCCTAGTGATCAAGGGATTATACTAATATCCCTTACCTCTTTTCTCCTTGAATAGACATATTTCCACTTTTCAAGACACCTTATGATATACCTAGACCTAGCACACATCTTGAGAAACAACAAATTATTATATATACACCACATTTATCCCTTTACCCACTACATGGAAATCAAATATAAATACATAAAAATAGGCTAATTTTTTTTTTGAAAATAAAGGTCACTAATCCCTATTCTACCCTAATTATACATATAGACATATATAACAATCCTAAGCTCTGATTACTCAGATTTCTAGTGTCAAGCACACTTGAAGTACTCAAGTCGGCACTCATACTAGCATTCACTTGCACTTGTGCTAAGCACAGACGTGGGAAAACTACATTAGGCTTGATCCCATCTATATTTATTGGTATGTAGGAAACTCTCAACATAGTGGGGTGTTGAGGTCACCTCTAGCCTATCTAGCTAAAATCATGCTTTTCTAATTGTGCTACTCAAAGACCCTAACAACATGGAGGTCAAGGGTTTTGCATCCAAAATCAATCAAGTTAGGTAAAAGATAGTGAATAAAGGTTTATCCACACAAGTATAAGTGTCTCAAATGTAGGAAAAGGTATATCCATAAGTTCACATTATTCTCCATACAAGTACATTGTCATGCCCCTGAGGACACTAGCATAGTGCATTACTATCCAAAGGACTACACTACTATCTAGGAAGTTTTCAAAGACCTATCACTAGTTTTTGATACTATGGGCATCACTTCTACTAATTTATAGCCTCTTATTCATCCATCTCAATCATTTTTTATCTAAGTTCTTCTTTGTGTAGTTCATTATTATTTTTAGAATAATCATATTGGGTCAATTATTGTACAAATCAATGGCTATATTTATTAAGTAATTTAATGTTCCATTATTTTAACAACCTAGGGTTTTAAACTCCATAATCCATTTAAAAGTTAAATCATTTTGGTGAACTTGACTTACTTTAAATAGTGAAAAAAGCCTAGCCCTAGATGCTTTTAGAGTTTGTATCCTTCTTTTTCCTATTTCCATTTGTCATGCTAGGCTTTTTATATTTTGTATATTCTATTATAACATCCCTATATCAAATTTTTTACTATATTCCATCTAAAAAAATTATATCTCTTCCTTTAAGAAGAAGTGTTAGCCTTAGTGGTAACCCTATTAAGCATACCATAATTCCTTCTATTTGATCCTAACCATGGATAAAGCACCAATTATATTTTGTATATTCTATCATAACATCCCTATATCATTTTTTTTACTATATTCCATCTAAAAAAATTATATCTCTTCCTTTAAGAAGAAGTTTTAGCTTTAGTGGTAACCCTATTGAGCATACCATAATTCCTTCTATTTGATCCTAACCATGGATAAAGCACCAGTTACATTCCTTCTATTTGATTATATGGACTTAATGATAATGCATCAGAACATGAACAATATGATCAAAATATAGATGATACACAAGATAGAACTTGGGACACAATCCCCACCCTCAATAATGATAATTTAATAATTAATAAATATGAGATCTTATAAAGTTTTAGAGATAGACTTTAGGAATAACCCCACTATCATTCACAATTTTTTTAATCTATAATAGAAATCAAGAATACATCACTTGGTCAATCCTCTAACCCCAAAGATACTAATATTTTTACACCTACTATGGGGGTAACTAATATTATACAACAACCAACTAAAATTAACCAACCTTCACCTATGGAGAACCTCTTTCAACTAACACACAAACCTCTTCATCATATTTACAATCCCTTTGATAAGAGATCAATTCTCTATAGTCTAAGGTGTTACATCTTTATCAGGGTGATACTGGACCATCTTATGCCTTGGATTTTCACACACTCCTACATACACCTTTGGCACATCATATATCAAAAACTCATTTAACATCTAAATTTGTGGCACCCAATCTTACTTTACATGTTGGTAAGGATGACCCAAAGAATCATCTACAAATTTCCAAGCAACATATTTACACTATGTGTCTAATGGTTGGTTCCTCACTAAGTTGTTCCATCATAGTTTAAAGGATTATGTATTACAATGGTTTTGTGATCTTCCTAATCAGTCGATAACAATATTTAATCCACTATACTATATGTTTTTGTCATACTTATTTATCAACATCAATGATAAGGTTTCATATTCTAAATTTTCTCAATTCAAGTAAAAATCTAATGAGATAATAGTTGAACATGTCTTGTGATATAAAACTATATTAGCAAAGATGACTAGCCCCATGGTAGATAGATAACTCCAAGACATATTTAGACATAGTTTATTACTAATTTTATATGAAGCTATTATATTTAAGAAGTTTTCATCATTCATAGAGTTATGCCACATAGTGAAAGAGCAAGAAATCAAGTTTCTCTTTATGGGCAAGTTAAAGTACACAACTAGATCAAATTCAACTAATAATTGTTCCAATAATCCCCCCTACAATTTAAGACCCACTAAAAATAAGAATGATTAAAATAAAATAGTTAATATAGCTTCATATCTACCTCTTCACATGGTTTTATCAGCTCCTCCAAGGCAAAACTTCACACACCTTCTTGAATCACAAACACATGTTATTTAGAAACTATTAGAATGCAAAATCATATCTCTCCCTCTCATCAGAGAGGTTGATACAACTAGGCCACTTCTAAATAATTATGATTCCAATGCATTTTTCAACTATCATAAGGAACTAGGTCATACTACAAATAGATGAAATAGTCTACAACATAAGATACAATATTTGATAAATGATAATATGATTTATGTCAGGTACTCCTCTAATTGCACCTAGACTACAACCAATGAAAGCAAAAGCATTGAAAATAATTTGAGATATGTTTCCAAAGCACATGGTTTATGAGATATTAGTTAATTCAAGTGTTCATTAGATATATTAGGCATAACCACCACTAACATCTTATCATACTCATACAATGGACACACACCCTATACATATTATCATTGGTTTGTATCATACTACACTACTAGATATACCTCTCATCACTTTCATAGATTAGGAAATAGTTGATGATGACATAGATTTATACTCACTATTTATACAAGTTTACATTTATCATCATATTATTTAGAGTGTCATGGTTGATAATGGTTCAAACATTAACATGTATAATATCACACTTATACAACACTTAGCTTTTTTAGAGCATGAAATTTATCAAAGAGATACAATTATTCATGGATTTAGTGGCTATGCTTAGAGCTCTATCAAAGAGATATTACTTCCATTATAAAATATTCTCCTACATGTGTCCACCATATTCATATTCATACCTAATTCCAACACATTTGATAAGTTATTAGGTAGGCCTTGGATATAATAGATTAAAACTATCCCATACACCTTACATAGATGTCTCAAATATATACATTCTAATTAGGTGGTTTTATTTGAGGGCCTTCCATATGAGTATTCTTTACCTATTCCACATCAAGTTATATAATAATCACTAGTTATAGATTTAAACATAGAGTCCATTAACACACCTCATATATTAGCTGAGCCACTAGTACAAGTGAGGTCTAATATTATGACATTAACATATACACATACTCTCCCATAGAGACCTATATTAGAGAGACCCCTACATCAGAGACATGTTGTGGATTATAGAGAGCCTCTCTCTACCCCATTACCACATAGATCAGTGTTAAAACATAGAGTATTCACTCTAGTTTTATCTCTTCCTACCATATGGGTCCCCAAGTGTTCCACAGTTCATGGTCTTATTCAATTAGTCTCACATATTCACATCCTCACTCCATAGATAGTTTTTGTTACATATCAATTAGTACATTTGATTCTCTAATCTCATATACTTCATCATATATAATGCACGATCACACTTCTTCTCTTTGATGAAAGACACATTGATTAAATTTATATTAAAAGACTCATTGGTTGGTATTGTCTATTAAATTTTACATATATTATACTTAGAAAATATTAAAAAAATCAAATATTTCTCATAAACACAAAACATTTAGATTTTATGCACTTTCATGTTTACATTCCTTATATTTACCATGTACTAAATATGTTATCAATGTTAGTGTAATGTGGTTTTATCATACATAGATGATTAAATTGTTCTCTTAGAGTGTTTGAAGATACTCATAGGACTCAAGTCCATCACACATATCCAAATATTCTATTATCCACCCATTAAGGGTAGTACATAGATATATAGATTCATCATTAATACATTTACCCATTAGGGGCATCATATACATATCTTATGATTTACCATGTTATGTCATTATATAATCCATATCATAGATTTAAAATTTTATATATCTTAATATTTATCATATTATACTAACATATTTTTTTCTAACTACTACTATTATAGACTTAACATATGTGCATCTTTAATCTTATACAAATCTATACCACATGCTCATTCAGAGTTTCATTTATAGCTTTACCAGTCTAGACTTTTTTATGTCCCTTTACTTTTACATATATTTGAGGTAATTTTAATATAATGTTTATATATGTTTCTAATCCACTTCTTTCATTGTATGTATGATTTGGACATGTGCCCATATCCTTGTGTGTGCCTTCTTGATTGTGTATGTGGACATATGAACATGTACTTTCATGTGTCTCTAAGACAACCTATATTTCTCTATGTATATGTGCACATTTGAACATGTCCTTATATATTTTTTCTTTCTCAAACTTAGTGACATGTGCCCATATCCTTTGTATTGTGGACCCTTGGCCTACTTTGCATGCCTCATGTGTTTATATGTATACCTTCATCTATGCATCATGGCCATCACACTTATCTCTTGATTATTACATTCACTTAGTTTATGATGCCATGAGGGACTTCATGTATCTCCTCTTCCTTATTGGGTGCCTTGATGGACATCATGCCCCATCTCATAAGTAATTTACGTAGATTGTAATCATATTTACCATATACATGCTTAAATTGTTATATCTATCATGATAACCATGTGAATGATATATATAACATACATCGTACATTACCAACTTATGCCTAGATTATTTTTATATTTGAATGTCATGTATAGACATTATGTTGGTTTATCACATAGATATCATATATTTTTAGCCTAACCCATATAATGCAAAGCATTTATTTTGAGGATAATTGTTATAAAGGTTAAACAACTTCCCTTAAAAGAGGGGCCATCGACAAGGGTTTATCATAGAGATCATGTCATTAGGGTGTACTCATAATATATTTTTTAGCATGTATACATAGATGAAATATCTCAAAATCAGAAAAACATAATGGAAAATAGTAATACATAGATCAATTTCAGTTTTTCATTAAAAAAACATAGGACACTAGTGAACCTATTGGAAACTAGTGTATTACACTACTATCCAAGGGACTATGCTACTATATAATAGCCATAAAAATAGAAAATACCATATTGGACATAAATGTAAAATAATTACAGCTTAGGTTTACATAATATCAATCATATATTATTAGTTACACTCAACTTATTCTTAGTTTTACATAGAATCATACTCTTTTGATTAGATTGGGGGCATCATACATGACATGATCACTCATAATTTATTTTTAGATATTCTCAAATAAAAATTTACTATAACTTAGTGTATAATCCATATGCATAGATATCAAAATTTGGGGCATGTGTGTGGAACATATTTATATTAACTCACTTATGCACTAGTTAATCAGATGGAATGAAAAACTCCATATCATTCTCCATGTTATATACTCTAGATACCATTTTCTCTAGGTTCAAACCATATTATTTCCTTGTTCCATATACGATGATTGGCATTACTAAGTAGTCCCTAAGATACATACCTAAGTTCTTGAGTGGCCCCTGAGCTATTTACATTTTAGAGTTTATGAGTGGCCCTAGAGCCATCCTATATAGTTGCAATTACATCAAAAAACTTCAATTACATTACAAAGTTTTAACACAAATTCATCTACTAAAAATGTGTAGGAAATGATGGAATAATATCCTAATTGAGTTATTAAGCCACCTACATATGATTATTAGACAAGCCATCAATTCAATCTAAGTTGTTCATAAACTATGATCCACCAAATAGGGGTGGGAAATGAAGGATTCAAAAAAAAATTAATTTCTTGAGCTACCCACACATGAGGATTAAGTAAGCCATCAATTCAGTTTAAGATATTCACTATTTTATCACCATCTACACACATATAGGATATAACTAGGATATAAAATGGAACATAATTCATAAACTCAAACTCAGATTCATGGGCTTTACCTCATTGGTAAGTTTAGGTAAGATTTTTTTTCCTTTATCCTATTCATTTCACTTTGATACATTTATATAATAAAAGGGTCCAAATGTAATAAAATAAAATGTCACTTGAGTGCGATGATTGTCACTTAAGACCACCCTATCCCTCGCTTATTTGTAAACCTATATTAAGGCCTCTTTAAATCCTTATCCATATTTTTAATGGGTCTAACACATCCCTAGATTTACCAAAAGTAATACCATATCATAGGAATCCAGGCCTCTAGTGCATAAAGTTCTACCACCTAGACACTAGTTCGACATTTTGGACACTAGCACACTATGCTAGTAACCAAAAGATTATGATATTATCCCTTAACTATTTTCTCCTCTAATAAACATGTTTACACTTTTAAATACACCTTAGGGTTTGCCTAGACCTATTCCACATCTTGATAACCACTAGATCAATATATACACCATTTGTATCCCTTTACACACTAGATGGAAATTAGATACAAATACACACAAATAAGCTCAAAAACAATTTGTATAAATCAAGGTCATTAATATTTAATCTACCTTATGAATATAGCCATCTAAAACAATCTTAATTTCAAATTACTCATATTTTTAGTCTCATCACAATCAAATAACTTAAGTTGACACTCATACAAGAGTTCACTTGAAATTACACTAATCACTTAGGAAAGAAAACTACATCAAGACTGATCCCATCTCAAGGTATTGGTATGTAAGAAACTCTTAACATAGTGGGGTGTTGAGGTCATGTCTAGCCTATCTAGATACCATTAAACTTTTTCTACTTGTGATGCTCAAATACCTTAACAACATGGAAGTTTAGGGTTTTGCATCTAGAATTAGTCAAATTAGGTAACAAGTAATAAATCAATGTTCATACACATAGGCACATACATCTCAAACTCAGGTGAAGGCATATCCATCAGTTCATAGTGTCATTAAAAAAATGACATTAACACACCCTAGAAGACACTAGTGAAGTGCAATACTATCCAAAGGACTACACTAGTGTTATAGACATCCAATTTGTATCATTATTATGCTAAAATTATCAATCTAAATAATATTATGTGACAATGCACAATTTGGACCAAAATCACTAAAATGCTCTAAATCATTCAAACTTATCATGTACAAGTTTTGAATTGTGCTAATGTATCCCTAAATAGAGCATTACAATTTATGTGATTACTATATTTTCTTAAATCATTTTGATTCAAATTGAGACCATGAAAAATGACATCCTAGACCACTAAATTCTTCTAATTTGATAGCACATGTCATGTGCATGTGTTATTTCTCTCCATAGTACCCTAATTAGGGTATTATCCTAGATGTGATTGACACCTTCTTATAATTTTACTCCTATCAAATTATAACTTAGTAAAATGAAATTTCTAACCAAGTTAAATAAGCATGTAATAGATTTCCAAAGAATTGCAAAAAATTAATCAAATCCACTTAAACAAATTAAACCAAATCAAAATCTTAAGTAAAAATTCCATGAAATTTGTTGAATATCTAATTTCTAGAAATTCATTGTTCAATATTGCATCATCCCATGACATCATCCAGGGGGTGGCATTTACAAACCATTAATGGGATAAATATCATAATTAAGCCCTCCCATGTCTCATTAATTCCCCATTCTTCCAAATATTAATGAGAATATTTATAGCTTGTCCCTCCAAGATTAAATTAGTTAATGGCCACACATCTTGATCTCAAGATGGATGGTCATGGATGATCCTAAAAATTTATAGAAATCTATAAAAAAATTGAGCCAAGACCACCATTCAAAGCTCTTTTTGTGTAAAATTATTATGCAAAATTATCTTCACAAAATCTTTAGTTATACAAACTTACTATGCTGAAATTACTATAGACAAGATTCAAAAAGCTTCAAAAATTTGACAAATCTCGTGAACCTAAGCCATTGGTAAACTAGGAGATGATGGAAGATCATGCTACACTTTATTAACAAATACTTGGAGCACTAAATATATGGAAAACCATGCTTATCAACCACTTTTACACTTATTTTCCTCTCATTTTATGTCTTTATGATGTTTGGAGAAATCAAAAAATTTAACCTATAAAATGGTAAAATTAACCTAAACATCATCAAGAATGCCCTATAGAGTGGTGGAATCAACATAACCAACATCAAAATTGACAATGTGAATGTAAAAATTATTTTTCTATTTTTTATCTCTATTTGTATGTTTTATAAAGACTTGTAAAATCATCTTAGAGATTGGTGGGTTCAACCAATGAAACAATGGGTTTTTTAACAAAATATTAGTACTAACCTAGACTAAAACATGTAGGTAACTACTGTGTTTCTTTTATTATCTCTCATTTTTATCATTTTAGTGGGATTACCCTACACATTAGTGGAAATTCTTTGATAATTAGTGATATTGCCTTGTAATCGATATAATAGTAAAATAATGTCTTTCATCTCTATCTTTTAGTAGAATCATCCAGATAAATGGTATAATTGCACTTTGGAATGGTAAAAATACTTTTCACAATGGTATAATCAACCTATTTTGAAAAATAGAGATCAAAGAAAACAAGTTACAAACTTATTTGATAATCATACACCTTTATTTTGACTTCTAAAACTCTAGTTTGTAGGTTTTATGACACTTAGTTTCAATTTTACAAAAAATCAACAGTAAATTTCACCTCACATCTCATTTTTTTATTGTAAAATGAACTCAAACTTTAGTTAAATCCTCATAATAACTTTTTCTTTTTTATTATTATTATATGTTTGCTTCACAAAACAAGTGTAGCATGCATGCTTGCCCCTAACCCCTCTAGGGAACTTGGATGATCCAAAAATTCTTCACTTATTAATTTTTATCACTTTATTTGAGTGTGGAAGTAAATTTTCTAAGGTACTCCCAAAATATATGAGTGATTTAGGTGATCCCAAAATAACCCTAAAGTCTTGCAATTTTTATTTCTTTCATTTTGGCTTTTGGGTGGTAACTCATAGCCTCCCCACAAGTTCTCTAGGGAGATATTGACCAAAAATTCATTTTACAACATCATTTCAACCCCACTCCATGATATGGTTATATAAATTGAGGTTTACTTATTAGGATGATTATTTGAGTGGTTAAACAATCTTCGTTAGTAAGAGACTACCTTAGAATGTAGGTTTAACTTAGAAATCACACTACACTGAGTAATTGACAAATGTAGTGGTTGTGAAAAGGCTTAGTCCCTTTTTTAATAATTCATTTAACATGTATCCAAATCACATTTTGTGCCCTAATATTAATCACACATATGGGACCATTTAGAACATATGATAATTGGTAGTTTTTAGAATAACACCACTTAATACAAAGTACTATTGGTGTAGGGTGAGTAGCCCAAAGTTCTAGGTCAGCATACAATATCTTGAGAGAAGAGGGGGACTAAAAAACCTAATTTTCATGTTCATATAGTTATAGTATATTTAAAATTTATTTCCTCTAAAGATGGAGTATATAGATGAAATCCAAGTGTATGAAGCCACCTTGTTAGTTTGCTAGGATAAGATGTACACTTTGGTGTTTTTATTGTTCTTATTTATTTACATGGTATTTTAAGTTTAAAAATTATTTTTGAAATAAAAATTCATCAAAAACCAAACACAAATTATACATGCATTTCTTTTGAGAAAAGAGGTGTTACACTAGTCAAATGCAAATCATTTTTTGCCTTGTTTAAATTTGAAATTATATACTTGTGTGAGTCTAGAACCATTCATCACTTTTCAAATCTATAAGTCCCTTTTTTATTCAAATTTAAAATCTTGTCTTTCTAAGTTATAATCTAAATGCTATTGGTTTTACCTTTCACACTTGGTTAGAGTAAATTAGATGATATTTTCCATTTGGATTGAAGAACATCTTGTATAGACTCTTGTGTCATCCCATTCTTATTGTGGACTTAGATTATCTTGCATTCACACACTCTTTAAGTTCATGGACCATTATGCATTCTTCTCCATGCAATTCCATTGTGTTACCCATTTACTTTTGTCTTTATGCTTAGTAGTTATTGTGTTAGTTCACATCTTGAGATTCTTAGCTTGCATTTTATTCTTTTTGATCCAAAAAGTCTTATTATATATTATCTATCCAAAAATAAATGCATTTGTGCCTAGTTTTTTTATGATATTAACATACTTTCAACTTAGATTTTTATGTGATAACTTACACCCTAAGTTCAAAAATTTATTTTACCCTCTTCTAAATTGGTGATTTCAACCAACCAAGGTTGAATAATTTATTAACCTCTTTCTTCTAATTATGTGGCACTATGCCACTTAATTTTATTATAGTTTCATTTTACTTTATTTTTGTTTGATTGAAGATTCTACAAAACCTTTTAAACATTTTTAAAACACATTTTGCATTTTGGGAAATATATAAAATGATATTCAAGCATGATGCAAAGGTAAAATTTTAGTGGGGTGTATTATGGTCCTAATTATGAGGAAGAACACTTTTAGTATGAAGAATAACACTCTCTCATGTTTGATGATATCCTAATTATGGTAGGATATAAATAAGGATATTAAACACCAACCTTTAGAAGATAAAGGAAAATCAATTTTAAGGTTGATAGAATTAGGACTAGGAATGCCACCAAATTTTCTAATGAAATAATTATACATTATTGTCTGAGTAGAAGAGTGATAGATAGAGCAACCTCTCACTCATGTTATAAAAACCAACATTATTTCTTATAGTAAGGGAAAGGAACAACTTGTAAATTATACTCCAAATGATCATGATATTGATACCAAGATTCAAAAAATTAGTCAATGGTACATAGACCAAATTATCACAAACCTAACAAAATCATTAGCTATGACTTCAATTGATAATACCACTTTTAAAGAGCAAGAACATTCAATCAAAAAAAAACATCATACCTAGGTTGATCTTAAATCTATAGTATATCATTGATTTACTCCTAAATATATAATTCCTTTAGATGATTTGCAACATGTTCACCTGATATGGAGCATAAATCTTTTAACAATTAGGAGACTCTCACCCCTTCACAACTACAAGGAATGAGAGACCCATTATATATTTGGGGTATTGTGTAAAACACTTTAGTAGGTTCATCTATACCAACATGTACTTTGGAAAACTATCAAATAACACCCCAAAACCTACAATATTCATATAGTTTATAATGATAAATTCTTGGGACTTCATATCAACCACCTAGGCATCTATGACAAACTTACTAAAATCAAAGAGTAAACCTAAACTAAGATACTATACATAGGTTTCATATCCCTATCAGAACCACCCAAGGGCACATTCTAACCTAAAAAAATTATATTCCACCAACCAATGCACCAAACATGAAAGAGTGGAATTTGATGAAGGAGATAGTTGTAAGGATTGAGGTGGGAAACTGAATCAATAAGTATAAGTTTGACAAGATGTGCCCATATCTATTTGATTTAATAATTATCCAAGTCCCATGTCCACCTATTTTGAGGCTCCCAAATTTGATAAATATAAAGGGAAGGGTGACCCTCGAGAACATATCTAAGCCTTTTTTGTACTTTTCTAGGAGGTAGATTATAAAAATGTTTATTTGCTTCACTTCTTTCAATATAGTTTGGCTAGATAATCTCTAGATTGGATCCTTAAATTTCCCAAAGGATAGGTGATTACTAAAATGATTTATTATAGAATTTTGTCAACCATTTCTATTACAAAATAGAGCATGAATTAACAGTGGTTGACTTATGAAATGCAAAGAATGGGGAAAGCTTTGCATCAAACTTACTACGATGGAGAGCATTAGTTTGATGCTTTCAACACAACTTTCTAGATAAATAATTGGCTGATATTTTTCTCAAAACTTACACCCTAAGGTGGCTCATTATTTATGACTCACTTATGTCAACACATTCAAGGAGATCATTGAAAATGGTTTGAAAATTAAGAAGGTGCTCATTACCAGGGGATATTTAAATATTTATCCATAAGGTAAAACATATAATCAAACCCACCCACCTATTCAAACTATTACTACAGAGAAGCCAAAAGTTTTTAACAAGAAGAAGATGGTAGGAAATGGAGTAACATAATCTAGGCACATAAAAATAATGTAGGCTCTACCAACTCCAAATGTACATACAAACCCACCTAATCCATTGAACACTTTGTAATTATATCCTTCATGAATGGAGTTTAATAAGCATAAATTATTTAGCAAACTGGGAGATCCTATTGAGGTAGTACGATTGTAGTGGATAATTTGATTATATGGCTTATTACAGATCCATTCCCAAAAGATCAACCCAAACTCAATTGGTATCAAGAAGATGAGTTTTATAATTTCCATTATGTTATCAATCATGCCATTTAATGATGTGTAAAAATAAGACATATTGTTGAGGATTTGAATGAAAGTGGTAAAATTAAAGTAAAATAAACACCATATAAAATAAATTAGGACATGGGCATATATAAATACCCATTTACCAAACACAATCATGTGCAGTGGAGGAACAACTAGGTTTAAGGTCAAAATCCTAATAAACATTATCACAATCAAGATCATAATGCACAAACTAATAGCCTATGTTACAAAAATATGCATTATGATGATAATAACACTGTGGGATGTGTTTCTACAAATCACATTGCCACCATCACTATTAGAATCCATAAACCATCCAATGCTTCTCAAAGTTATAGACCCCCTATTGTAAGGTTAACACCCTCTTCTTTGAGTAATGTTACACTAGGTTCAAGTGATTCCATTGTGCCTTAGTTTTTTTGGGTTTATATCTATGGAGCTTCATCTTCTTCCTCTTATTATAATGACTCTCTTCTAACTCAAAATTGCACAATCACAACTATATGCTCATGATTCACTCTCTAAGGCCCTTTTCCTTCTTTTAATTTTGGACCAAATTTGAACATTGTATCTACCAAGGCCAAACCCTCTTTTTCTTATGCTTAGAATCCTTATAGCATTCATGACCAAATAAGTAAAACCCATAAAAAAATTTATGTTCAATATATTTTATGTATGTCAGAAGTTCATAGAACTATATTGAATGACTTCCTTCAATAGTCTATTATTCTAAAATACATCAAGCTTGATCAGTTTCATATGCTTTTAGTAAATTTATCTCTAAGATAATAAATTAAATTTGATCATATAGATATGTATTCCTTTGTTCCAAGTCATGGTATCCCTTTATACATTAAAGTCATTATAAAAATCATAAGATCAATCAGGTCCTTATAAATAATGGTTCAAGGGTGATCATAGTGTCTCTAAATTTGATACAATAATTGGGTTATAATACCAAGGACATCTAGCCTAAGACAATCATGATAAAGGCTTATGATTATTCTAAAAGGGAATCTTCTAGAACTATTCATTTACCAATCATTATTGGGTATGTTCCCCATGATACACTATGCCATGTCCTAGACATTGAATTACCATATAACATACTTCTTTGTCATCCTTGGATTCATGAAGTATAGGCTATCCTATCTACTTTACATAAATGCCTCAAGTTCATCCATGATATAATTGAGGTCACCATTCATGCTTCTTTGTAGCCATACCAATATTGCAAACACCTAGAGGTTGAATTTCATTATTGTAATGATTGACCTAGTTATAAATTCATAATGAATAATAACAAAGATAGAGTTTCACATCCACCCAAGTCCAATTATATTGACCTAAGTGATCGTTATTCCACTTCATATGATCCATATCCCATATCATTTGGAAACTAGGTCACTATTGGGGATGCAAGCATTTCCACATACCTTCTCAAATATGCCTTTCATATAAAAATATTAAACAAGTCTCCTAAGTCTTATGTCAGACCTAAGCCTTTTGAAACCCTTTGCATCCCCAACATGATTTGACCAAAGAAGAAAAATATGTAGAAACCACCAATGGTATTTATATAATCAACTTCACCAAATCAAGATAAGGAAGCCTTTACGGAAAGAGATTGGTTATATTTTGATAGCTTGTTGATTATTTTTAAAATCCAAGTACTTATCCCTAATTTTATTATGGATCACTTGGATTACACAGGAAAAGGCCTAAGATCATGAGAGAAAGGAATCTTAGAATCATTAATAACTAGTAAACATACTATGAATCAATGTCTTAGATTTATACTACATGAGGGTGAATTCACGTATTTCTATAGTGACTCATTTGAATTAATTGATGACAATAATCATGACAGTGACACAATATACCATTATAGCACTTATGCTAAGCTAGTCAACATAGAATTATTTAACTCTAATTCTATTATACCATTACAGCCTATTGCCCACTTAACCTTTTCTATATTGACCACATAGATTGGGACCAAAAAAATTCTTTCATACCCTTGGATTAATTTCAAAATGAAGAGTCTATTTTTGAGTACATGGGTCTTAGAGATGGATTTCCAATAGGTGATCATAAGCAAGGATTTGACTTCTACTTAGATTATCCTACCTATTTTGGTGAGTAAACAAACTTTATTGGTCACATAAAAGATAAAAAATCGATGTCTTCATGTGAAAACATCTTTAAGGCACTCATTGGTCAGGTAAAAAATAAATAAAAGGATAAGCCCTTGAGTGAAAACTTGTTTTAGGCACTCTTGGATAGGGAAGTTTGATCATCTCCAAAGGAAGTGCAGGGTCTACCAATTATTAGCTCTATAACTAGTACCAATATCATTACATAATAGGATAAAATATTTGAGCATCTTACTCTAGAATTTCTAGATATGTTTGAAAATTGACAAATTTAGAATCATAAAACTATCTTGAACTTTGGGATAAATAACTAGAAGATGAAGTAGAGGAAGGAAATTAGGATCAGACACTACCCATTATGTTAGAGTATGGTTATACACTACTCATAGAGAACACCACTGAAGTGAACCTGGGAACTTATGATGATACCAAAATTTTATAACTAGGATCATCCCTCACTGATGAAGAGCGTGAATATATTGTCACCATTTTAATGAATTTTATTAACATTTTCACATGGGCTTATTCATACATGCCATGGTTGGATCCTAGTTTAGTTGTGAATCACCTTGTGGTATATCTAGATGCCAAAATAGTCAAGCATAAATTAAGAAATATGCATCCACACATTTCTATTTTGGTAAAAATGGATCTAGAGAAACTATTAGGATTGGGATTCATCCGACCACTCAACTATTCTGAATGGATATCAAACATAGTTCTAGTTAGCACGAAACCATAGGGTATTCACTTTGTATTAATTTCAAAGGCTAAAGATGATTTCCCTCTACCAGACATCGAGATGATTGTCAATTTAATTATTGGGTACAAGATGTTGTTCCTCATGTATGGATTCTCAAGAGATAATCAAATTAAGATAGCCTCAGAGAACTATTATAAAACTATTTTCACCACACTATGGGGAACATTCTATTATCAAGTCATGCCTTTTGGCTTGATTAATGATGGGGCCACCTATCAACATACTATGACTATCATGTTACATAACATTATGAACGATATTGTTGAGGACTATTTTTATGATATTCTATCCAAATCAATATTATGTGTTAGACATCTTGATGTTCTATGAATAAATTTTAAGAGACTTCATGAATAAAAGTTTTTCTAATCCTACTAAGTGTGTCTTTGGTGTCAATTTAGTAAAATTTCTAAGATTTATTATATCAAAAATAGGGTTTGAAGTGGATCCTAATAAGGTCAAGGATATTATGGAAATGCCTCTACCTTTTAATCTAAAATAAATCCACAACTTGTAGGGAAAGATTTAGTTGATTCATAGGTTTATTTCACAGTTGGCAAATAAGTGTCATCCTTTCACATACCTCTTAAATAAGGGGATAGATTTTTAATGTGATACTAAGTGTGAACAATCATTTTTGAATCTCAAATCATACTTGTCTAACCTTCTAATTTTGAGGCCACCAACACCTAGAGAACAATTACATCTCTACATTTACACTATAGAACATGCACTGGGGGTAATCTTGGCCCAACATGATGAACAAGGAAAAGATAATGCAGTATATTATTTGAGTATCATTATTCTAACATAGGAGAATCATTATATTCATATTGAGGAGGCCTATTTAACAATGATGTTCACTTACCAAAAGCTATGACACTACATGTTAAATAATAAAAATATTTCTATTACTCAAGTGGACCCTCTAAAGTATTTATTGTTAAAAAAAATCTTATAAGATGCATGGAAAAATGGGTCATTATCTTGAATGAATTTTATGTTGATTATAAAAACCAAAAGGCTATCAATGGGTAGATCATTATAGATCAGCTTCTAGAAGCTCCTACTATAGATACTCAACCACTCACATTTAATTTCCTAGATGATTCTATCATGACAATAGAAGAAGTGGATCATGAACCTAAATAGTGGAATTTATACTTTTATGGCTCCTTTACATCTCATAGATATGGGGTTGGTATTTTTTGGTCACACTGCTAGGGGATATCATTCCCAAGGCTTTTCATATTAACTTCAATTGCACCAACAATATGGCTATATATGAAGCTCTTATTATAGGACTTCATCTTTCCATATAATGGGATATATAATACATTGTGGTCCATGGATATTTTTAATTAATTATTAATCAAATCATAGACCAATATCAGACTTGAGATGATAAGATTGTACCCTACAATCACATTATGGACAATCTCAAGTCCCACTTCAATTTTTTATAGTTTGAATAGGTGCCATAGGATAATAATAGATCAACCAATGCAATGTCTTCAATTAGATCCATGGTACAAATTACATGTAGTTTCAAAGAGTATTAGTTTTCCATAGAGAATTTTCTACAACCTACTCATATATTGATAGATTTAGAGAGGTTAGGTATAATTACTGGTCCCAATCCCCAACCTAAACTACCTTGGTTTCAAGACATTTATAATTATTTCCATGACCAATTTTTTCCTCTAGCCTTTCACACAATCACTAAAAATATTCCTTTATCACTTAGCCCATTATACCCTACTTGGAAACGTGATTTATTGTAAGGGTTATGATGGAATACTTCTTCATTGTTTATCTTTGGGAGAATCAAAGTTAGCACTTATGGAGGTTCATGAGGGAATGTGTAGGTCCCACACCATTGGTGTATTATTAGATAATAATCTCCTTAGAACATGGTAATATTGGCCCAATAGGAAACAAATGCTTTTAATTATGTCAGGAAGTGTTTTACTTACTAGCAACATGGTAATTTGATACATGTACCTTCTTTACCACTATATCCGGTCATAACACCATGGTCATTCTCTACATGGGGTCTCAATCTCATTGGTAAAATAAACCCAACCTCTTATTGTGGACACAAACAAATTCTAACTACTACCAAGTATTTTACTAAGTGGATTGAGGCCATTCCTCTCACTTACCTCACCAGGAAGCTAATTTCCAAATTTATCCATTACCATATCATCTGTCAATATGGTATCCCAGCTCATATTATATATAATAATAGTGGATTGTTTGTAAATAGATATGTTAAAGATATTTTTATCATGTTTAGAATGAAGCATAAAAATTCCAAACCATATAACCTACAAGGCAATGGTCAAGCTGAGGCATCTAATAAAACCATTGTTATAATTTTTAAGAAGATTGTCAATGATGTTGGTTGTAATTAGAACTTACAAATTTTTCTTGCCCTTTGGTCTTATCATACTAATCATCACTCCCCCATAGGATCCACTCCATATTCCCTAATTTAAGGCATATATGCTATTATATTGGTTGAGTTCAGGATACCTTCATTGTGGGTTTCTTTTGAGAACATTGTGGATGATGAAGATTATAGAATTTCTAGGTTATAAGAGCTAGAATTATTTGATGGTAAACATTTGGCTACCTTAGACAACTTGAGAGCATATCAAAATATATTACATCATAGATATAGTAAGTACATTCTCCCTTGAGAGTTTGAATTTTTTGACTTGGTATTGACAAAAAACCAAAAGAACACTACCATTGAACACAAAATTAAGGGTAAGTTCTAACCCAATTGGTTGGGCCCATGCATGGTTACAAAAAAAATATGGATTGGTCTCATACAAATTGGCTACTCTAAATGGAAAAAATATCCCATAACCCATGAATATTGTGCACCTCAAGTGATTTTATTCTTGATATCCTTTCATGAACCATTGTCTACAAGGGCCCTTACTTGGGTGAAACTTATGCCAAAGTCATTTATTCCACCATTATAGTTTGTACTATTTGACTTTAGAACATTGTAACCCTAGACTATTATACTCTATTTTATTACACTCTAGACCATTATAACTACACTAATCTTGACCATTGTAACAAAAATACTGTGGATTATTGTATCATCTAGATTATTTTAATCCTAAACTGTTGTCATTTGGATCATTTATATTCCATTGAACCAATGTTATTTTCATTTTGGACCATTTTAGCCTAGGCCATTGTACCCAATAACCAATTATAATATTGATTAAGATATAAGTAATATTAGACACATTTAATGTCCATTATAAAAAGCAACTTAGTTAGATCAGTATTTGTAGCCTCTTTTATAGACATGTTTACAAGGAGATGTTAACACATGGATTTTGTCTATTGAATGGTTCCTTCAATTTCTTTGATACTTAGTATTATTCTACTTTTTATAATATCTGGTATGTTTTTTTACCTTGAAAGGATCACACCTATAGTTATAGATAGGTTAGCTATTAGTAACATATAGCTAGTTTTGTTGTCAGTACTATTATAGTGAATTTAGCTATCAGTGTCATTGCAGCTAATTTTAGCTATTATTATGAATCCTACCCTTAGACATGCATCTTCTCATTTCATGAGTTCCATGTACCATTGTTTATATTCACATCTTTATTACAATTTGTTTGGCTATTATTTGAACTCTTACATGTGAAAGTGTTTCTCCTTAGCTAGGTAGTTCCATGTACCCTTTGTTAATTTTATGTTTATGTTCCTTATCCCAAAAACACAAAAACATTAGAAAATAATATGGAAAAAGACCAAAAACATTACATTGTACCTCTGTTTATTATGATCTTGAGCACTATCATGATTTTGTGAGCAAACCAAGCCACACTCTTGCCATTTTGTGAGTGACCTTTGTGTGCATTATTCATTTGAATAAGATCCATTTTTGTACTCTTGTTTTTTCTCATACTCTCACCATTTTATGAGATTTTCCTCTTTCTCAACCTTATATGTAATAAATAATATGAATTTCCAATTCATTGGATTTCTCCTACTCATCTCTTATCTTTTTAGTGTGGTTTTAACCTAAACTATACTCTTTTTCTCACGCACTCACCATTTTTTGAGACCATTCCCATATTATTTTACACATTGATCAATTATTTCTTATCATCATTTTCTTCCATCCCATATCCTGGGAGAACTACATTTGGCCTAAAGTTCATGTTAGACCTTGGATCCATGGGACTATGTAGGCAACATCTACTTGCCTTGTGCATCTAGAATCATCTTGGATACCCATTATTTTTTCTTCTCTTACCCCATTTTTTTATTTTGTTCCATTGCCTTCTATATCCCAGGGACAATTTTCCATTTCTTACCATTATTTCCCTATCATTTAGGGGTAACTTTGTGTCCATTGTTCTTGTTTCATTATACTGGTGTCATTGTGACTTAGCTTAGGGGTCACCCTATCACAGAGTGTAATGCCTCTATTATATGTGAATGAAAAATTAATTTTAGAACTACACTAAAATTATGATTAACCATTGTTTATGTGTTTTTATTTGAGATTTATTGTTGTTTTATGGTGCCTTGTTACCTTTTTGTGTACTTTTGTTGGTGTTTTGTTGTTCATTCATTATTTTATATTTATGTTCTATTGTGTAATTATTTTGTTTCTTGGTATTTTATTGTGTTTTTTGTTGTTATGTTCTTGTGTTGTTTTATTTTTATTTATTTTTGCTATCCATTCATTTTTATTAGTGTTTTTAAATCTGGTTCTTGGTATTTTATTTTGCCTTTTTTGTATTGTTGTTCTATTATGTCTTTATTTATTTTCTTGGTATTTTGTTGTGCCTTTCTTCTTGTATTTTATTTTATTATTTTATATTGTTTATTATATTGTTTTCTATTATGCTTGAATACATTCCATAAACATGTTGAGTCTGGCCTTCACTAGGGATTGACTTGTTCCCATTTTTATTTAAATCATTTTATTACCGGTTAGTTTTCAAGTACACATTGTTAAATACATGTGGATCTTGATTATTCATATCTTGATTCTAGGTTGTTTAACAATTATTCTTGTTTTATTATTTTTAGTTTATGTTTTAATTATTTTTTCTCCTACTTAACTCTTGATCATTCATATCTTGATTTTAAGTTAGGTTACATTTTATATCTTATTTTTTATTTTCTTTTTTTTATTTTCTATGTTTCAATGTAAATAGTTGTAACTTTTATTTTGATAGTTTTTATCATTATTATTAGTTATAAGTATTCACATTTGAACCAATCAATCAAAAATAAAATAAAATATTATTATAATTTATTCATACTTATGATGCATAATTTCAACTTGCTAAGGTAAAAACCAAGTGCTTTAAAGTCCAATAGTGAATGTAACACCAAAGATCATCTCTGAATACACCATCTTACAAAACCTAAACAAGATATACAAAACCCAATCATTGGAAACAAATAAGACTCTCTATGAAGGATGTGTATCTCCTTGCATACACATTGAGTCTAGATGACTATTTTTATTATTTATTTAGGACATGCATCACCTAAATTATCCTCTAACATCTAGTCATAAATGAAACCTATCAACTAATACATCAACATCCATATTTTAAATAATGAAGAGCATATCCTAAAACTAGCATTTATCATCATATCATAATAAGAGCAACATCAATGAAAACATCATGTGACAATCAAATAATATTAAAAGTCCATATACAAATAGCCATAAGACAAAAATGAATGTCATATATATGTATATAACTAATTTTTTATACATCATGAGAATATCTATTATGATCTCATGTACTCCCTATAAGATGCCAACCTCCTCTCCATAATAAATGCCACCTCATATGCCTACCTCTAGTAGTATATTTCATCCTTCACACCTAAAAAATCATTCTTCATGTATAGGGAATCATCCTTGGCTAAAAAAATATTAACCAAGGCTTTATCTACTCTTGAACCAATATTTGTCTTGGCTCAATGAGCCTCATCCATATCCTCAATCAACCTCTCTATTCATGAGGCTAATATCTCCATCTCTACCCAAGAAAAATCATACTCACTAACCACTGTCAGTAGGTCCATGTCTCATGTATTTAGTTGTGTCTAAAACCCTTTAAATTACACTACCTACCCTCTTAGAGTGGTATTATTTTCATCTCTAGTTGCAATGACACCTTGTAACCTAGTGATCTCTCCCCAAATTAAATCCAATTATGCTTGTAACCTAACCACAATACTCTATAAACCTACAATATCTAAAAGGCATGTAGTGATCTCTCTCTAAATCTCATCAATGAGTGCTTGGTCCTATGCAAACCTCATTATACCTAAAGAACCTACCTATCTTATACATGTACCTATGTTAAAGGGCCCTATCTCTCTTAAACCTATGCCTTTATCTATCTAAAATGTCCCATCCTCTCTTGTGTCCATCCTATGGCCCTCATCACCACTTGGGGCATCCCCCATATAACTATCCTATCCATCTGGGTAAACAATCTATATATCACAAAATAGATGATGTTGTACCAAAGCATGGACTATGTGTAATGGAATGGAATAAGGAATAGTTAGATGTGCTTGCACTTGTGCCTATCCTTATCTTGGGGTTAGACCCTAGCCTCTCTTTAACTTAACCCACCTCTAATGTAAAATTGGATACTATGGTAGTGGTATCATCAATTAGATTAGTCTAACCCTAGCCTACCATGCTATATATCCATTTGTGACCCCCACATCTATAAGCTCTCTAGAATAATCCCATAGAATATGAATAAACTTGTTGTTGTCCATGACACCCCACCCCTGGGCACTAGTGGCCCCCACTCTTTAATCTCCTTAGTCATATGTGAAAAATAATGTGGACCCTTTAATATATCATTCTCCATACCAAATTTCCACTAGACTTGATCCAACATATACCACTCCACCACATAATCATGGTGATCTATAATATAGCATGAGTTGATCATATAATTAATCATGAATAAATCCTCAATCTAAAACCACTATGCTTATATATAGGGGTGTTAGATGAAGTCCCTATCCTCCATCTCATCTATGGTTCACCAATAAAAAGTCAAGTCCCCTAGATGAACCTATAACCCTCACTTTATTAGATACCATCCCTAAGCCATTGTATCCTTAGGTCTCCAATGATATCTCGACTGCACGCGACACTCAATAGCAATGTGCATCTAGGCCCAAACCTAAAGAAGTGTGTTATGACATATTTTGAACCAATTCTAATCGGCTATCATATACATGTATCTATATACTTGGGATAATAGTATCATTCCCCAAAAAAAATGTGTCAAGTTTTTAAACATCTCTTCAATAACCCCTATAAGACCAAGGGGGAAGAATCACCTATTGTTATTAGGAAGCATGAGGTAACTGATAAGATCCATAAATATCACAACCTCTAGGAGAAATCTCCCCTATCTCACTCCATCTCCATATAATATAGGCCAAGCCAAGTCCTATAAATCATTTAGATCTATGTTTCCATCCACAACCTCTAGACCTATGATCACACCCATCAAGTCCTCTAGAATATCCCATCAGCCTACCAACATCTAGGTAACCTTAAGAACTAATATTAGTACCCATAGTATGTAGTGTATATCCTCCAATGTCAATGTGGCCTCCCTAGTTGGAAAAATAAAGGTTGACATCTTTGAGTGCCACTCGTCTACCAATATTGATAAGCCCTATCTACTTGATTCACTGACAAACATACTAGGTGGTATAGCTCCATGGCCTCAAGAACTCCCATGAGCTTATTATTCCATATCCCATATTGGTGGAGAACCTGTGATCATCTCTCCCATGATGTAATAATTCCAAATCACTCCTCCAAGAGTCTCACATACAATAAGGTCAATTATTTTTCCTTTTGCTAATCAAATCTACCTAGCTTCTTTTAATTTTGGATCTTAGACAATCATCTATTGGCCCTACCATCTCTTTATATAATTTAAAACCTAGATCAATCTCTTATGGACCTCATCATTCCTTCTTATATCTATTTCACCAATCTATAGAGAAATTATACCACTTAATAGGGCATTTTAGCCATTCCTAGAAAAACCAATAAACTATAGGTCATTCCTACCAAAGTACATGGCAATCTAGCTATTATTTGCTAATTCACTATTTACTTAGCAATTTTTCCAAAAATTAAAAATTTACTGATGAATTAGGAAATTTTACATTTATACCTATGATCCCATCAAAAGTTCACAAAATTTACTGATCTCATGGCAATTCTACCATTTTTGTCAACAAATTCATTGATTGCCAAATTAGGCACTCAGTGGGATCACCAAAGTTACTACTTCTACCAATCATAAATGCCATAAATGTAAAAAATTAAATGACAAAAAAGGTACCTACCAATGGTTTTCTCCCTAGTGTCCTTTGATACTCTTTCATAAGCTCTCCAAGGTGATGGTAGTGTGTAATATTATCCATCTTTCTTAGCTCTCCCATGTATAAATCCTAGAGTTCTAATTTATCATAGCTAGGGATGTAAATAAACTATTTTTACCCATAGGGGTCAAAATATAGTTATTTTTTTTAAATTTAAACCCCTAGGCTTATAATTGAACCATTTTATCTCTCTTGGTCTATTAATTTAGCCCCATTTATCTGTTTTTCCTCCTACCTTTTTCTAATTGATCCATTTTCAACCTCTTTTGATGAAATTAATGTGATTATTATATATTATGATTAATGTCTATCCCATAAAAAATTTAAAATTTGTCAACTTCCCCTTGTGGGGGAATCATGGGCCTCCCAAACACTTAAAACATGTTTAATGAAAAAGATAGTTACCTTAAGACATAACATGTTTGGATCATGTAGTTTTTTTAGAGCTATTGAAATGTGAAATGAGTGTAATGTTATAATTTCATTCCATTTATACTAATTAAAGTCTATGCATGATTTTGTTTTATGATGTTAATGGTATCCTCATAACAGATGATGTAAAATGTATTTTATGTAGTATTGATTAAGTATCTATAGATCCTATGCCAAGGGTTCCTACCCTTGATAAAATCACTAGCTTAGTATGATCATTTCAAGAGAAAGTATCCCTATAACCATTTAAGTGCCAATATGACTTTCGGATTAGTTTAACAAGTGATTGTGCCCCTATGACTCTAGAAATAGTCCACCTAAAGGCTAATACCTATATACTATCCACATGGAAATGGGCTAGTAGATTCCACCAATAATAACTTGATTAGGATAATAAAAGGACAATAGAGGACAATCAAAAGGAGTATCATACCAAGTTGAGGACTACCTTATGGGAAGATAGGATTACTCCCAAGAAGTATAATAGTCACTCACCCTATCTCATTTTTTATGGAAAATAATAAAGACTAACCATTTTACTTGAGTTGATATTCTTGGAAATTTCACACCAATTTAAACTCATGGAGAGTGATGCAATGGGAGTGAGAATGAATGAGTTCAGAGAGCTATAAGAGACAAGATATGGTATCATGCATGCCATGTAGTAAAACCAAGATAAATTAAAAAGGCCATTTGATAATATATCCTCTTAAAATACCTTCTAACATGGTGGCATTGTACTTAATTGGGATGAGGACCATGCCAAGCTATGTAAGCATTTAAAATTTGATAGTTTTTCGAGTGGGCCATTTATCATTACCAGCTATAAAGAGAGAAATTCCTTCCAATTATATAAATTAAGTGGTTATGAACTTAAAATATTGTCGATTGGATGTTCCTCATGTATTTTTACGAGATCATAAAGCTCTTTTATACATAGTAGCTAGTTTGCTTCCTCCAAGTATTGCAACACATGTTTATTAGTTGTTTGCTTAACTTGTTACTATGTGTCTTTGTTGTCCCTTGTTCTTGTTTTGTTTATTGTTGATTTTTTTATTACTAAAGGTTTTTAAGGTATTATTAAAAGTCAAATTCCAGTCAAGGGTCTTCATCAAGTCATTTTTGATAAGCAAATAGATCTTAGATCCTCTCAACTAGTTGGTAGGTCAAGCATTCACAGTCACCAAAAATGTTGACTATTTTTTCCCTTAGGCATAGAAAGGAGTCAACCTAAGTTTTTAGTACCCTATTAAACATAATACTTCACTATTTTCACATATCTTGATGAGTCAAGTTAGTTCAAAGGGAGTCACTAGTTTTCATTGTCAAGGACAACACATATAGTATTTTGTCATGCCAAGAAAATATCATGGTAGTTTCCCTTATTCCATATTTAAACTTGTGTCAGGTGTCCTCCTTATTTTTATGAATATGTGAAGGTCCATAATAGTATTTAAAGTGGTCTAAAAAATACAAATGTGCCATGGTGGAGATGACTAAATGTTGCAGCTAATAACTTATCATGAACCTATGTAGTATGTTGAGAATATGCAAGGTATCGCTTGATCATAAGTTTTTTGAATGTCATATAGGTAAATGGGAACCTAATTAAATTATTTATCATGTTCTAATGCCTTTTAATTATTATTAAAATGTCATTAATTTTAATCCTTCACTTTAAACCATAATATATTGTCTTAAGTAGAGTATTTAACCCTAATGTGATACTAATTGACCTTAAAATTCCACTAAAACCATCACATCCTCAAAAGCATCATGACTTCCATTAGGACATAACCAAGGATTTCATATGCTAATAAAATTATTTTCACATGTCAACACTTTGAATTGCCACTAAATGGGCCCCACACATGTTAAAATGTGTCTTTTTAACTCCCTAAGTCATACCATGAACTTTCAGACATATCTAACACCTATTTTCCATCCCCCTTCCCACCAATCATGACTTATGGTTTAAAACATGAGAAAACATAAGAAGATTATAGGTTACAAGAGTTTTTAGACTGGTACAAATTTGTATAGTACATATTTGCTTAGATGGAGTCAATGGTCATCAAAAGGAGTTCAACACAAGCATATGTTGAAGAAATCCAAGTGTTTCAAGGCCCAAAGACAAAAAAAAATGGTTCACTTCCTCCACCAATATCTTTGGTGGACATATAGATCACTTTGAGTTTATGCTCAGTCCATATAAGAGAGAGAAGGTGAAGGTCTAGTATCCTTGCCAAAGAAATTAGGTGTGATGACCTTCTAATCATGGGAATTAGTTTTAGGATTAGTCTTCTATGTTGTATTGAAAAATTCTAAGAAGATGAGTAACCTAGTTATTATCTTCATCTGCATAACAAAAGAAAGGAAGCAATTTCATTGTATTATTGGCTCATTTAATGAAGCAAGTAATTATTCTTATTCTCTCTAGTCCTATAGGGTCCTTCCATGACACCCTCTACTTTTGGTTCACATGTGTGAGCCTATAAGAGTGAGAAATAAATAAGTTACCATAATTTATAGATTATAGGTAGAGTTTCATGGGTAAAAAGAGAATTTAGTTCATGTGTCTTAAGGTGAACATTTTTTAAGGTGAAATGATGGTGTATTGAGGTTATCCAAATATATTTAGTTTAGTTTGAATGCTAAGATGGATCTCCAACCCTCTAAAATGTAACTTAAAAATGAGATTGTTTTTAGATTTGAGTTTCACTACATAGAAAGGTAGTATGTTGCATAATAGTGGTTTAGAATTTATAAAGACACTATGACAGACAACTAAAGAGTATTGTATCCACACCAAAATTACCTTCTCTCAATATATTTAGAACCTATCATAGTCCTCCTAGGACAATAAAACATCATTTAGCTCTCAAAGACCTTCACATTCTTATTTTATATAGTTTAAGGTTTTTTAGTAGAGTTTAAGGTTTTTGGAGGGTCCTAAGTTTCCTTTTCTCACTACATATGCCCCATTGATGACCTCAAAATATTATACTCTATTAGGTATATGTGTGGAGATATTTAGGTCACCTATAGACCATTTTGGGTTTTATTTCATAGTTTAATATAAGACCTCAAATATACTATTCCTTTTGAGAACCTCATCATTATTAACCTACCACACTTCAAGACTTACATTTCAAGTTTCAAGATCCATATGACCTCACATCATCAATCACAGGTCTAGAATCCTCTACTCAAGCCTAAGGCATGTGAAAAAGGTCTATATACTCCACCATTATATCAAAAATCATTAGTATTATGAGTAAATGAACTTATATAGGTATGATTCTTGTTGAGATACCATGATCACCACCTATAGGAAATAACCTAGATCCACATTGCAAAGTCCTTTAAAGTCTATATGATGAGACTTGAACATAATAAATGGGTATGATTGAGTATATTAATGTCTTAAGGAGATGAATTAGAATGAAATTAAGTCACAAATATCTCAAATATGCAATAGAGCCTCTTTTTTAGCTCAAAGGTCTATCTAACAGACCTGTTGACATTTGTTACACATTAATCAATACCTATAGTATTATTGATAGTGTTAATTCTATATCCTACCCTAGATATGAGACTTATGTTCACATAATGAGAGATAAATTGAAATTATAATGTCATAAAGGCATGGAGATGATTGCATCAAGGGAAAAAGACATCAATAGGTAACTAAGCAAGATGGTCTAAACATGCACAGTGAGCTAACCCTGCTCAGTCAACCTAGAATGCATGACTAAATAAAATAGTAGTGCCAAGAAAATGTAATATGGGATCTCAAGGTGATAAATACACATGTTTGTCTCAATCCTTCACATGATGATGATACCAGTCTAGGGTGACTACCTATTCTAAGTTGAATACTCATTACACATAGGCCTTATGTGTAACTCTGTAAATGAACCTTGTTAGCAAGGTTAGATAAGATAACCTTAGGGATATTATCAAGACTTGAAATATTATTTTGAGACCTTATACCAAATTTTAAAATATATAAAATAGGTTGCTCTGGTCATGAACATCAACTATTCTAAACCCATACATAGGATAATATAACAAAGGCAACCTTAAAAGAGATTAGGGTTGATGAGATGGTTTGAAATAATAAAATAATATCAAAAATATCAAAAATGGATTGAGGAAGGTGTTATAGAAACATGGAATCTCCATATGCATCCATATATGGGTTAAGGTTCCAACACTTAGTCTAAACCTATAAGGCCTAAAGGCACATCTAGGTCTCAAGACCCCATATCCACTTCAGGGGCAAGTCCAAACCTATAGAAAGACCCAATTAAATGTTGGGGTATATGGATGTTTTTAGGCCCTAAGGGAGGTGTTTGAAGTAGTGTATTTCATTGAGATTATTCATTCTAGATTTATTCCTCTCCTGAGCTCCACTACTTTGAGCAATCATCTTGAGTTGCATCTTCAAACACTCATATCTCACCACAAAGAGGCCCACATAAAAGCATATTAGGGAAACTTTATCTCCCATTTGGAATCAAAATTCATAAAGTATTTAATATTTTTGAGGGATCTAACTCTATGAATGAATGATAATAAGGTAACCTGCATAAACTACCTAATAAAGAGGTTAAGGCACACCATCTTATTCTCATATCTTAAAACACACTTTGCATGGGATACATAGTTATTTAGGAGAGATGGATGGGTTAGTAAGATATAATTTTATAACAAGAAGTTTTGGTTTGGAGATTTTTATTGTATGAACCACTGTTAAGATGGTGGACCTCTAAAACACTAGCTTAGACTTGATGAAGGTAATATACCTCTAACTACATTAAAATGGAGTGGTTTAGATATGAAAAGGGTATTTTTTAGGTCCCCTAAGTGATCAGATCACCTACTCATTAGCACATGAAAGATGTGTACTAGACATATCATGCCTAATAAAACCACTTTAAGTCTATAATCAAAGAGTTGAGAAGGATATACATATTTTATAGGTTTATAAAGAGGTAAAGGGGCCTAAGGATCTCAAATGCCCTTACATAATCCACTTACATAGGCCTTTATGCCTAATTTTCAATTTCAAATAGGCCTAGGTGCCCAAGTGAGGGATGATATGCATATAGTGGAAGGTAAATGGATTGATAAAATTGATGCATATTTTATAAGGGACCTCAATGGTGTTTTCCATGTCTTATAAATTGGATAAGTGCCTCATAACTCCAAATTAGGGTCATAATTTAGGAAACTTGCATTTAATGATGACCTAGCACATTCCTTAAGACAATGCCACTTGGAGGTTAAAACAGAGGATAAAAGGAGATCAAATGACATCTTAAACCTTAATTTAAATGTTAATTATGTTATTTTCTATGTGTGAATCACTTTTTTTTGTAGGAGAGGAACTACAGTTAGTCATTTTGGCTTGGCAGTGTCTTAGAACTACTTAGAATGTTCATTTCCCACCTAAGAGGCAAGTTGGCAAGCTCAAAAACGTACAAATAAATTACATGGGGAGATAAACACTATATTATATGTGGGGGGCTTTGTCCACAAGAGATTAGAATCATTTTTTTATAGGTTAAGGCCTTGACCTCTATGAATCATTGATAAGAGTCTAGAACTCTTGTAAACCTCCTTAAAACCCTAATAATAACTTGGTTGTGAATATTTTAGAGAAAATTCATCTAAATTAATTGAAATAATGTGTTAAATACCTAGGTCATATAATCCACTTAGGGGAGGCCTCAGCTATGCTACTGGTCTATACAAACATTATACATGCACCTCCATAAACTAAAAATTTATAAGGTTTTGAACAAAAGATGAAGTGAAATACTTGGCATAAGTTTGGAAACAAATAGAGGTGATGGTTTGAGACTTGTTTCAAACTATCAGATCATAAAATGTCCAAATTTTTTCTTGGAAATGCCTCTGCAAATCCTTGACAACCAACCAATCTATAAAAGCAAGTAGAAGTGACCTAGGCAACTAAGTGGAGTAAAGTTGAAAGTGTAAACTATTTTTAAGGTGTAAATATTAATATAGTAGGTCATTTTGTGTGTGAATCAAACACACTCAGACATCTTGGAGGTCTGGTTTAGCTCTCATAACCCTCCAAATAGTGAATGAATAAGAGACTAGGTTACTTGTCCATAAGCCTACTTAACTAATAAAATGGAGAAGCTCATTAGCATAGAAGGCCATTATGAAGTTAATGAATTATCATAAAACATATGTAACTTCCCTTTTAGGTGATAAATATCCATATCCATGGTAATTATGGAGGATTTAGATAGTTTTTTTAACATGGACAACATGTAGGAAAAGGAAACAACTAAATGATTCATGGAGGAGACATAATTGGACCTTCTCAATACTTGGTAACTACTAAAAGGAGAGGTAATTAACCAAATAAGGAATACATGGTATTTTCATAGATCAATCCTTGATAAAAATAGACTCTAATTCTCCAAGATTATCATATAAGGCACTAGTCAACCTAAGCAATACATGGATGAGTGTGGAGGACTGTTGTAACCATTGTGAGAGTGGGTGATGACCATTATGTTCTCTTCATGCCACTTATATAACAATATTACCTTATCTCTCTTTCTAAAATTTATATACATTTATGCCTTGAGGCCTTTATTCTCATTCCTTGGTTGGGTGTAGTAAAAGTCTACCAAATTATGTCTTGAACCTTGAGAATCAATAAATAAAAGGACTATTGTAGACTTATTATTAGCATTAGTGTGTTATAGTTATTGTCTTGAATAAAATGTGATGTTTTTTCTCTTTTCAAATTCCTCCCCTTCACTTAAATATTATAATGTCATCCTAACCAGGTCATGTGAAGTGTTACAGTGTGATAGTTGTATTAAAGAGTGAGTTGGTTGATAGTGCCTCAAGTAGGCCTCTTTTTTCATTGCCTTAAAGTTATAGACCTTCCACATATCCTCCACATAAAAAACTTATGTGTATGATTTCATAAATAATATTGTTTAGTCATTAGTTTCATTTGATTTACAGTGTTTTTAAATATCAGTCAAGAGAGGCTAAAATGAATATTGGTGCATCTCTATTGTTAGAATAGGTTTCTTGTCATGTTTTCATTATATCTATTTTCATCCCAAAATAAATAGGTTTTATGAAGAGAGATTAAGTTATGTACTAGGGGAGATATCCATATAAACTAGAGGTTTGGTCTTTTTATAGGTCACCCACAACCTTTAGGCCAATCTAATGTTACCCCAAGCTTAAAGAGAAGTAAAATATCTCCTTAAAAGGGTAAAACTTGGAGTGCTAATAGTTCCTCCACCCATGGATCCTCCTTCACCTCTAGTCCCTTATCTATTTTTGACTCTTTCAAGTCCCATATATTTCAATCTTATTCCTTCTCTTGATTATCTTATGCACTATGGCCCTCATGAGCATAATCCTTGAGTCATGCCTACGTTTTCTATGGAGGAGATTTGATGAGAGGTATTTTCCTAGCTTTCACTAATGATCGATGAGACCCTCACTAAAATTAGGGTCTAGCTTCATAGAGATATATCATATGTTATGGATAATTTTTGTAGACAAATTTACCAATATTTATGAACATAACATGGTATTCCTTCACATTCTTCTTCATTTTTGGATTTAACGTGTGCTTCATTTTAATTATATATATCTACTTTATATCATTTGACTCCATGTCAATTTTTTCTCATTTATCTATCTTAAATGGCTCTTTATATTTAAAATTATATGTTGTATATGGTTTCATTTTATTTTATTATGATTTATAATGGATTATTTTCATGATTACCTTATTCTCTTTATGATTTAATTTATTTCCATGAATGTCTAATTTTTTTCTCATGATTGTTTACTACTTATCCCCATAACATAGATAGTTAATATTGTGACTTGATTATACAAACCTTGCTCCCTTAATAGTCCTTATTTAGCATGTGACGAATTATCAAACAAGTCATCTCATTATAATCTCATTTTACCAGTCCACCTTGGATCTTAGTTTACTCCCCTTATATTTCCTTTTTTAAAATAAGCATACACATGATTGAAACTTGAGATAACATACTGGTTCATAAGTAAGCCTATGTTTTAGTCATTCATGTATTTGTATACTTAGTTTCCTTTATCTAAAGTCTAAATCTCATTCATGTGTATCACTTTATCTCTCATGCTGGTTATTCTAAGTCTATATGGAGGAGGAATTTTAAAATCCATAAAAAATTAAAAGCTAGATCATTTTAACAAAAGGAAACATTCAATATCTCAAAAGTCAAATCACACTAAAAGATGTGATTCAAAGAACATCTCTTTTTCTATTCACATCTCTGTTGTCCCCAAAATCAGCCACTCATTTTTTTAGTCAACATGTTAATCATTTTGGTCCTATAGGCCAAAATGGTCTCTTTCTTTCTCAAAATGTTTTGAGCAGTCAAGTTATTAGATTGCACAAGCCTCTTTGGCTAAGGAAATCATAGGTTCAAAAGGTGGGCTTTTGCAAAGAAAAAGCTCAGAACACTTAAGGCATTTCTTAAAAAATTGTAAGGATAGTTTGATGCTAAAGTTCAATGATATATGGTTCAATGGTGGGGTTCAATGATTTGAAATGAATGTCACCAAACCATTGAACCATTGAACTGTTGAACCATTCAAATTTGCTTCAAAATGGTTCAAAGGTTCAAAAAGGTTCAAGTGAAAGGTTCCACTGAAAGGTTCAAATAGTTGGTTTAATGATACATTAAATTGAATTCATAAGAAGACTGAGAAAATGTGACTCTTTGTAAAACATAAAATATTGAGCCGCTGAACCGTTGAACCATTAAACCGGTGAACTCTAAAAAGATGGTTCAAGGTTTAAAATGGTTCAAGTGACTGGTGATGTCTCCATGGACATCACATTTAGGATTATGGAATAACTATTGATTTTCAAATAATACAGACCTGAGGACAAACTCAGTGATCCACTGAGAAAGGAACTGAAGATGCTAGCAGAAGGTGAGAAGATAGCCCTGAGAGCTTAGATCAGTAGGAAGAGACAAAATATAGCAAGGAAAGAGAGAATCAAATAGAGAATCTAGAAGCATCAGTGGAAGAGTTATTCTAGTGGGTAGAATAGTCCACCAGGTGGATATCAGAGAGCACAAGCATTCAATGGCACGGCTTGCTTTTCTTTGTTTGAGTAAAGATGAGTGGATAGTCCTGTAAGTATCATAAAGAGGAGCAACCTTACCTTTTAGAGGATAAGGTAACCCATGCTTTGGAGAAGACATTTGATATGAGTTAAACACCAAAGTTAGGATTGGTAACCTGCTCCAGCATGACCCCTGCACATAACTTCCTCTTTCTAATGCATTCAATGCAACATGGGCCATTTTGTGAAAACAAGCACCAAAGTCTTTATTTGGATGATATATATTGTAATCTCTCATTTTAATGAAGGAGATCTCTCATTTATTAGAAGAAAAACTCTACCCAAATTAAAAGGCATTTTTGAGACTTTGAGCTCAGATTATTAATCATATTTTATCAGGTGAATGAGAAAGCAAGTGAGCTTTCAAACTTTGTGTTGAAATAAATTGTGTTATGTAGGAAATTGTTCTTGTGTATTTTTCCTAAATAATGTCTTATCCATTTGATCAAATTAGCAGAGCAAGTGAAAATAATATGGAAGATGTCTTGAAGCTAATTGTGGAGACTTTGTGCTACCATAATTTTATTTAGCTTGTGTATTTTTCATTTTAGCATAAAGGATATTGGAAAGGCTTTGAACTAATTTTATCCTTTGTGATCATATACTCTGTTGTAGTTTGTGATGGAGACTTTGGGCTACACTTCATTCTATGGTGTCCCACATACTTAATCAATAAGAGAAGTAATGAAAGACTTTGTGCTTTCATGAGTTTATTGTGGATCTAGTTACCACCCAAGAAGTTTACCTATTGTTTTATGAACATCATTTATGAAAAAAGAGAAATGGTTTTAGTTATCACATAGGAGTTTTCCTCTATTTTGTGAACATCATTTCTAAAAAAAGAGAAATGGATAGTGTGATTCTACCCCCCAGTTAGTGATTAGTATAGGTTTAGTTTATAATTGTTTATAGGGAGCCTCCCCTTACTGAGAGGAGATATTTATCTCATTATGCTGTGACTGATATAACAATTTTGTCTTCTGTTAGTTGATGAAAAAATATTCACCTAACAACTTTTTGGTGACTCTGCTAGGGAAGAACATGCAAGTTGAAGCCTCATGCTTCAAGTTGAAGTAGTTCTAGTTATTTTCCATTTTATACTCTAGCAGACCCATGATATATGTGAAGCTAGAGAGCTCAAGGTATTGTTGATCCTGTATTCAAGTTTGTACATCAAAATCATTTTGATCTTTCTCCTCCATGAGCTCGCCTCTAGTGAACCAAGAATTTTGCTCCTACCAACTCCAATACTAGGCAAAACTTCTCTTTCCTCTGCTAGTAGAGCTTTGTCTATACATACTCCACAAAGGTTTGTTATCCCTCCTTTCAATCATCGTATCATGGCAGCCCAAGGCCCTTGGGATAACACCTTTGGCCCCCTAAATCTAACCCCACCTTTACATGAACTACCTCATAGTTCAAGAAAGAATTTTCCCAAGTTCTATGGTGATGGGAAAGTTCATCTTGATGAGCATATTGTAGATTTATGCATAGCCTATGGTGTGATAGGCATTGAATATGAAGATATAGTGGTAAGACTATTCATAGAAACATTATAAGGCACTACCATAGATTGGTTTTATCATCTTCAAGCTCAGACTATAACAGACTAGAAGACTCTCAAGGCCAAGTTTGAGGCTAGGTTCAAACCTGTAGAAGATGCACATGCCTTATTAACTCAGCTTACACAAATGAAGAAGGAGCCTCATGAGCCTATGCAAGACTTCATTGCTAAATTTGATAAGCTAAGGAATAGGATTCCTATAATTGCTCAACCAACACTAAAAAATCTTAAGTGCTTCTTCATCAATTCTTAACTTCCCAAAGTGAGTTTTTTGTTGAGGTAGGCTAGCCATATAGATCTTTTTACATCTCAAATTTTGGATACCGAGGTCGAAGATGATCTTATCCTTGCAGGTAAGATAAGAAGAGATCTTAATAGAAATAAATTTTCTTCACCTACTAAAAATTCTTCTACAAGAACCACTGATCCTATGGTGCAAAGGTTAGCAAATGAATTGCTAACTTTGAAAAAGCAAATGGCACAAGGGATGTTTGCTTCTCCTTCTTACCAAGATATACCAAAGAGGATGTTTCCCAACCAATAATACCAAGGCAATGATACTAGAAATCAAGGGCAACCAAATCATCTTCCTCCCCCACAGGGGAAGCTTGCCATTGAAGCAACACCAGCTAACTCAATAGTTGGTTATCATGAAGATAAACATGATTCCTCTTTCCAACCTAAGTTTGACCAAGAAGATGATGCTAATCTCTTCATAGAAGGAGAAGAAGAATTAGCTGGTGACTCCAACATTAGTTTTTTGAATTACTAAGATGAAGCTAGAAGAAAGAGAAAATTATTTGATGGATCATACGCTATTTTTAATAGGCCATAGAACCAGTCAACTCAGCAAGACGATAAGGGAAAAGTAGGAGAAGAACCTTAGCCAATAATTTTGATTGCTAAATTGGGGACTTCATTGCCTTTCCAATCAGAGGACCCGGTGATCAATAAGAAAGTAAGTACCTCAAACAACCCTGTACCTACTACTTGCATTTCTCAGACTAGCCCCACACCCAATAAAACCTAGAATGATGGACTTCCTCTGTTTCTAGTTCATTTCAGTTATTTGACATAATTGATCATATTAAGAAGACCAAGATCCAAATGTCTGAGTTTGAATACTTACAAGCCAACCCTGAGTAGTTGGATAGGTTGACTGAATGCATCAAAATCAAAACCATCCCTATAAGACAAGATTTTTCCAAAGTGACTCATGATCCCCCAAAGAACAAAGCCACCCAACATAATCTTGTCATTACTCCTCCTATTACCCCTAAGAAAATATAACCTTTCTATGTTTCCCTTTTGATTAATGGTCACAAGTTGGGCAACTGTATAATAGACTCTGACACCTCTGACAATGTTATGCTCGCTAAGGTAGCAAATTCTCTTAGTCTCACTTTGACTAAAACTTTTGGGAGATGTTTCTCCATGGAAAATAAACAAGTGCCACTTTTGGGTCAAATCAAAGATGCCCAATTTGCATTTGTAGCTTTTCTAGATAAGAGGATTAAGATGATAGTCTTAGTGGCTAATGTGCCAGCTTCCTATGGCATTCTGTTCGGATGTAATTTTTGCAAGGATGTTGGTGGAGAGTTGAATATGGACCTATCTAAAGTGAGGATACCTATTAAGGGCATCATGAAAAAGTTTCTTCTTAAGAAGGAATCAAAATATATTGTCACTTAAACATTAGAACCTGAAGCTCAAAATCTGTTTGAAACCTTAGGAATGGGTAATTACTTTCTATACATAGAAGAAGTTTCTATTTCATCAGATAAAAGTTTACTAAGTGATAATTAAAAGAATTTAGGTAGAAGATCAAAGGAATTGGTTGAGCAAAGTTCAGGTGAAAAAGGATCTTCCCTCCATAGCGAAGATAAATCTTTAAGAAGATCATATTCTAATGATGTCTAAATTTTAGAATTTGATGGTAGCTATTCTTCTACCGATTCTAGAGACAGAATTGTTTTGATATCTCTACAAGGAGATATTTTCCACTTTTCATATAACTTATAGTTTAACAATACCAACAACACCACGAAGTATGAATCTTTATTGCTCAAATTAAAAGTTGCTCATGTTAAACATGTTAAGATTGTTCATGCTTGAGGAGATGTTGAATTAGTGGTTTGTCAGTTAAGAAATCTGTATCAAACCAAAAATGAAAGATTACAACATTATCACAATTTTGTATGGGATGGTATTGAAAATTTTAATGCTTTTAGTATTTGTCTGGTGCCTAGAGAGTTTAATGATCATGCAGATTCATTGACTATCTCTGCAACCCTCATGGTTCCTCACAAAGATTTAAAAGGGAACAAGTACACTATTGAGTTGGTATTTTGACCAAGTGTACCTAATAATGCTGACCATTGACAGGTGTTTAATGTTGATAATCAAATTGTTCATTTTATAAAAAAGATGGATGGTTTTGAGGAGATCTATTTTGAAGGTAGTACCTCTCCAGCATGAGAATCAGTTCCCAAAACATGTTCACGAACTAGTGAAGAGTTTCTTCAACTCAAAGGGAATAAAATCCCAAAAGGTTTAGTTTTTCTTGAGAAACTATTTGATAAGCATGATAGGTGTATCAAGTAGCAACCAATGGATTCAAGTTCATCTAAAGAGTTCAATCAAGTAAATCTAAGTATTGAAGAAAATCCTAAAATGGTCAACATTGGGAAATGTTTCACTACCAATGAAAAGCTCAAATTCATCACTCTTCTTCACTGTTACATTGATGTTTTGGCATAATCCTATGATGACCTAAAATCCTTTAGGCCTGAAGAAATTCAGCATGAAATTCCTCTCAAGACTGGGTCATTACCTCACAAGTAGAAGCAAAGGCAATACAATCCCAAGATATCAAGTACTATCCTTTCAGAGATCCAGAAGATGTTGAATGCTAGGATAATTTTTCCAATTCACTATTCCACCTTGATCACCAACATATTCTTGTAAAGAAAAAGAATGGAGAAATTTGTATATGTGTGGATTTTAGGAATCTCAATCAGTCTTCTCTAAAGGACAACTACCCTCTACCTATCATGGATCAAGTGTTGCATATAGTAACTAGCTTAGAGATGTTATCAATGTTAAATGGTTTTTCTAGGTATAATCAAGTAGAATTCGATGAAGTAGATCAACACAAAACCACTTTCACTATACCTTAGGGCACATTTGCATATCAAAAAATACCTTTTGGTTTGATCAATGTTAGCACCACATTATAGAGAGCAATGGACCTTGCCTTTAAAGATGAACTAGGGAAGTTCATCATGGTATATCTTGATGACTTAACTGTCTTCTCTAGGCATCATCCTAATCATATGAATCATTTACAATAAGTGTTGGAATGTTGTCAGCAAAATAGTCTTTCTCTTAATCCCAAGAAGTCAATTTTTGGGGTAACAAAAGGTAAACTTCTTGGCCACATTATATCCCAAGAAGGTGTAAAAATCAACTCATAAAGAGTCAGATTTATCTAAAATCTTACTTTGCCTACTAGTAAGTCTGCAGTCCATTTTTTCTTTGGAAAGGTGAATTTTCTATGAAGGTTCATCCCAAAAATTTTAGAAAAAACCTGCCACATTGTCAACATGATGAAGGATAAAGCTAATTTTTGATGGACTAGAGAAGGCACAACAACATTTGAAGATATCAAGAAGCCTATTTCTCATTCCCTGATCCTAGTTTGTTGAGATTATACTAAAGACTTCATGGTATACGATTATGCTTTTGAGCACACACTTTCAACCATTTTGGTTTAGTAGGACAAAGAACGTGTGAATTTTCCCATATCATTTATGAGATACCCTTTCAAAGATCATGAATTGAAATATTCAATTATGGAGAAGCATGTTTATGCAGTGGTTAAGGAGATAAAATATTTTTGGTTTTATATCTTGAATTTACACATTATTATTCTGGTGCCTGATACCATAGTGAAGGTTATTTTAACTCAGCAAGAGTTTGGTATAAAAAGGGGCAATTGGATTTTTGAAATTATAGGTTTTGATCTTGATATTAATCCTACCAAGCTTGTGTGGGGAAAAGGTCTATATCAATTAATTGTTGAAAATGTATCAGAAGAAATAGGACATGAAGAGGTAGTGACTGATGACATGCCAATAGTTCTTTTTGTTACTACTACTAATGAGTGGTATTCCAATATCACTCATTTTATTACTTATGGTGAGTGTCCTACACATCTATCTTACAAAGAAAAGATAAATGTTAAGTTGATAGCTGCTAAGTATTTTTTTTGGGACAATGGTTTGTATAAAAGAAGCCTTGATGGGGTATTTCTTTTTTTGCGTGGATAAAGCATAGCCAAGTAAATTTTTGGAGTCCTTCCATAAATTGGCTTGTGGAGGACATTTTTTATACCTATGACTGCTCATACAATTCTATGAGCTAGATATTATTGGCCTACTTTGTTTCAAGATGCATACACTTGGGTATGTAGGTGTGAGTTGTGTCAATAGTTTGTTGGGAAACCTAAATTGACCATATTACCCCTCAAGCTAGTAATAATTGAAGAACTATTTCAAAAATGGGGTATTGACTTCATTGGCATTATGAACCCATCCTCAAGTTCTAGACATAACTATATCCTCACCACAATAGATTATTTTACTAAGTGGGTATTCTAGTCAAGCATGCCACTTCAAAAGTGGTGTATAATTTCTTGAAGGAAAATATTGTTTCCCATTTTGGAGTTCCAAACAAGATTATAGTAGACAATGCCTCATGTTTCTCTTCTTAGAAGATTACTGACTTTTGCTACAATCACAAAATTATTCTTTCCCACTCCATAGACTACTATCCACAAGGGAATGGTCAAGCAGAATCAAGCAACAAAAATTTGGTTACTATTATCAGGAAACTGGTAGATAATAATCAGAGAACTTGGCATAAAGCATTATTCGATGCTTTGTGGGTAGATAGGATTACACCCAAGAGGGCAATAGGTATGTCCCCATTCCAAATTTTATATGGTCTAAATGCATAAATACCCATTACCTTAGAATTACTAGCATTGAAGTTGGTAAAGGTAGTAGAAGATTCAACTTTTAGAAGTTCTATTGACAAAAAAATCATGTGTCTGACTGAGTTAGAGGAGAAATGAACTATAGTAGTGGACCATATTACTAAACATCAAAATCAAGTGAAGAAACTTTTTGATTATAAAGCAAGGATTCATGAGTTTTAGATTGGAGATCAAGTCTTATTATAGGACAAGAGGAGATAACCAAAGGGAATGCACAAGAAATTTGATTCCTTATGGAGAGATCCATTCACCATCCATCAATTCAGTGGTGATAATAGTTTCTTATTGATATATCAAGATGGGACACCAATCGCACTACCTTGCAATGGGTAGCATTTGAAGCACTTCAATCCTTAAAGTATCAGATAAGTCCAGTTGTACATTTGTATAGTCTTTATTTGTTTTATGTTATTTATTTAGTTTTTGGCATCTTTCTCTTTTTGGGTGGCTTGAATCTATGGCCTAACGGCATGGGTGAAGGCACTTAGATTCTAGATTCTACTTCCTTCAATTATTTTAGAGTATAACTAATGGAAGTTCCCCCAACTGGAGCCTACTGTTGTCCCCAAAATTGGCCACTCATTTTTGTAGTCAACATGTTAATCATTTTGGTCATGTAGGCCAAAATGGTCTCTTTCTTTCTCAAAATTTTCTGAGTAGTCAAGTTATTTTATTGCACAAGCCTCTTTAGCTAAGGAAATCATGGGTTTAAAAGGGGGGATTTTGTAAAGAAAAAGCTTAGAACACTTAAGGCATTTCTTAAAAATTGTAAGGATATTCAACGCCAAGGTTGAATAATATATGGTTCAACAGTGGGTTTTAATGATTTGAAATGAATGCTACCAAACCATTGAACCATTGAACTATTAAACCATTGAGCTTCACTTCAAAATGGTTCAAAGGTTAAAAATGGTTCAAAAGTTCAAAATGGTTCAAAGGTTCAAAATGGTTCAAAGGTTCAAAAAGGTTCGAGCAGAAGGTTCCATCGAAAGGTTCAAACAATTGGTTTAATGATACATTGAATTGAATTCATAAGAAGACTGAGTGAATGTGACTCTTTAAAAAACATAAAATATTGAGCTATCGAACCATTGAACCATTGAACCGGTGAACTCTAGAAAGATGGTTCAAAGTTTAAAATGGTTCAAGTGACTAGTGACATCCCCGTAGATGTCAAATTCAAGAATATGGAATAACCATTGATTTTAAAATAATACAGACTTGAGGATAAACTCAATGATCCACTGAGAAATGAGTCAAAGAAGCCAATAAAAGGTGAGAAGATAGACCTGAGATCTTAGATCAACAGGAAGAGACAAAATATAGCAAGGAAAGAGGGAATCAAATAGAGAATCCAGAAGCATCAATGGAAGAATTATTCAAGTTGGTGGAATAGTCCACCAGGTGGATATTAGAGAGCATAAGCATTCAATGGTGTAGCCTACTTTTCTTTGTTTGAGTAAAGATGAGTGGATAGTCGTGTAAGTATCATAAAGAGGAGCATCATTTCCTTTTAGAGGATTAGGCAACCCATGCTTTAGAGAAGACATTTGATATGATTTAAATGCCAAAGTTAGGACTGGTAACCTACTCCAGCATGGCCCCTGCATAGAACTTCCTATTTCTAATGCATTTAATGCATCATGGACCATTTTGTGAAAACAAGCACCAAAGTCTTTATTTGGATGCTATATATTGTAATATCTCATTTTGAATGAAGGAGATCTCTCAATTATTAGAAGCAAAACTCTACCCAAATTGAAAGGCATTTTTGAAACTTTGAGCTCAAATTGTTAATCATATTTTATTAGGTGAATGAGAAAGCAAGTGACCTTTCAAACTTTATATTGAAATAAATTGTGTTATGTAGGAAATTTTTCTTATGTATTTTTCCTAAATACAGTCTTATCCATTTGATCAAATAAGTAGGGCAAGTGAAAATAATCTGGAAGATGTCCTGAAGCTGATTATGGAGACTTTGTGCTACCATAATTGTCTTTAGCTTGTGTATTTTGCATTTTAGTACAAAGGATATTGGAAAGGCTTTGAACTACTATTATCCTTTTTGATCATATACTTTGTTTTAGTTTGTGGTGGAGACTTTGGGCTACACTTCATTCTATGGTGTCCTACGTACTTAATCAGTAAGATAAGCAAAGAAAGAATTTGTGGTTTCATGGGTTTCTTGTGGATCCAATTACCACTCGAGAAGTTTTCTTATTAATTTATGAACATCATTTCTGAAAAAAGAGAAATGGATGGTGTGATTCTACCTCCTAGTAAGTATTTAGTATAGGTTTAGTTTATATTTTTTTATAAGGAGCCTCCCCTTTCTGAGAGGAGAGATTTATCTCATTATGCTATGATTGATATAACAATTTTGTCTTTAGTTGTTGACGACAAAATATTCACCCAACAATCTCAAACTCCATAGTTGGCTTCATGATAAATTTGAGGTCCATTTGGGTGTGATAGGCAAGTAAATTGGGAAGGATATTAAAATAAAAAATATTTTAGTGTTACCTACTTTCTCACATAAGTACCTAATTTTTGTACTAGACCAATGGCCCTGTAAGAGGTCCTAAGGAATGGGGAGCATGTTATGGGAATGTAGGTCCATTTTACTTTCCTTTTTTTAAAAATCAACATGATTCGATATTAATAACTCACTTATTTATATATATATATCTTTGTGTTTATGTGAATGATGTATCCTTTGTATATTTATGGTCGCTAGTCATTTATTGTCTTTTACGTGTCCTTATTATGCCTCATGTTTCCTAAGGTCTTCTCATAGATGCCTACATTTTGATTTTTACATACATTCTTTTATTTACAATAATCATAATATTTTATCTTGAGAAATATTATTTTGTTCATTGATCACTCCCACTAGGGATCCCTTTTTATGACTTACAATGTAAGACCATGGATAGAACTAGACCTTCCTCACAAATTACCAAATTACCATTTCAAACATTATTTTTAGAATATTTTCCCAATTATTGACACTTCATTGGTATTCCCTTTGTGATTTATAGTAACACCATGAATAAGACCAAGCCTTCCTCATAAAATTTTCCAATACCCAAGTCATAGTTAAATTACACATGTCGATTTTGAGATAAATAGTGACTGATTCTAAGTTACAAATCATTGCCATGCTTCCCATCTTGATATAGTATGTTTTATGCTTAATTCAATGATGTTTCAATTTTATCTTCTTCTTTTTAAATTACATGTAATAATAAAACCATTTTTCTTATGATTTTCATACCCACCATCTTGAATTAGTGTGATCAATTTAAGTTCATTTTTTCCAATTTTGTTTCTCTCTTATACTTCCCAATGTGATTTAGTATGATTGATTGACTTAATTTTTTTTTAATTTTATATCATTTGGTTTTCTCTTGCCTTCAATTTTATTACACTGATTTCATATTTCCCAATTTGATATAGTATGAGTTTACTTGTTTTAATTTGGTGCAAAGCATTTCATGTTTTAAAAACATTTTAAATCCTTTCTACCATGTTTGGTTTATTATATTTAGTCATACTTTGTTCTTACACATTTCCCATGATGATATAGTGTGTATTACATTTGTTTCTGATTAACTATACTTTACCAAGTTATTTTTACCTTTTTATTTTTAACCATGCATGTGTATCACATAATGCTATAAAAGAAAGCACTCCACATATATTTCCCATAGCATATACAAAAACAACTAAATACATGTGATAGATAGAAATATACCCATGCATCAACATCCACAACCAAATACAACTCATGAGATCAAATCTAACTATGAAAATCAATTTTATATATATATATATATATATATATATATATATATCATGTGTTTTACATAATACAAGGTACACAATATAAAATACATAGCTTCATTTCTATGGATGGGATCCATCATTCTTAGCCACACTACCCATAGATGCCGATGACTATCTCCTCTAAATAGTACGCTATAATGAGCTTGTTCAAGATCTCAAACTTGCTACATGTCCCTATAAGTTTGCCACTTGGGCCAACACATATCAAATCTAGATTGTGGTAGCCATATATAGTGCTCTCTCTTGATACAAACCCTATCAGGCCTATGCCTCTCCCTTTCCTACCCATGTTAATGTCTAAAATCCATCCCCATGTGTTTGTAACTTCAACATGGCCTCCCCCACCAATCTAAAATAACTTGTCTAGGCTGGGGAAAAAGGTACCATAAGAACATCCATAGTGGTGGGGTCATATGATGCTAGCAACCCATCCAAAATGTCATGATGGAAGGCCATAATTAAGGCTTCCCATCTGACCTCCTCTATTATAGGATATGTAAACAAAAACTAGATAGATATTAGATCACATATATATTGTAAAATCTATTTATCTACTATAACCACATGTAGTTAGTATTTTATATCAAATCTTAAATAAAATTTAAAAATTTCTCACCAGTATCAATGTCACCAACCACCACCTCCTTGTCTACTCACCCACTGATCATGATCTCTCCATATGATCATCCCCTAAACACCTCCTTCATGGATCACCTCCACACTAGTGTAAAGTCAGGATTCACTACTTACGCACACCATAACCATCTCCTGAGAAGTGTATCTATAGACTAGTTATGTCTTGAAATGGCTGGTAGGTCTACCTATGTTATTTCCCTCATGTATGCTTGATTTCACCACTAGTGCCTCCATCTATGGTGTGGTCAAGGTTGTCATTATTGCTGATACTATGGTAGTGCCTATTATGGTGCCTACTGTGGTGACTGTTGTATACTTAAGTCCAAATCCATGTCATCCCCTCCCTTATCCTCCTACTATCATGCTTTACCAATCCATGATTTAACACACTGTAACCTAATTACAAGTCTCTTAATTATTACTCTTCCTCCTCCTCTCCCCATTAACTCTCTAGCATGTCCTACCCAATAATTAGGAACTATAAGAGGGGCCATTGAGTGTGGGAGTCTAAACTATCTTAACAAGGGTGCCACCAAACACAACTCTACCCATGAGGTATAATGGCCTATTATTCGCACCAATGTCAAACCTATTGCCATGGTTGACCAACTAGACCACATAGTAATAATGTATGTGTAATGCTACCACATGATCTCCCCTCATGTGATAGTTTACAACCCTGGAACATGAGGATGACTTGAGCTACATGATTTTGCCTCCATCTCATCACTCATGGTAATATATCATTGACCACATGGAGAAACCTATTTGGTTGATATTTAGGAAATATCTGATATACCTAATCACTCAATAAAATAATAAGTTACATGTTCTACCCTTTGGACAACATCCCATATATATCATGTATGAGGTAGATCTAGATTATGGCCCCAAAATCATACAGTGCTCCTTGATCAAAAATGGATTGACCCAAGGCTATCACATAGAGTGGTACCTTTCCATTTGATTTGTGACATAAAACTCATGATATCACAAGTTTTATCATGGCCTTATGTATGTCCATAATCTCTATGATATATATATATATATATATATATATATATATATATATATATATATATATATATATATATAAACTCACCTTCAATCCTAGGTATAACCTATTTTATCACATCACCCATTGGGATATTACTCACCTCTCCTCTAGATAATTTGGTGTCCCAGTGATCACCACTATCCCTCCTATCATTAGACCCAACAATGCATTAACATCCTCTAACATGATACCCACCTCAATGGTGTCCCCATCCACCTTCCATAGAAAAGTCTTGGTCAAATGTTACTTTTCTCTAGGGAACATGACAATGACATAAATAATAATTAGGATGTGTGTCATCTCCATGATGTTTCTATTAGTTTCTAGTAACTCTAGCATATCTACAAAATTATCAAATAATAAATGATGTATTAGATCTCCATGTCATAAATAATCAAAATATATTCTTAAAATTTTACACAATCAGCTAGTTTATTTTAGTTTATCAATTTATTTTATAGTATCAACCCATTTTAATACTAAATTGACCTTGTATTTTATTTGTGATACTAGATTGACCATTTTAATTTCCTACTAAATTGGCCACATCAATATTACATTAGCCATTTTCTTGTTTTAAGATACTATATCATCACTTCTATACATAATTGACCTATGTTAGTGATATTATATCATCCATAGTCAAAAAACTAAATCATCCCTATCATACATATTTATCCTTTACCCCTTAACAATAAGTTGGCCTACTACTACACATTCTACCCATTCTATCATACTAAATCGATGCCCTAATATGTAGTCGATGTTACCATTATGTTTCACCTTATGGACTAAGTCAACTAAGTTAACTTTTTTCATCCATAATAGTGTCTTTTTTACTAATTAACATAAATGCCTTGGGCATTTAATAGTTTGACTTATTCCTACCCAATACCTTGTTTACCCATAGTTTACCTAAAAAATTCCTAGGGTTCATTATGATACCTAGATCATGCTTATCAGTCAGTTTTCTATTTTTAACTTAATTTCAAATTAAAAAATTCAATATTGGTATTTTCTATTTTCTTACCTATGTTGCACTTATTGTGTCCACTATACATCCTCCCCATCTCAACTGTCATCTCCTCACCATGACTGCTCTTTGGTCTCTAACTAGGTCTCTCAAATCTCTATTTTCTTAGAATAGTAAACATAGAAAATGAATTAATTTTCACCCTATTTATATTTACTATTCAAATTTATTTACCTTTCAAATATTTACTATCATATTTCACATTTTGATCATCTTTTTGTCTCTACTATAAAATGTTCTAGAATCTTGACATCATAAAGAATATTTTCACTTATTATTTGTCTATGTTGAAAATTTTCAATTTTTCACTCTTTTTCTACTAAATTATACAAGTTCGCCTAATGCTCCCTAAATTAGACACCTTCACATTTATTTCATCTCATTTTTTATGTATAACACTAAGGTAAGTAAAGGTATGCATTTTTCAATTATGTCCTTTAATTTATATTATTTTCTCCTTAATATAATTTGTTTAGCTTTAGCATTATGTGTTGTGTTCTTTTCCTAAAGCACCATCTTGTATTACACCTACATGACACATGATGAGCTTCAAGTGGGGTGTATGTATACACATTATATTTTAAAACTTTATTAATTACTAATGTTATCTCTCTCGTAGGAACCCATCAAGTATCAATCTCTCCCTATGCATGCCTTAAGGGGTACATTGGGAAAGGGATGGGCAGACTATTGGTGCTTCATAAGATTGTTATCCTTATACTACTACTTTTTATCTACACAATGATCTCCTTAAAACATTACCCTAAGCTTTTCCTCCTATTTTTCATCATCCTCTTGTACCATAGCCTAAAATCCTTTTTAGCAGTTTATGATAGATTGTTGAACCCATCAACCCTATACTCTAGTTGATAAAACTCATTTAGGGTCTAGTTCAGCCCTTGGCTAAACTAATCCAGGATGTAATTTTATGTTGTCAATAATGATATAGAGTTTATTGGGATGACTCTATCGATTAAACTTTTGGAAAGGACTAGGGTTAGATTCAACTATATAAGCACACTCATTTTGTCATTTATTAGGAAGATAAGAGAATAAGAAGAGATAAATATTATGCATCTACTTATCCACCATTATAATTGAGGAGAATAACTTAGAGTTTCATGATTTCTTTGGATATGTGAATCTTGTCCTATAGATAATTTTTTTGGATGCATATATGGGTTATGTATCTTAGAGCTAATTTATCCTTATTATCTTTACATACCATAGTAACCTCTTACAAATAACCTTGGCCAAAGGAGAGATTCAGGATCAGTGGGTTCATCTTAAATGTTAAGTATTCCTAGATTTGTTCCTCCTTTGTAAGATTATAGAGATATGTGTTTTTAATTCTCCCCCATGCATTAGGATTTTGTATACATTGACGTGAGTACATGTCTTTTATGCATATTTATTTTAAATTTTTATTACCCCCACTTTGTGACAAAATATTTTGTGAACACTAGATTATAATTTTAACTTAGTTGTTATTATTCTAGTGAATATGAAAAACTAGGACCTATTTAGGTTTATTACCATAGTTTTTCTTGACTGAAGGATTTATAACCCTCCTTAGTGATAATATTATGGTAAGATATCGCTTAGCTAGGTCTGACAAATCCATCTTAGTCATGACCTTGAATATATAATGTATCAATAATATTAAGTGTAAGTAGGATTTACATTCTTCAAGTTAGGATTGATTTATATATTAGTTTTATTTCCCATTGCATACAGATTCCCACAGAAAAGGAAATGTATGATCAGGATATATCAATCCTAATAGAACATGTTTAATTGGTCTACCTATACCACAATAATCCTTAGGTAAATATCAATCATCAACTGGTGAGACCTTGGCCTTATAATATATTAGTAGGATTTATATCAAGATCATATTATTTCAAATTGGCCATCCATCAACCTCTTCATTCCCCAAGCTCATTTTTCTCTAGTTTGAGATTTATTCCTAGGTTTGGGATAATAGCATGCACCTTGTTTTTGAGGATGTTTTTCCTAAATTTTTATCACTTTGACCAATTCAAATGCATATTTGTCTAGAGGAGTACTTGTGCTTGTCATCATTCAAGTTCATGCTCATGAAATTTATTGGGTGTTTATTGAAATCTAGCTTCTAGGTGAGCACCATAACTATGGTATACTCAAAAGTAAAAGAATAGAGGTATAAATATTTGAGTAGTTTGGTATTATTAGAATTGGTGCCTACATGATGGAATATTTAATATCTTGGAAGGCCATTTTTGATTTAAGATTCCATTTCAATTTCACCTCTTATTTTAACATTGAATTTATAAGTTTAACAATCTCATCAAAACTATATATAAATTTGTGAACAAATTTAATTTTATGAAAAAAAGATTTTAGTTCTTTCTTGTTTTAAGGAGAAATATTTTATAAATTACAATAGTATGCTCAAGGTTAATGGAGATAATTTATTTGGTGATAATTTAACCTACAATCTTACCTTTTGTAACACCCAACACATTCTCCTTTGGTTTTAGGGAGATACCATGCTTCCTTCATCTTTTGAATATCTTCTAAAGATGTTAGATGTGTTAAGACATGCACTTCAAGAAAAATGTCAAATTATCCACGTAAATAATGATGAACTTAGAAATTAGACCTTCAAAATGGAAATCCATATCTCTTTGAAACTTAGATCATACATTGATGAAACCAAAAAGAATTCACTTGTAAGTGTAGGTGACCCACTTCATTGTAAAAGTTTTTTGTCTCACTCTACAAAACTTTCTAGAAGTTGATTATATCCCAAGAATATATCTAATAAGGACATCATCTAAGATCCAATTACCATTTTAATTATAACATCAATGGATGGAAAAGGGTATTTATCTTTGTCAAAATCATAATTTAGATTTCTAAAATCCATGCATAGTCTAATTTCCCCACTCTTCTTGTGAATATGTACTAATTAATCCACCCACATCTAGTTAAGGACTATGAATATAATCCCAGATGAGAGGAACTTATGAACCTCCTTGTAGATAATTGGCTATAGTATTGGGTTCATAGGTCATTGCCTCTATCTTAAAAGTTTATTTTGTTCTTGAGTGGGATAGTATGTGTGATCACACTCAAGAATAATAAATTAAGGTTTCTATAGGTTTAGTAAAAAACATATTTATACCATAACAATTGCATTTTGAGTTATTAAATCTTAGCAGGTGTATAATATTGGTTAATATTGATAGTTTGAGGCTAATTAGGAGACCCAAGATTAATAATTTTAGAATTGTGGTCCACATATATGGGTTTCACTTATAGGTATGTAGGCCTATCAAGGTTAAATAATTACTCAAGGGAGATAATACCCTTATAGACTTGGTTCTCTTTCAGGTTCATGATGACATCCTAGTTTTAATCACCATTTTATGGATCATCTCTTTCATCTTCATCTTTGACTTAGGTTTTGAATAATCCAATACAATTGAGGAAATATAAGATATGATGGTCATCCTCAAATACCTAGAGATTTCTCACATTATACAAGACTAAAATACATGAGATGAGTTTGAATAGAAAATATTGCATCCCTGTGTCATCTAGGGGAAGTAGATTTATATCATAAGATTATAGTGAGTCAACCACTTAGTTTTCATTTATGAGAATGGGAATAACATTTAATTCTATAAACATTTATATTAAATCCCATGATTGGTGTTTGTATTTCCTAATATGGGATATTCTAAATTATAATCTCCTTATAACCTAGTTTATGACAAGTTCAGAGTCCAAAAACACTTTTAGCTCATTAAACTTGTGTTTATAAGGAAAATTATATCCCATTAATCAAGGCTTCATATTTTGATAGTTTGTTTATAAAATGTAACTATAGTCTATATATAGCTAAGTGTAACTTTCTCTATGGGTAAATTAGAAGGAATCCCACCCCAACACCTTACTTGGAATAGATACCATCAAATTATAGATACCATAAACTTGGAATCTAAGGATCACCACTATTTTTATCCTTAACAAGATCTATAGATAAGCTATAAACTAATATGTTAGAGGAAACCATGTTTACCTTTTCATTCATTATGTTATACTCCATGATCATATGCATCATCCTAAGATATTGGTCTACTTAGGTCTAATTGGCTACACATCTCTTAGGAAGCCACATATGTGAAAATTTAGTGTCCATGTATCCATTTAATATTTTAGTCCAATCCCTACTAACTAGCATCCCATAAGATTTAGTGATCTCCACAACTTATATATCTATGAGATACTAGATCCTAATCTTAGCATCCAACTACATACAAACATTCAAAATATCAACAACCACTTTAACCTTATATCTATCTAACTATACTACCACCTTATCTAAATTAATAAGGACCAACCTTGATTTCTCAAAAACTCTTGATGGCATTACATTAGTTAAGGCTCCTAAATCAAATAAGAACTTATGTAGGTTATTCAAAAATAGTCTTATCATGATCAGGAATAGAAGGACCTCAATTTTATTCTCATAGATGAGCCTATTAGCATGTTCAACCTTTTTATTGATGGGTTGGATTTTTAATAAGTGATTTTAATAGAATATATCTATTCTTAATGATCTGAGAAATATAGTGAAGCACAATGTTGGCTTTAATCTTATTCATGTATTAAATTATGTTATAGATTATCTTCATTGGGACTAGATGAGTGTCTATGGGAGCCTTGGATTCATTAGGCTTTGGAGATGGTGGGTCATTCATACCTTTAGGGTCAGTGGGTCACAAAACTATTTAACAGAGTAGAGGTAGTAAGGGGTTGATATTTCATTCAATTTTATGGACATAGTTATTCCTTTAGAAATACTAGAAGGCATGTACCACACTTTTGTCCTCCTCTATCTGATTATCCTCTTGACTAGGGAACTCCATTGTTTATAACACCATGGCCATGCTTGGGGATCTAGTAGTGTTAGGGCCTCACAAGTGGTTTTTGGTTCCTAAGTGGTTTGAGACCACCTTGTATTATTCCATTTCTCTCTATAATATATTGAAATAAATATTTAATTATATGTAATTGAGATCCCTGTGTTGGGTCATGTTATGCAAATAACACTATATTGGGGGCTATCTAACATATATTAATCTCAAGAAATTTATTAGGTGAGGTTTTTATTTGGATATTAGGGTAGTTATAATATCCATTATGCCTTGGGTAAATGAAGTTCTTACTGAGTCTCTCACTAGTGGAATTAGGCATCTATTTATGAAGGCCTAAGAAATAATTACTAACCTTTACACCATCTACCATATGGCATCCAACTCATTTTTAGTAATCTCTAAGGGAATTATTTGGAAATTATTCACAACAAGAAGTAGTGTTTGAATATGAGCTTGAGGTTATACATTATTACTCACTAGGATAAGGAAATATAGGTTTTGGTTGTGTGCAACATATATCAATGAGATCTAATTTATCATTGACATGGGTGGGAGTATCAAGACATTTTGGTTTGTATTGGTGGAAAGTTTTAAGGTAGGAATTTTTGGTATATTATTAGGAATAGGTACCACCATTTGGCATTGGGGTTAAATTATATATCCACTTTAATTGATTCTACATAGGCCAAGGGTAGGTCTAATATCAAGGTATCCCATATTATAAACATGGAAATCCATGGGTCTAAGGTGTTCTTGTACATCTCAATATATAATTAGGCATCTAATTGGTAAAGAATTATGACCCAAATATATATGTTTTTGAACTTAGCACTAAATTTTATAATAGGCTTGCCTATTTCCTTCTTGATATAGGTGAATTTTTAATAGAGGACACTAGGGTTAATGACTTGTCATAATTATTCTAGGAAGGTGTTACTAAATTATTCCCAACTTATGATAGAGATACTATGGAGGTTAAGGAACCAATATTATGTTTAATCCATCAAATTTAATGTAAATAACATACTCATGTTCCACATTTAGGAATATAAGTGTAGTTTTATATGAAGTCACATACTTCTTAGTAGTTTATCCCACACTAGTTATGAATCATGGTAGGTATCTTTATGGGTTCCTCATAAGGTCATGGATGTATTTGGGTATATTAGTGGTAGAACTAAATAAAAAACCATGGGAGTATCCATTGGTGTAGGCATTTTTTGGGTCAACTGGTAAGATGAGTGAATGGGGATAACCATAGGTCTTGGTCTTCCTCTACCAAATTGGCTCTTTTATGGATTTGAAAGAGTGAGATAATTAATCTCCTAGGGTTATATATAAATATAATTATCCATACATTAGGCTCTAGGTTTTTTAAGGTAGAATAGTGAGTTTAAAATTATCCTATTAATAGGATTTCCTCCTTCTCATGCTAGCTATTGTTAGACCTAAAATATATTCTTGGGCTACATGTATGAGATTAGGTGTACTAAGGATATTTGGGGAATAATAAGATACTTGCATCCTTTAATTTTAGGATTTATACTAAGAAAATATAGGGCATATGTAGGAGTTATTTAAATCCATAATGTATCTTGCTAGGAATAGATCTGTAATAGATGTATAGATACCACTAGATGCTCAATTTTTATATGATAGAAAGAGATTTTATTCATTTATCTAAAATAGTTCATCAAGTTTTTCTATTAGGGCCCTACTAAGTTTCATGTCACTGACCTATAAGTAATAGGGAAAGGTTATTTTCCTCAAAATAAATATAAAAAGGAGGATAAGGTAAGGCAAAAAAGGTATTTTCCTAGTTTATATAAGACAACATTACTTCTAAAAATTAAAATTCACCTAGATATAATTAAACCAATGTATATCAAGTTTCACAAGGAACTAAAAATCTTAGCCACATAGGGAGATAATATGATGAAATAAAAAGGAATGCTTGATTCATATTATATTTATAAGATATAAACATGTTAAATACATGTGGTAGAGATACACAAATGGCCTCCAAAACAATATGTATCTTATGTGCACATAAACTCACCAATGTTCCACCAAAAGGGGAAGGAGTTTAAAAATGAATTAGATTTGTAGCCACACATTTGATCAATAGATTCACTATGTTAAAGAGAGAACATTATTAATTTATTAGCACTAGAATTAATTCAAAAAATAGGAAATTGTGAACAACAACCATGCAAACAAAACATAGTATGAAGTGAAATTGCATTATTTCAAAAGATTCAAAGTGACAAACTCTTCACAAGAACATAGAGTAAAATATATAGATATGGATGGGACCCACCCCGTACTAGTGTGTGATCCCATATTTTTCCATCATGAATTGAAGAGTTTGTTACAAATTAATTATAACATATTCCCCATCTAACAAAAGATTCATAGGGCCCACTAATAAGAGATTGTTAAGGGTCTAGAGGTAATCCACTTACCAATGTATTAGGATAAACCTCATTAACTACTACATATCAACCACTAATTTAATCTCCATGTATAAATTATCAAGGTTCATAGGTGGCTCTCAAAAGATAAATTCAACCTAGGCCAACAGTCACTCATAAGATTAGAGTGGGGCTTCCATAAGACCTTGACCTTATTAACTTGGCTAATGCTCATCATGGACTGTGTTTCCAACTTAAATATTTCCTTTTCTCTAGATTGGTTTACCTTTTCAATATTTCTTCTCATTATTTTTTTAAATTATACTAGGTGGACTTGAAATTACTCCTTATCTAGTAGTGTGCCATTTAAATGGAATAGAATAATTTTTTTGACCTCCTTGAAATAGGCCATTATTTATTTTTGATTCTTCCCAATGGAATGATTATAGTCTATGTTTCACTCAAATAGTCTTCAACGGAGGTCCACATTTTCCTATCATATGTTTCATATAGATTAAGATCTACAATGGGAATGAAATTAAGCTATATGAACATCCCTTTATGGATGATTACTATTATTTTATTTCATTTTATGACTATGTATATATTTCTCTCCAAGTATACATGGTCTCATTATAGGTGTTATCTACTCATGGAGAGAGACTTGGTTACCTCTCTAAGAGTATATAAATATTGTATGAGGTTTAATATAACTCATATAATCAACCCAACTAGAAAGGTTCTCCTTAACTATGATTCTACTACTCTCACCTACTCCTACATGTCTTACATAAGTTTTTTGAGAGATAATTCATGGACCAGAGCATAGATATTGGGTCCTTGGCAACCTTTTACTCCCCACTAGGTGTACTTAATTTGGTGAGTGAGAATATATCATGTTCAATCTTCCACACCATTGGGACTCCTTAAGTGAACCTGTAAGTGAGGACTCTCTTCATACTCCATTACCCTATGTCAAATTTCCATTAGATATCTTGTTCCCCATGTAATAACATGTTTGGTATCTGTAATATTAAAGGCATGGGGGATCTAGTATGGATTTTCCACATAGTATAACTCTTAGAATCATATAAGATGAGGAAGGTGAGATGGCAAAGGTAGAAGTGGAAGGTGGAAGCATAGGAGGAAGAAGAAGAGATGAAGTAGAGGGAAGGAAGGTGATTAAATAAATAGAATAATATACATTATGATATCAATAAAAAAGTCACACAAGACTATGAACACCAGATATATGTGGGAAAACCTCACACAGAGGTAAAAAAACCCTTACAAAGATTATTCATTTAATAGAAACTAAAATTACCCAATATAATCTTTATTCCTCTCAATTTTTCTCAATAAATATTAATAGAACATGGAAACATGTTCTCCACATTTCCTCATTTGTATCACTACCACTTCATTAAATATTACAATTTAAACTATTTAATATATATGTAAGGTAATCTGACTATTATAATGTGACATTTTCCAACCACCACATCAATGGGTCTAACCTCTTTAAAGGTCATTTAATATATTTTATTATTTATTTACATGATAATAAACTCATGAAAAATAATAAAATATACTATTATTCAATCAATGTAATTTAATGTATTAAGGGTACATAAATAACACCATTTGACCATTAATTATTCCAACATAAGGAACTGAGAAGTGGGGGTTGAGGAAAAATTGGGGAAAATAGAATGAACACAAATGGGGAACCCTAGGGAAAAATATTAGCTCACCATTGGTAAGTGGTAATGTACATTTGAGGATTGAGAGAACTTAGGATTAGGGTGTTTAGGATAAAGGCAGAAACTAGCTAGTTAAAAATGAAACCATAGGCCTTAGGGGTGACATAAAATGAGGTATACGGAGAAACTATGGGAGAAATTATAAATTGAATAGAGGGTTTTAGAAGAGTTACATTTTTATTGTTATTGGTCATTTTTTCATAGATTGGCCTATACCATAGTTTTTGAAGGAAATGAGGTATAAATTGCCACTAGAGATGGTGGGTACCATGAAACCAAGGTTCTATAGGACCATATACATGCTATAGAGGCTCTGATCATTTGAGATGGTTGAAAATAATAGACCTAGGAGCTCAAGGTACTGAATATGGGTAAGGCCCTAAGCACTTAGTTCATCTATAATCATGATGTAATGGGAGATGGAGGAAATAATGTTAGAATAGGCCTAATAGTAATTGGGAAACATGGGAGTGGTGTTATGGGATCCTAAGGCACTCTCACAACATGAGATGGAATCTCTAAATATGCCTATATTTTATCCTAAACTAAGCCCATATTTAGGTTAATTTCTAAGTCAAAGTGTAATGCATGTGCCACTTATGATTGTCTAACCCATGGAGGTGGAGTTGGTAGAGTAGTGGATGGATATTATGGGGGGTTTGTAGGTTCAACCCCTTGAATGATTATTATTAATATTATTAGTGTAGTTTTTAGGATGTCATCCTCTAGTTTTATGAGTCTTTCCCTTAGGGGAGCTTGTGATAAAGCAGCTTAAGGTAGAGGCAAAGGTTATCTTTAATAACTAGTCCTTGAGGATCCTGGGATGCTTTTTTCCACACTGAATCTATTCTTGACACTACATAAAAATCATTGGTAGGGTTGATGTTTAATTCATCAAGTGATCCTTTTGGTGGTTTGTGATATTAAATTAGACCTGATTTTTCTCTACATGTGCATGGAATAGCCCACAAGGATCCCATTCTTGATGTTCTTCCTTTCCTAATACATAATAATTATAGTTGTGTGCCACATTTTTTAAGGATTATATATATTTATACTCATGATTGTAGATGACCACTAAGAACTTTGGATACCCCATATTCTAGTAGTCGAGACTAAAACCCAAGATGCCCTCAACTAGATGGAAAGTAATTTCTTATTCTATGAGGTGGTATAGAACCTGGTATGATAGGGGGAGAGGAGCCTTATATATGAATTACACTATGATGATGGTGTTATTATGATAATATTATTAATCACCAATGGGAAATAACATCCTCCTTAATTTCTCATAAATCCATGGCATGGGCCTATCATTGATGGCCTTGTAGACCACCTGATATAAATACTCAAAAATGTCTCAAATGTGATTCAATTAGTGGTAAGCATATAGTTTTTATAAAATTATGTGAACTATAGATCCTATGGGGACACAAGGTGGGAATGTTATGGTATTAAATGAGATTGTGGCACATATCACATTGATAATATAATACATCATGAAAATTTAACCTCATCTTTTCATTTCATCTACACTTTTGGTGAGGTTGATGCTATTATACTCCCAAGGTCTAATACATCTTACTATAAAGGATGGTGCTTATTATGGGCACCTATAATATGTTTACATGCATGACAACATTGGATATAAATAGGTAATTCTATAAGAAAATCCCAACAATGACATCTTCATGGAAGGTTTGGATGGTTGTAGGCATCTATGTCATCCTTGTTGATCAATTGATCTAGATTAATAGCCCAATCCTTGAGAACCATTTATATTTCATGTTTTTTTATTAATGCATCTATTATTCTTTGATCATAAACAATGTTATACTTTAGGAGGTTTTAGTACTACTTAAAGTCATCCCCATATATGTCTATAATTTGTTTCAAAGAACTAGTAGAGTACACTAGGTATTGAGCACTATGTTGAGTGAACACAATGGTTAGTAGTAGGTTACCTAATAGGTCGATACAAGGGAAAAATTTATGCCTATTCATAACTTTGTGTATCCTTGATTTTACCAAGGTTGTGAGATCATCTAAGAACTTGACCTTCATCCTTATCATCATTAGTGCTAGGATTTTATACATCTTCAATCACCTTAATTTTTTATTGTATTTTTAAAATTACACCATGTTTGTTAGCATGTGGTGTCTTATAACTTTGGATATGGCTTAGGGTTGGAGGATGATGCATCCATGGCTAGTATTTGTGATTAATTAACACAAAATTCTTGGTGGCTAGGGTACTAAAATCTAGGGTGTGAACTTGAGGTAGTGGGATCTAAAATATTAGAAACTAAGAGCAAGTAATGGTAAATTTAATTACATTGAGGATTTATAGGTCTCTTTAAAATACTTTTATACTTATGTATTCTGGTAGCTCATCTTACACAACTTCAAATTTGAGTTATCATCTTAATCTCCTTGATCACATCCATATTCAACATTAATTCATAGTGTTTTAAAATTCTCTCCCTAATCATTACTATTGATCAGGATGAGACATTATAGGTTGTATAATCATGGGTTTAGTTACTTAATTTGATTAACATGAGGAGAATGTTAGGCATATACCTATTTGATCCAACATGGAATTATGATTTCTTTCATGTTTGGCTAGATTTCATTAACATATTGGTTGGCCCACTGCATATGATGTAAGTCATCTTATTAGGGAGAATCATTCCTTATAATTGTGTGTACTAAAGTTAGCCACTTTGACTTGATAAGTATGTGTGGAAACTCATAACAAGATCATGGATTAACTTACATCCTTTCTTGGGTTTGTTAGACAACTACATGATTTTATGTAATTATGCATATGGGAGAGACAAATGACACCCTACCACTAGTTTTATATCTAATTATACCTTTATTTAAATCAAAAAAGTGGCCTCAAGCATTCTACCATTTTTTTGTATATAAATTATGCACATCACACTCTGATTGATATGGCCTTCATAGGGATATATCAGCTCTAATGATTCTAAGAGCTGACAAGTGACATGTAGCGCCTTCTAATTGATCAAACCTTATTGGGAATATAATAAATTTGACACCTATAGGTGATGATAAGTGACATGTGTCAACTTCTAATTGATCAATACTTCTTTTGGATTTAATAGATCTAATACCTCTAGGTGATGATAAGTGACCCAAGACACCTTCTGATTAATCAATCCTTCCCATGGCTCTAAATTCTCTTATTCCTTTATGTATTGATAAGTTACATGTGGCACTCTTTGATTGATCAATCCTTCCTAAATATTTTTCAACTCTAATGCCTCTAGATGCTAATAGGTGATATGGGGCACCCTTTGATTGATCAAGACTTCCTATAACTCTAAAAAAATTTGACACCTTTAAGTGATAACATGTGACATGTAGTACATTCTAACTGTCGAGCCTTATCAAGGCTCTAATAACTCTAATGCATCTAGGTTCTTTGTAAAGGTATGAAAAAAATTTAAGTCATGTAGATGGCCATTTAATCTAATAAATGTTCAACTGTCTACCAAGGGGATCTAAGGATTACCAAGTAAGACTCTAGAAGACTATCTCTAGGAAAAAATACAGGGTTTAACTCTAAAAAATAAACAATTAACATGAAAAAACATTTTAAGTATGAAAATCCTTAAAAATAAATGTAGAATGGGTTAACTAATTTATACATAACTAAAATAATATATACAATGATGAATCTTGTTAGTGAAAGACTCTATTTTTCATTTATTTGTTTTATTTGGTTTATTCTCACACATATGATTTACCTTGCTTAGGTGTCATTTGTCATAGGGAGTTACTTGACCATCATGTTTATCTAATTGATTGGAGTTACTCCTTGGCTATTTATTTTTGGTATGGGAGTTACATGCTTATTCTAGGCTTTTTACCACTATTCTAGGGGTGGTTACTTGTCATCTCTCCTATGTGTATTGATTTTGTAAAGTTAAATACATAAAAGATTTGCATGGTTTCCAATATTGATTTATCTAACATAGATACTTGTTCATTCATAATTATTTATTTGTTCAAGCTAAAATGAATTCAATATTCCATATTTAATTTTAGTAGGATCTCTGACATGGTATCAAAGTGTCAGATCTGGTAAACCAAATGTCTAGTATTTATATTTTTTGAGTTTATTATGAAATCGTGAGTTTTTACTTGAAAAAAATGGCATTGGATTATTTTAGAATTTTTCATGTATGTTATTTGGTGAAAAATCATGTATTGTTCTTCAAAACTAGTTTGATTATGTGCAATATCACAAATCACCCCCATCAGTTTGTGGTTTGATCACTAATGTTAGTGAAATTTATAGTTTGTAAGGCAACTTAAGATGACAATGAGCATGATTTTTTTTAGATTAGTCATGAAGATGTATTAAATTTTAGTTTTTTGATCTAATCTAATATGTCTCCACCCAAAAAATACTCTTTAGTTTCTTCCTACTATCTTGATAGTCTACGTCGTGTAAACTAATCACGCTATGTCACCTTCTTTCTTTAGACATTAAGTATCACACTAATTGCATGTATCTTGTTGTAATATATTCACTTTGATTTGACTCATTTTCCAACCTAGAGTATACAAAGTGAGTGTAATAAATCCATAATTAGCTACTCAAAGTATCCTCTTGATGTTAGGTTTGTATGTGAGGACTACTTTGGAGTGGAAATCAAGTAATTCAATATTTACTAGTGGGATCATATTGTAGTTTCATCAAAGTTCCTTTACATAGTTTTGAATGAATCAAAATTAATCATAGAGAGAGTGAATAGGATTAAATTATCATGACCATGTATGATAGAGGTGAACACACTAGTACCCACAAGTTGTTACTGAGATCTTGAGTACCTCACACCCTACCAACTCTAACCAATTAGTTTTAGGTCTTTTAGGTTACATATTGCTAGTTTGGTGTTTATGTATGTTTCCCTGATGTAAAAATATGGAATTTTTATGTTTATTTTTGATTTGTGATGGAAATTTCTCCTATTGTATCCTCTTTACTATTCAACATGATTTTTAACATAGCTATCCTCTTGGTCTTTCACCATTCCTAGTCATGCTTGTCATTTTCTCTGCACATGGATGTTTTATCATACCACATCCCTCACATCCCTCTTGATATCTCACCATTTACATGGATTATACTATGTTTCAATCTGTAATACCAAAAATTTATGGTTTTGAATATAACCTCATGTTGAAACCTATGGTTTTGGTGAAAGAGCATTTTCAAAAAAATGAGTTTTGAATTTTTTAAAGCTTAAATCATTTTAAATTTTTTATGTTCTTCATTGATATTATTATGTGTTAAAAATATATTTAATATGGTGGGATGATGTAATATAAATGTGAAGTATTATCAAGAGAGGAATGATTTTTTCATTATATTTTATATAGAACAAAAATATTGTAATTAGCAAGCATAAGGGAATTTTATAAGGTTTTTTATTTTATTATTTTCCATTATCATCTCACTTGTCAAAGATGGAGGGTGAGGCCTAGTTTGGTAGGTGGCTAAATCCTCTCACATATAAAATAAATAATTTATTCTAACACCTTTAATTACTCATTATTTTGATCTTGTACTCTTATTGGATGCATTTTTGGTGGTAACTAACATCTATTCTAGAGGAAATTTGTTTGGATAAAATTGGTGAGTTTTGGACATTTTCAAGGGGCATGCTTCCCCTTGACCTTGTTAGGGGCTTCCACCCCTAGATCCCTACATCATGACCCCTTATTTCTTACTTATAGTGTGGCTTATTCCACTAGAGGGTGATGTTTGATCTAACAGATGGTTAGATCCACTGAAAACAACATTTTTTATGACTTATTTAGATTTTTACAAAGACACATTATCGACAGAGCCTGACATCCTCCTTAACATGTTTGCATTGTCACTTATTTCACTAATTGATCATAGTTGCATGTATTCTTAGATATGTCTAACATCCATTCATTAGGATTTTCATTGGAACTTATGCACTATTTTCTCTTATCTATTTAGATGCATTATCAACCGAGTCTAATTTATATACATTTAATCATGTTATGTTACTTTCAAACACATGGGTTGATTATTCATTGTCTTGGAGGGGTTGTCATGGACCCTACTTTCTATTTTATGTGTACACTTAGCTTCCAAACACTCGTGTACAACTTTGGTGTCAAATTCATATATTTCTCTCACATTATTGGATGCATTATTAGTATATCTTGACATCTATTCATTGAGTGTGTTGTCACTTGTGTACTATTTTTCTCATTGCACTTATTTGGTGTCTTATTTCAGTTATTTCAACTCCACTTGAGAGATACTAGTGGATTAAAAGAGTTGATTCTACATCAATGGTTCTTCTTATAAATACCAACTATGCTTATTAGTGTTCTTATATGGAACACTTACAAACCCGAATCATACTTCACTCTTATATGGATAGATTCCTACCCCTTATAACTTTGGTTAAAATAATAAGTGGGATAACACTTGTAATAAGGTTCTTGGTACCTTTTTGTTTCATGTTTTCATGGATCTTCATTATCATGTGGAGCATACATAGTGCCCCTACACTATTTGGAACATTCTTCAATCTCTTTTTAGATATCCTAATCCTTCTCTTCCTCTTCCTATCATCTCTTTAGAGACTATTTTACTCCTTCCTCCTACTCCTAATTCTTTTGATGACACATTCATGGTAGACTATGGTCTTGCTTCAATACACCACTATAGGAAAAAATTATGCCCAAACTTAGTTGTCCTATTTTATTTTATAATTCTATCTCTATTTATGATGTTGCTCTTCTAGATCCTCCACAGTATTGTACTTCAAACGAGTCTACTATTTTGAGCGTGATTACACCCATTTAGAGATTTGACAAATCATATGTTCCTATGGATATGCATATTGAAATTTTTGTGTTTCATCTTCAATATCTTATTTAGTTTTTATAGTTATTGAGATGAGATCTCCTCTTCACATGGACATTCTTCTAATGAATCTTTAATGTCCTTCTGATAGGTTCACTTTAGTTGCAGTACATCTAATTCTTGTGCATGATCTTACCAAACCTATGCCATGCCTTTTTTTGGACCTCTTTTAGATATATTCATATTGATACCTTCATCCTCCTTTATGGAATGAGTATTGTTTCAGTATAAACTTCATGTTATTCATTTTGAAAAAGGAATAAAGATTATTCGATGTAGATGGAGCTTATTTAGTCTTCAGGTAGAGTATCTCATCAGCAAAAAGGTAAATTCATCATCTTATATGGAGAATAATTAGCTCTTATCTCTATGTGCTATGTTTATCTCACTTTTGGAATCATTTTCAGCTAGGCCTGATGTTCTTAGAGTATGCATTATTTCTCTTCTTCTTTTCTCTCTTTTGGTGGGAATTTTTTTCTTATGGGCTTTCTCCTTTTATTCACTTTATTAGAAGTATATTTGTTCATGGGTACCTCATCATGCCTTATTTTTAGGACCCATTTCATGTACCCACCTAAGCTATGATTAGTGGGGGTGTTAGTGTAGGAATTATTTTTTTGTTTTTTATTTTATTCATTCATCATTATTTTTTTTTTGAGCTATAATGCATTCATTATTCCATCATTTATCTTGGTAGGATATTTGAAAAATCCTTAATTCTAAGAATTTTAAAACATTCATATGATCAAGTTGAATCAAGCATTCATGATTTTTCAAAGTCTATGATCAAGAGTAAGTAAAATAGAGTACCAAGAAGTTCTTAGTTACAATCCCTTTTTTAGAGGGTCCCCCCTTTTCTTTCATGAAAAGGTACATGTTAGCCATAACATATTAGACATAGACTAGGGGCTTATGTATGGCATATATCAGATATTTTATAGGATTATGAGAAACATTGAATATTTTCTATGAGATTATTACATATATTATAGGACTTAATTTAAATATATCAGTATATTGGCAGATGTGCATGACATGAAAAAAAATCATTGATATCATGATATATTTTCACATGTTATATTACTAATATACATATATTCAATTGTATTACAAACACACACACACACACACACACACACACACACACACACACACACACACACACACACACACACACACACACACACACACACACACACACACACACACACACAGAGAGAGAGAGAGAGAGAGAGAGAGAGAGAGAGAGAGAGAGAGAGAGAGAGAGAGAGAGAGAGAGAGAGAGAGAGAGAGAGAGAGAGAGAGAGAGAGAGAGAGAGAGAGAGTAGATGATTCAAAAATATTACTCAATCTCAATTTTTCATACTCATATATTTGATTGGAACCCATGGTGGGTCTCATTCTTGGAAAATATAATGAGTAGTGTGATTAAGGTTATTTATGGCTTAAATTATAATAACTTATCCATCTCCAATGAGATTTGGGGAATATTCAGTTCAACCCATGTTTTTTACCCTAGCATTTCTAAGGACCAGGATCACCCATTATCCACTATCTCCAAAAGGCAACTTGGTTACAGTGCATATAGGTTTATTTATTCTTTGTAATTTAAATTTCAATTGTGTTTAATGTTTTTTATTTATATTTCATCTCACAAGTGAAAAATTATTTATACATGTTTATTTTTAATTTTTCATAGAGAAAGGATTAATAGTCAACACCTACATGAACACACCCTCTATGGTTACCCATAAGTATCACCTTATATCTATTTACTCCAGTATTCTATTACTTATAAAAAAATATTTTATGTTAGACACTTTAAAATTTAAATTTTTATTGATCCTTTTTTATACTTAACTTATGTGCAAATAAATAATTCTTGCTCATACTCTCTCAAACAATCATACATATATGGGCTTGACCTTCACAAAATTTCATTATTGCTTCATATAATTTATATAAACTTTGAATACATAGTGTATTATAATATTTATATTTTCTTATGATCTCTAATCATTGCTTCATACTTTCTAGACATCTCCAATCTTCCTCAAATGGCTCCATCTTCTCAGATCCATTCACCTAGGTTGGATCTATCTTTATGCCCTTTTATGGATATTTTACAAAATTAAAATCCTTCATATGGTTTGGATTGTATATTTCACATGCTAATTTAGAGGTAAATTTCACAATGATTAATATATGTATACATATCTATCCTAATCCTATTCTTATTAAGAGCCTATCCCATTGTCACCTATTTATAACTAGAAAACACTTTACACATTGACACTAATTTCATTAAATCTTAAAAATATAAAACTCATAAAAGGAGAAGGATATAAGGCAAGTCTTAATGCCATTTTAAAGTAAAATTATTAGGTTTTAAAATGTTAAAATAAATATTTATAATGATACTAGATGTTATTATTACATTGATTACACACACCTAGCTACATTAGATAACTACATGTGGTATGAGCTCATTTAAAGAATGTAGGAAATGTTTAGCCACTCAACAAGGTATGGTTGAGTTTATCTCAACTCATCCTTTCTAACCAATTTTTATAATTCATATTTTTATCAAGATGAGAAACTAGGACTTTGAATCAAAGAGAAAGGATAAAGATCTTTTTGTGCATGTTTAATGTTATTAAAATTCATAATAATCAATTACATGTACAAGAGAAATGATCCAAATTTTTACATACCTGTACATATATTCTATATTGTTTTATTCCATTATATATGGTTCCACACCACCACAATATTCAAATAAGAGTTGGAGCAATCCTAATAGTACAAGCGATCTGTTTCCATATATAAGTAAACGCATACCCATTTCAGACCTCTTCTAACTATTTTATCCTGTGATAGACCATAATAAAATCTAAATAATCTAAGTATCTAATTCTTTGTTTTTTTAGAGATAATAAGTTACAATAAATAAATAATAGTCTATTAGTTACACTTATATTTGTATGTGGATTGTTATGTTACATTCAAGTTAAGTATTTTATAGTTTTGTCTTGTTTAAGATCAGCTAAATCCAAAATTAAATAAAATGTTATTATATATACATATATATTTTTGGAATGGCATAATTTCTCTCATAAAAATGTCATTTTCAAGGAGTCTAGAACTAATTGGACATATTTTGAATCATACAAAATTGTTCACTATAATAACTTGTTGTTTTCTTTATATAATTCCTTCTCCACTATTCCAAATCATCATTTTTTATACATTCATTCACTATTAGGATCTAGGTATTTAGAAACATGTACTTATCTACCACCTCATATCTCTCTTATTTGTATTTATTATTTAATATTTGATGTAATTCTATTTTGCACCTTTTCTATCCTAGGTAGTTCTAATTTACTTTATATTTTTTACTCCACTTGATTTATGTGATGTACCTTATTATTATGATTTGTGTAATGTTTTATACATATAAATTATGAATTATAAACTTGGAAATGTCAATTTTGACATATCTTCACATACTTAGACTTGTGCATACATATTTGACTTTTTCACATACTTCTTGCATCCATTTACTCAATTATTATCTTACCTAGCCTATATTAGGATCACCCTAGTCCATGTAATAAGTCTCCATAATCCTAATTAATTATCAAAAAATTATAGATCATTTGATTTTCCTCTCTACACATTATCACAAATAATCAAATAGTTGTGGTTTCTAAATATTTTTTTGCCTCTATTGGTAGCATCCAATAAAATCCAACAAATACTTTTCAAAAGTATCCCCCTTGCTTCAGCCTAAACACATTTAATGTTTTTTCATAGAGGGAAATATAAAAGAGTGGTGGGGTATAGTTTTACTAGTAATGCACAATTCATCTCACATGAACCCTTTAGGATACCAAAACTTGAATTTTTTGCACTGCCATATCACAAAAAAGGAACCTTGTGCTCTCACATAAAGTTCAAAGATGGGAACTAGGGTAGGCCAAAGATAGTTTTTTGAAAATGAGATGAGGGCATTATCTCATACACCATTAGGTTTGTGCACTATTACCTACTAAATATGTTATATTTACCTATAAATGCATGTAAGAAAGTATGTACTTATACGAATGAATACTATCCACATCATTCAATATAATTATATCATATAGAAAATATGAATAGTCTTAACAACATTATATAGTCATATAATCAATAAAAACATCATTTAATTACTTATCAACTAAATATTACATGGATTAAAACATGATCAAAGGAAAATAAATCCATCATAACCTATATACTTTATCTAGGAATATGCAACACTTCATTATCACTTGCCATCCCCCCATTTTCTCTTCTCTGATGCCTTAATTTTATAGAATTCCGAACAACCTTAAATTTCACATAGAAACTCATATATAGTTAATCCTCACCATTTTATAGTTAAAATTAATGTTTATTCTATTTAATGTCAATTACCTCACTATCCTTCACCACTTCCTAGTTTTTTATCAGAATCAAGTTGTTAGTAATAAATTCCACCATTTTATTCTCATAAATCAAACCAAATATGATAAGTATATTTATCATAGGTTATCAATTTTTTTATCTTTATGAATGTATTATTAGGTGTTAAATTATAGAGTAATCATTTCAATGTGCATTAGGATAAATAGTCTATATGTCAGGAATGTTTACTTATGCTTATTGTATTGGCACATGCTATGTGTTTGAACATTTTAGGGTTTTAATAGTGTAAATCCTATGTTAGATTAAAGGGATGAGATGCCTAAATAGGTTAAATAATATGAAATAAATAAAAAATAACTTGTTATAAAATTTTACTTGATTTGACTTTCTAAAATAGTAATAAATATGTGCTAATAGAGACTTACTTGGAAAACACCTAACATGGAAGATATGAGTGCTGAAAATTGGGTTATAGACAATAGATCTGAGTGTCATCTTTAGGATCCTTGAGTCAGATCCTATCCTACATATTAGTTCCACACTTAGAGAGTATCTCTATGTGGATATAGTGTCCTAAAAATGGCACTAGTGTCCTCTGTGAAGGACTATTCCTAAATTTTAGGTCTATCTACACTTATGTTTTTGGGTTTTATTCCTATGCACACAAAGTCTAAAACTCTATTTTGTGCATGTAATAGTTGATTTATGATGTAAACCATAATAATCATTTCAAGTATGTCATGAGTTTAAAATGAGTGTTCATTAGTAGGATATGCTAGACATCCTCAACACCTCATTATGAAGAGACTTACATACATACCAATACTCTGAAGAGGGATAAATCCTGATGTAGTTCTCCCCACCTAAGTATTGGTATAAGTATAAGTGAGGTTATAATGATATTGGTTTTGAATTACTTGAGTGTGCTTGAGATTGGAAATATTTGAAATATTGGCTTAGGGAACTTATAGATGGTAGTATGCAAAATTAGGGTAGAATAGGGATTAATAACCTTGATTTTGCTCAACTTATTTCTTATATGAATAGGTTTTTTGCATATATTTTCCATTTAGTGGATATATGTCTAAGATTATTGTATTTATAGTGTTTTGTAGCTTGTGTGGATAATAAAATGTGCTTTGACTAACCTTAGGAGGGTTTAACAGCTAAAAATATATCCATTTAGGAGATTTAGGGTAAGGGACACTAACACCACATTAGGGACACTAGCACCATGTGGATATAGTGTCATTAATGTGGTGCTAATGTATAACTATCATGATGTTGGGCACAAAGGGCCAATATATAGGAATGAAGGTTTGGGACTGTGTTTTAGCTAATTAGGAACATCTATGGTCTACATAATGGCTAAAAAAATGTGATAAAGGATCTAAGATAGGTTTGGGGTTAATTTAGGAATAGTTTATATCAATCAACACTCTTAGCATCCAAATACAACTTTTAGGTGATTATATTTTCCCATCCCCCTTATGCTAAAAATGCAAAAAAGAAAATTACTAGTATAAAGGAAAAATAAGCATTACTAGACTTACTTAGGAAGTGAAGCCCATGTAGCTATGTTTGAATTGAAATGAAATGTGCATGAATCATTCCTTACTTAATAGATATCAAAATCAAAAGACTATGATGAGTAAAGAAGTAAAATTGAGCAAAGATATGTGAAAGAGGAAAGGAAAGAATACACCTAATTGGATATTCAAACCAATGGATGAACCTCATGATAAATTATTTGTGTACATGTACATAGTGATCAAATCATTAAATAGCTTGGACTAATCTAATATATTTCTTAATCCTCATATATGGGTGGCTAAATAACTCAATATAGTTTTGAATCCATCATTACCCATATTTTCTTGGTGGATCATGACCTATTAATAGATTGGATTATACTAAAAGTGTGTTTAACCCCCTCATGTGGGTCACTAAAGAAGTCAACTACACTATGAATCCATAATTTCCCACCCATGTGTAGTAGATGCATCTAAAATTTAACTATGCAAAGTGATGGACATATCTAAATATGCATATCTAACTATGTATGTTGGCTTTGTAGCTATTGATAAGTGTTGTCATTGATGTCAAGGTGCATATGGTGAAGATGCATGGTGAGTGGTCTTTGAGGTATGATCTTGTATGCTTGATTTGATAAAGAAGTCATGTGATAAGATGCATTTAAAGGTAAGAGAAAATTTTAAGGCAAGAGATAATTTGAAGGCAACTAATGTCTCTTTTTTGGTTGATGTCAAGGTTTAGGTCAAATTGAAGTTATCAGTATTGTCATAAAGAGGTATGATGATCAAGTAAGCATTGAAGCATGGTCATGAGGCTCTATATATACAAGATGTCATGAGAGAATATTGATTATAAATATATTTTTTCAGTGGTATAAGAGTGATATTTGAATAATGTTCTTGTTTTATATCATGGAGCTAAGCATGTTTAAGTACTAGTTTTTGAGTACAAAAGTGTCTTGATAATCCTAGTCTAGACCTTGTGATAAGGTATGAGCTTGGTGGATTTATGAGATGATTTAAAACATGCATGAATGGTTTTATGATGTTACTTTAGTATTTATATGAGGCATTGGAGTACTCATGAGAGTCTTAGGGTGAGCCTATAGGGGTAGGACCTTCAAACCAAGTCTACATCTAGACCACTTCTAGACTCTACCTAGCCTAATGAGGTATCATGATCTATTTTCAAGGAATATGAAGTATGTATATAAGTGATTAATAATGAGAGAGTTTTATTCTGTATGTGAGTGAGGTGGAGATTACATGGAAAGATGCATGAAGATTCATTTTAATATATAATGTGGCTTGCAAGTTAGTCTCTATGAAAGCAAAGAGAGAGAATGTGGCTTAATGAAGAGTCACGATTAGATTTCAAGATGTTTGAGACCATATAAGCATTGTAATAGGTGATTTATGTTGTATCAATTTTGTCATGTAGTTTGAGGTCATAATTTGAAGGATAACAAATGAAAAGTTGTTTGGAGGTCTCTCAAGTAATAAAAATGAAGGGGTCTCAACTTGAGAAGGATTCTATTGTGTTCATTATCTCTTAAAACCTTTTCATGGTAACCTAATATATTCATGGTAGATCGTTAAGGTTACTATCTCAAACTACAACAAATTTGTTTTTATATTCAAGGTTTATGCTTTATGAATGATTTTTAAGAATGAAAACACATTTAAACACTCTTAGAACCTTGATAAGGACCCAATGTTGAAGATGTTGATAAAAAGTGACAAAAATTGGTTGGTATTCTCAATTAATCTATTACATTTGTATTTCACTCTCCTAGGCACTTCTAGGTGTGATTGATTTATCAAGTCTGTGAGTAGACCTTATAGGAATGTGTTAATTTCTCAAAGATTTGATGTAGTAGTTAGAGTTGACCAAGTGAAAGTATGAAAATGGATGGAATATGAATATTGAGATGCATGTTTCATGTCCATGAATACTTATGGACAATCTCTATCTATAAATTATGATAAAATAGTCATCTAAGTTAGTCAGTTACTAACAAGCTAAATGTTGCAAATAGTGAATAACCCAAGTAGGAGTGAGAAGATGAATAGGAATGTGTTATCATGATAGAGTGATGAAACCAAGTGAATGTATATTTTTTTAATTGTATGTCTTATTAATTATTGGTATAAATATTTGAAGTTAGGTATAGTGGTGAAAATGATGAAGCCAAAATTACTTGTTTGACTCAATGAGGTATGTGTGTAGTGAGGCCAACAAATTGGTCTTTAAGAACAATAGTTTCCACTAGAACATATGATTTTTATATTTAAATATGGTATAAATATGTCATAAGATAATATAAATGCATCATAAGTCATGTATTTTTATATACAGGTGTTTGAGGTCTGAGTCACCATGAATGGTCTTTGAGGAAAATGGAAGTTTAGAGTGAGTGAGTTATAGAGGTGATTTTGAGGCTCTATTCCTTGAGTTGGAGTATATAATGAATATGGTGTTGTTATTTGTGAAATTAAATTTCTTTTTATAATTTTTTAAATCTTTAAATTTAGTGTAAGAGGTTAAAAATTATAAGTTAAAATGGATTGTTTGGTTCATACAAGACTATGTGAGATAAGGTTAGGAGATTAGTAATCAAGACCAATGTTTGATGTTAGAGATTATTGTTTTTATGGTTTATATTTTTATAAATATGTTATATTATATTTTTAATGTATTTATAAAAATTTAAAGTGTCATTTCAGGTGTTCTATGTCAAGTAGTTTCATGACTAGCTTTTGATAGTCCTGGTAGTTCTAAGTGAACATACTGAAGAGATGGGTTTAAGCATTTTTTCCCTAAGTTAAAGTGTTTAAATCATATTTAAATTAACTTAAGGTAATAAATAATTCTTATATTTAATTTTTTGATCATTTTATATTGGTTTAAGTGATTTTGATCTTCAGTATTGAAAGGCATATTTTTGGTGTACACAAGCTTAATAGGATTAAGTACTAATGAGGGGTTTCAAGTAATGATTTATTATAGAATGTATTTTTAAGAATATAATAAATAAGTGGGTGTAAATTTTAGTGGTATATTAATTTTTAATTTAATTTATGTATTTTTAATGTGTTTCATGTAGATCAAAGGGTAATGTGTACTAATGAAGGCCTAATTGAATTAGGCCTCCTTAAGGCCTAAAAGAGGTTATTGGTATTTTAAGTTGAGGATGACCTATTTTAATGATTTATTCATATATTATATGTGTTATAAGACCAATTTTAAGGGTAATACAAATTTTCAAGTGTTTATGTCTGACTAAGAGGTGTATGAACTAGAGGATTGTATAAGAAGAAGGCTTAATAGGCTTAATTGGTGAGTTAGAAAAGAGTGAGTGCAAGCGAAGGAAATAAAATTTTAAATAGATAAAGGATGTATTTTATAAAATAAAATGGGTATATATAAACTATAATTAATATCTAATATGGGTATTTTAGGTGAATATCAAGGTCATATGACCTAATTTGTCTTGAAGAGACCTAGTTGAGCCAAGAAGCCTAGAAGGTAATTTGAGAGGGATAAAAGAGTGAGAAGAGATAAAGAAGGTGATCATCATATAATTTTTGAGAAAAAAGGTTTTATTAAGGTGATAAAAATGTTTAGGTTGCTAATTTAATGTTGATTGATCTCGGGGATTAGTGCCTCCTAGCATGTTGGTGCTTGTTAAAGTCTAATTGAGTGGGTGCTTGATTAGTAAGGTTAGTGTTCTATGTGGAGTTGGTGATTAAATAATTTTTTTTTTGTATTATATTAATTTATTCCATTTTAATATATTATAGGGTTTTATTTCCCTTGAGGTTTTCCCACATATGTAATGTGTTTCATGATCTTGTATGGTTGTATATACTCTGCTAGATGTTCATGTTTGTATGAATGGTTAATGTATGATTGAGTGAAATTAAATTAATGTTTTAAAGACATTGATTCACCCAAATTTTCATTTATTTTTATTCCATTAATTGGAATTATATCCTATTCTTTTGAATTAGGCCTAACATCCTAAAGGAGATCTTAGAATCAAGGATGGCTAGTAGTCAAGTGGAAGGAAGTTTATCTAAAAGTAATGATCCATTATTTAATGGGAATAATTATGATTTTTGGATAATTATAATGAGGAAACATATAATTTAAATGGGCCATGACATATATAAGTTATTTATGGATGGATACACTCCACCTCCTACACCAACAACTAATGTGATAGGCAAGAAGGACAGTGAGAACAATTCCAAGGCAATGAATGCTATTATATGTGGCATATTAGAGTTAGAGTTTGTGAAGGTGATACACTATGAGTTATCCAAGGTGATATGGTAAAATTTGAATACTATCTATGAAGGAGACACCAAGGTGAAGATGGCTAAATTATAAACTCATAGAAGGTAGTTTTAAATTTTGAGTATGAAGGAAGATGAGAGCATTACATCATACATGTTAATGGTTGATGAGTGATAAATGCCATTAGAGGATTAGGATAATAAGTGAAAGAGTATATAATTATTCAAAAGGTATTGAGATCACTAACTCTTAAGATTGATTCTAAGGTATCTGTAGTATAAGAGATGCAAGATTTGGATAAACTAAAAATGGATGGGCTTCATAGCGTCTTGACTACTTATGAGATGAGAACAAATGAAGGAATACCTCTCACGAAGGAAGAAACATTCAAAGTTAAGAAATTAATTTTAAATAAGATCAAGGATGAGGTATGTTTAGATGTTGATGATGAACTAATAGCCATATTTTCTAGGGAATTGAGGTTTAGATTTGGTAAGTACAAGGGTAACTTGCCTTTCAAATATTTCAACTACAATAAGATTGGTCATTTTGCATATAATTGTCCTAATCAGGATAATACTAATCATGATGAATAACATGATGAAAATCATAGTTATAATAAGAAGGTCTATAATCCAAATAGAAAAAATAAATATTTTAGAAATTATGAAGGTAGGAAAGGGTCATTCAAGAACAAGAGACATTTCTATACCAAAGAAGATAATAAATCATCTGATGTAAGTGACATAAGTACATATGATAATGATGATGAAAATAATGAACATGAACATGAAAATAATGAAATGTTATTCATGGATATATAAATAAATAATCAATATTGCTCAAAAGGGAAAGGTCTTCTAGATGATGAATAATTAGATGAAGAAGAGGCTAAAGTGATCCTTGAGGAAGAATTGGTGAGCGATCTAGAGGAGTTGATGTTCCAAAGAAGGAATAATCACAAACTAATATAATTAGTTAAAGACTATGAAGATAAAATTGGTTTTTTTGAATAAAGACTAAGTAACACATCCAAGGAGCATGATGAGATCATTAATTAGGTTGAAACTCATATGGAGATAGTCACTACTAGCCTAAAGGATAAGAAAGAAGAATGCGCCATATATGAATCATAAATAGAGTCCTTAAAGTCATAATTGGATCAATAAATTAGAAATATGAAGAACTATGATAGGTTTGAAAAGATCAATGAGGCTCTAGATGACATCTTGAGTAGTCAAAAGTCTGAAAGTGATAAGATGGGTCTTGGTTTTAAAGAAGGCCAAAAGAAGGAAGCTCAAGTCAAGGATATGGATAATAAAGACAAAAAGGTAAACATGAAGAGACAAATTAAATAACCTAATTCTATGATTTATGATAGTTCATTTAATGGTTACTATTTTACATGTAATTAGTTTCATTATAGAGCAAGAGAGTGTAAAAGACCCTCTAAAAATGAATATGCATGGGATTATGAAAGGAGTTATTAGTTAAGAGGTATGAGTGAGGTTTTTTACTACAATTTTCATAATGTGGACACATTTTAAGATTATATTCTAATATATTTAGAAGGCCATCAAGTCAAAACAAGAGGTTTAAAGACCATATAATGCAAGAGAGAAGGCAAATGAATATATGGAAACTAAAGATAGTAAAGGTGAGTCATGATCATTCAATAATCCTAAGTGGACTATTTGATATGGTAGATCATACTTAAGATGTGAAAATAAGCTAGGAATGTTCATTATCAACTAATATTGTTGACCACATGGATGATGAATAAGTCAAGCCAAAGAGACTAATCAAGTCTAAAAGGATCCTGAAGGATATCTAGTCTTGTGAGAGCATGGAGATTTGGTAATATCCTAAGTTTGTGTTTTTTTAAGTTCCCTATGGAGGGGGGTGACTCAATTAGGCTTCATTAAGACACTCTTTAGTTATCATAAGTATGTGGGTGCTTGGTTTTAAGGGGAGTTATTCAGGTTGTTCATAAGCTCCAAGTGTAGTTTCTGATAAGCATAAAAGAGTTGTGAAGATAAAGGTGGGGGGGAGTCCCTAAATATTTAGATGGTGTCAATAATATGATGGCCTAGTATGTGATCAAAGGTTTAAGTGATATCAATCATGTCAAGGATAAGGTGTGATTCTATATAGCAATTTGTGGAGGACCCTTTGTCATTAATGCCAAATGGGGAGAAAGACAAAAATAGGGGATGTGAGAATGATTAGGTTGTAGTATGTTTTCCATCAATATTAAAAGTTTTTTTTTTTTTGAGAAGTATTTTTAATGATGTTAAGGTTGATGTCATTGATGTCAAGGTGCATCTGGTGAAGATGCATGTTGAGTGGTATTTGAGGTATGAGATTGTATGCTTGATGTGACAAGGAAGCCATGTGACCAGATGCATTTGAAGGTAAGAGATAATTTGAAGGAAACTAATGTCTCTTTTATTGGTTGATGTCAAGGTTTAGGTCAGCTTGAAGTTATCAGTGTTATCACAAAGAGGTATGATGGCCAAGTAAGTATTAAAGCATAGTTATGAGGCTTTAGGTCTACATGAGTTAAAGAGATAATGTTAATCAGAAAGAGATTGTTTTAGAAATGTGAGAGTGATGTTTGAATAATGTTCTTGTTTGACATCATTGAGGTAATCATGTTTGAGTGCTAGTTCTTGAGTATAAAGGTGTTTTGAGAAGCCTAGTCTAGACCTTTTTATAAGGTATGAGGTTGGTGTCTTGGTGATATGAGTGCACATAGGTATAAATGGTTTTAATATGTTTATTGAGAATGTATGTGAGGCATTGGAGTGCTCAGGAGAGTCTCAGGGTGAGCCTATAGGGGTAGGACCTTCAGACCAAGTTTGCATCTAAACCACTTACAGGGCCTACCTAGCCTAATGAGGTATCATGATTTGTTTTCAAGGCATATAAAGTATGTATGGTAGTGATTAAGCATGAGATAGGTTCATTTAGTATGTGAGTGAGGTGGAGAGTGCTAATGTGGTTTGCAGGTCAAGGTCTAAGAAAGCAAAGAGAGAGAGTGTGGCCTAATGAGGAGTCATGATCAAATTTCAAGATATTTGAACTCATGTAAGCATTTATAGGTGAGGTATATTATTTCAAGTTTATTCATGTAGTTTGAGGTCATAATTTGAAGGATAAATCATGAAAAGTTATTTAGAGGTCTCTTAAGTACTCAAAATGAAGGGTTCTCAACCCAAGAATGATTTTATTATGATCATTATCTCATAAAAACTTTGCATGGGAGCCTAAATTATTCATGATATATGGGTAAGGGTCCTATCTCAACATTATAGGTATTATTTTTGTATTGAGGGGGTATTATTTTTGAATGATTGTTAAGAATGGAAATAAGTTTAAACACTCTTAAAACCCTAGTAAGGATATAATATTAAATATGTTGGTCAAAAGTGCTTAGAATAGATTGTTATGATCAGCTAAGCTATCAGAGTTTGTAGTCAACTCTCTTAGGCACCTCCAAGTTTGATTGAGTTGTTAGATGTATGATTAGACCCTACAAAAATGTGCTAATTTCTTAGGGATTTGTTGTATAAATTAGAGTTGGCCAAGTAAAAGTATGAAAATGGATGGAGGATGAATCTTGAGTCTCATGTTTCATGTCCATAAAGTTTTATTTATAGGTTCTAACCCTTAAGTGTGCTAAATTGGTCATCCAAGTTAGCCAGTCGCTAACAAGCCAAATGGTGCAAATAGTGAATAACTCAAGAAATAGTGAAAAGGTGAATGAACGTGTTATCATGATGGAGTGATGAAACAAAGTGAATGGATATGTTTTTTTGGACTAGTGTTTCCTATTCATGTTATGTATAAGTCTTTTAAGTTAGGTATAGTTATGAAAAAGATGAAGCCAAAATGGTTTGTCTACCTCAGTGAGGTTTATGTGTAGTAAGGTCAAAAAATTAGTTTTTAAACACTAGAACATATGATATTTATATTTTAATATGGTTTTTATATGTCATATAATAATATACATGCATCATAATCTATTTAATATGTCTATACATGTGTTGGAAGTCTAAGTCACCATGACTAGTCTTTGAGGAAAATTGGCAGTTTTGAGTGAGTGAGTTACAAAGGTGTTTTTGAGGCCCTATGCCCTGAGTTGAAGTATATAATTTATATGGTGTAATTTTTTTTACTTTAAATTCATTTTGATACTTTGAAAATATTTAAATTTAGTTTAATAGGTTGAAAATTTGAATTCAAAATGGCTTCTCTGGTTTATGAAAGACTATGTGAGATAAGGTCAAGATATTGGTCTATAAGACCAATGTTTGATATTATAAATTATGGTTTTTGGGATTGAGGATGTTTTAAATATGTTATATAATATTTTTAATGTATTTATAAACATTTAAAATGTCCTTTTAGGTGTTATATGTTAAGTAGTTTCATGACTGGCTTTTGATAGTCTTGGCAGTTATGAGTGAGCATACTAAAGAGATGAGTTTAAGCATTTTTACCCTGATTTGAAGTGTTTAAAGCATATGGTAATGAAACTAAGGTCATAAAAACTATATATATTCACTTGGTTCATCATGTTTTATTTTATTAAGTGAATTCAAGATTTAGTATTTAAAGGCATATTTTTGGTGCACACAGGCCTAATAAGACATAAGACTAGTAGGCATGTGTACACCAAAAATATGAATATGATACAGAGCTAAACTAGTATTAATATGAGCTAAATCTAAGCATAACTATCAAACCTATAGTTATATTTGTATAAAGCTATAATGTGCCTAGTCTACTATTCTAGCTAATCTAAAATGCTTTAAAACTAAGGTTACTAGATAGTATCACCATGTTTTATATAATAGTGACATGTTGTGGTAGTATCTAAATATGGGAAATAATGTCTATTTGGTTTCAAATATAAGTCACTAAACTAATTTTTGATTCCCTATTTTTTCTTTTGACTTACCTATTTTTGATTTCCTGAAACAGAGCCTACGTGCTAAAAAATGTTATGTGAATGTAATGTAGGAGCCTAATATCTATGATAAACCCTAGTGAATGCCCCATATTTTGAGGATAGTTGTTTACATGAGTAATAAATATCCTCAAAATAAATATCTCTACAAAATATTTTACCCAAATCATATATTATAACTGTGTGATAATCTAGTATAATGTGCAAACATAACATTAAAATGTAAAAGAATCTGAGCATACTTATGTAGTGTAAGAGGTATGTTGTATATAGAATTACACAAGGGTGTAAATATAGATGTAATCAATGTCTATAGAAATAAATCTAAGTAGCTACCTATGGGATGGGGTATGATGTCCATCATGGCACCTAAGTAGGAGGGGTAGATGCATGACATCCCTCATGGTATCAAGAACTGATGTGTGTAAAAATCAAAGACACATGTAATATTGATGATACACATAATAAATCATACATATAAAACATATGAGGCATGAATAATAGGTAAAGGGTACATAATACAAGGTACTTGGGCAAATGTTGATAAATATGAAAAAATAATACATACAAGGACATGTTTAGATGTTTGCATACATAATCAAGAAATCACACATAAGGGACATTGGTACATGTCCAAGGCATACATAAATAGAAGTTTTAGAAATCCAAAGAACATTGTCTATTTAAATGCCCTCAAATAGAAGAAGTAGAAGAAACATAATCAAGTCTAAGCTAGGAAAGCTATAAATGAAGGTATGTATGAATGTAGTACAAATCTATGTAAATGTGAGGATGTACATATGTAGAGTCTAAACTAGTGATAGTTGGAAAAAAATATGAGTAGGAGTAACAATGATCAATATCGAGATATATCAATGCTAAAACTAGAATGAAAATAATGTAAGGATAAAATATTATAATATAAATTGTGTATAAGATGCCCCAAGTGGGTGGATGCTTCAAATGAATAAACCCAGATTAGTGTATATGCCCCTAGTGGGTAGATGATAACAATTTTGGATTAGTTTAGTGCACTTAAGACTTGTAATCAATCTACAAGCACTCGATAATAATAAGTGAAACATATATGTATGATAAAATAGATTGTACTAATATAGATAACATATCTAATGTTTATCAAGTATAAGAAATGTAAACATAGCAATGCATAAAATCAATAGATTTTATGTTTTTTATTATTATTTTAATGTTTTTGTGTTTTAGCATGTTATATTATTTTTGTATATTCTAGATATAAGCTATGTACAAGCAAAATGAAAATGAATAATACATTATTTATAAGCAAAATCTCATTAGATGCATGATGTTCAATGGATTTATTATTCCCTTGCCATAAAGTGAAGATAGATAATATAATTTTTATGATATGATTTTATGTGATGATGTATGATCCAAGCTAATTTGGTTTAAACTTTCCTTTATTCTCTTCCTTGGCATTGATGTTTCTGAGATTTTATTTTAACACCAAATCATTTATTTAAAATTCCTTATTATGGAATTGATTATTGTAGTCTCTCTAAATTCATTTATAATAAGCTCTAAGGTGCTATATGGCTTGGATACATGTGTGATATAACTATTCTAATTTGTGGATACATTGTTAATTTTATTGATCATCAGTGATGATCCCTTTTAAAGATACCTGTAAAGAGGGGATTTTTATTTCCAATGGGATGATGGATTTTTTGACATATACGAGTGAATAAATACTATCTCCTATTGGTGTACATATTCTAGTGCAGCAAGCCTATAGTGTATAGATGAGATGATTGTGTTAGTCATCACCAAATTTGGTAACTATTTTTCTAAGAATATTATTGATTATATTGTTTGTTACTTCTAATTCACCATTACCCTATGGGTAGTATGGAGTAGAGAATGTATCATATTTTATATTTGGCACACAAAATTTTCACTATTTTATTCGTGAAATAGGTTCCATTATTTGTAATTATGGATGTTGGGAGGCCAAAACATGAAATAATATTTATCATTAAAAATCAATAAATAGCCTCCCCCTTTATTGATTGTAATGGGATAGCTTCTACCCATTTTGTAAAATATTTTGTAGCTATGGTAATGAATTTATGACCTCCTATCAATTCTAGGTTTATCTTACCAATAAGATCAAAACCCCATAACATGAATGACCATGAAGATATGATAGGTTGAAGTTGTCATGAAGGTACATGGTGTAAGTTAACATAACATTAACATTTATCACATAATTTGGCATACTTTTAGCATTATTATTCTTGGGTAAGCCAATATTAACTTGTATACCTTGTGTGACATTGGTTTACTATTAAAATGACCACCACATTCACTGTCATGTATTTTTTGGATAGTTAATTTAGCTTATTTGATTGTTAAGTATTAAAGTAAATGTCTATTAAATAAATCACCTCCAATGTTGAAATATCAAAGAGATTTTCATTGTATTTTATGCTTTTCATTCTTTGTAAAATTATCTGATGTGATAGATTTATTCAAAAAATTATATATATTTGATAACCATTCATATGGTGTTGTATTGTGTATTGCAATTAAGACTGTTAGAGTGATAAGGTTTACATGGGATAATGATGGAGATAGTAATTATTTAATATTAAAAATATCTTGGTATGCATCTATATTGATGGGTATCAATGATGCGACATTTGCCATTTAATCGACATGATGGTTGTATTTGCATGGGATGTTCTCAATAGATAAATTATCAAACTAAACTTAGAGAAATTGAACCATGTTCTTATAAGGAATTGAGTGCTCATAGTTTTTAGTATACATTTATGACTTGATTAATAATTAAGTAGGAGTCCTCGTAAACTTTTATTGATTTAATCTTGATATCTTGAGCTACTTTAAGGCCTAAGATAAGAGATTTGTATTTTGTAGTATTTTTACTATATGAAAAATTTAGTTAGTATGCGAGAGGTACTGTGTCCCATGAGTTCAATGAAAAAAATTATGGAACTGACACTATATGCACATATATAACCATCAAAAAACATTATCCATGTATATAAAGTGGTATTATATGTTTTCAAATCATCTATAAAATCATCATTAATAGGATTGTATCCAATAATGGAACTTCTACAATTGATTTGATATTATCTAGCCTTTTACCAATTATTGTAAAATGATTTTGAGGTCAGATTATGTAAGTAAAATAACCCATTTTGAAATATGGCCTAAAAGATGTGGTTTTGACATGAGGAATTTTAAAGGATCAACTTTTATAATGATATGTGTCTCATTTTTAATCATATAATGATGTAGTTTATGAGTAATAAATACTAGTGCTAAGTAAAATTTTCAATTACTATATAATTTTGCTTATAGTCAAATAGTGTATGATGATGTAGTAAATTAATCTTTCTTTATTTTTATCATCATGTTATTCTAAGAGTGTTCCTAGTGCATGACCTATCACTGAGAGGTAAAGTAGAAGAGGCTTATCGGGTATGGGGGGACCAAAATAGGAGGGTTGATTAAGTATTGCTTAAGTTTATCAAATCTCTCTTGGAATGTGATGTCCCACTAAAATTTCACATCCTTTTTAAGTAGTATAGTGAATTGTTAGGTTTTATTTATGAGTTATGCCCCAAAGTGATAAATTTCCTAAATTTTCCCTTAGAGTGATTGAAGTTGTTTTAGATTAGTAGGAGGAGGCATATCCATGATTACTTTTACCTTATTAGGGTTAACTTCTATGCCATATTTAGATATAATGAATCCTAAAATTTTCCCTTAGGATGCTCTAAAGATACATTGCTTAGGGTTGAGTCACATGTATTTTTTGAGTCTTTCAAAAAAAAATTGAAAATTGATTGGATGATGTTGTCACTATTTTGAATTTTCTAGTAAATCATTGATGCAATTTTTTATTATATTATGAATTATTTCATGAATTATATGTGTCATAATGTATTTTTAAGTTTCACCAACATTATTCAATATAAGTGGCATGATAATATATCATAAAGTTCCCCATGGCGTGGTGAAAGAAGTCTTTCCTTCATCTTATTCAATGATCTTTATTTTATTGTACCTATAAAAACCATCCATAATGGAAATCATATTATATATGGATTTGGAATAAAAATTCATATAAATTTTAGGTAAATGAAAGTCATATTTAGGACATGATTTGTTGAGGTCTCTAGAATCACAACAACATCAGATTTGGCCATTAGGTTTTACATTAAGAACAATATTAGAAACCCAATTTGGATGAGTGACTGGTCAAATGAAACCAACATATAAAAACTATTGGATCTCATAATTAACAAGGAGAGCAAATTTAGGATGCATATTTGAATCTTTTATTTTATTAGCTTGGCATCAAGGTATAATGAAATTTTATGTGTTGAAATTGAGAGATCAATACCAAGCATATCAGAATAATCTTAGGCAAATACTTTAGTAAAATTGGTTAAAATTTGATGAATATCCATGTCTTTTGATTTATGTAAAGTGATAGCTAATAATATGATGTAAGGATCAATTTCAATACCATAATTAAATTTAATTGTTTCTTTATTAAGTAACGTAGATAGATCTAAAGTTTATGGTGTTGTATGGATTATATAATATGTGTTGAGTAACATATTATCCAAGTCATTTAAACACTCACTAAATTATGCATGTACACTTGTGGAATGAGGAGACATATTATTATGATATAATGAATGGAAATCCTCATATGCACCCAAGAATTCTAAGAGAGACTTATCATTAGTGAACTCATCAAGAATGGGTAGATCTATATAAACTATATCATCAATAATATTGAAGTAAAAAATTTAGAGTGTATAAACATGGTTAACAGTATCAATTTCTAGTGGAATAGGTGGATAAAACATGATATGTTGAGAATCATTATGAGAGGATTTCATATTAGATGTATCATTTCTATATGCAGGTCCTTGTTTACCCAATTGATAATATGATTCAATGGGATTTAGGATTCCTTAATCATGTTTTTCAAGCCCCTATATTTTGTATCCCATATTTTATAAATATCATAATGAAAAAGTTAAAGTGAACTTATTACCCTATGTGCTAAAAATAACTGGGGGAGTTGTATGCACATTTTGAATGGTAGACTAGGGTGGTGTTACATCAAAATTAATGTGAGGAATATAGTTATGTGAAGGCTCTATATGTTGACAATACTTGAATTATTATTTATACGTAGGACATGTATATATATGACCTATGAATTTTAATTTTAAACATGCATGTAAAGTCAATGTAACTGCATGCATAGCATGAATCCATGGTCTCCTAAGAAAGAGATTATAATTTATATCATTAAGCAAAAATTGGCATGTTGTAGGTAGTGTTTTGGGGCTAAGTTTAAGGTTTAATGTGAATTTACCAAAAAAATTCATGTAATATTATCTAACCCTCATACACTCATCTCAAAAGGATCTAAATCTATAGCATGTATATTAATATTTCATACAAAAGAGATATTCCAAATATTCAACCCTAATCTATTGTCGACTAAAACTCATTTGACACTTACCTCATTAATTCATAAATAAATATAGAGAGATAGATGTAAATATATGATTTTTTAAGGTGGGAGGTCCTCTCTCTTAAAAAAATATGTTATTTTGTCTATTTCATAGTATTAATAATGGAAGAAACATAAGTAGGCTCAAATGTTTGAGGTACCTGAGTATCATCGATTGTCACATATAAAATTTATTTGTATGTGTTAGAGTGTTATAAAATATCTAAAATTCAAATTCTACTTGAAGGAGTACTATTATGATCAATAATACTATAACCATGGGTATTACAAACCTTCCAAGCTTTATAACCACATGAGGCCATTATAACTTGGACTACATGATCTACTAAGAGTGTAGAGATACTAGTAGATGTGGGATGTTGGACATATGTTTGTGTTTGAGAAGGAGGGATAAGTGAGACTAATGATGTTTCCATATGTCTAATAATTATAGTAAAGAATCATAATAGACCAAAGATAAAAATACATCTAAGGGAAACTTGTTGATTTTAGGTAGTATAGTTATTATTTGATGTAACAAGTTATCTATGTGATTAAATATTTTCTTAATTATAATGCACATAGGAGGAAAATAGAATGTGAAATGAATAATGAAACATGAAATAAATTTTAATTGATATGAATTATCATCTATAGATGTATCTATGGCATTTCTAAGTTTATTTCAAATTAAAGGAAACAAACATGTAAATGACAGTAAAAAACTTTGCAACAAAAAGCTATTAATATCCTATGTCATTATAATCATGATTAAATAAATTAGAAGATATATGAATTTGGATTTATAATTATATAAATGTATACCCTAGGGTTAGTTAGGGATAGGGTCTGGAATTAGGTTTAGTTTTCAAAAAAAATAAATTATATTTAAATAAATGAAACCCTAATGTGATATTGATTAAATGATTTAGATTATGCAAAAACTTAGAAAAATAAGAGTTTTTAACCCTAATTTAGTGAAAAATAATTGATATTAGATAATCCCTAGATATAACTATGGTTTTAAGAAATATTTGAAGTCAGGTTCACCAAATGTCTTAACCTTGTAGGGTTTTACTAGTGTAAATCCTATGTTAGATTAAAGGGTTGAAACATCTAAATTGGTGAAATAATATGCTATAAATAACCACTAATTTTATATAAAATTTAGCTTTCTTTGAATTTATAAAAATAGTAATACATATATGCAAATAGAGACTTATCTAGAAAACACCTGATGCTAAAGATCTAAGTGCTAAAAATTAGGTTACATACAAGTTCGAATATCATATATAGTATCCCTAAGTCATATACTCTCCTGGATAGTATCAACACACTTGAAAAATAGAATAATGTGTCTCTAGTGTCATTAAAATGGTGTTAGTGTCCTTTATTCATGACTATTCCTAAATTTAGGGTGGACCTATGCTTATGTTTTTAGATTTTGTTCTTATGCACATGAATTTTGAAAATTGATTTTGTGCATTTAATAGTTGATTTATGATGCAAACCCTAATCCTCCTTGTAAGTATGGAATGATCTTAAAATGGGTATTTATTATTAAGATAGGCTAGACATACTCAACACCCCACTTTGAAGAGAGTTGCCTACATATCAATACTCCAAGAAGGGATCAAGTTCGATGTAGTTTTCCCCACCTAAGTGATGGTGCAAGTGTAAGTGATGCTAGAATGATATTGGTCTTGAATTCTTTGAGTGTGCTTGAGATTGAAAATATTTGAAATTTGGGATTAGGGAAACTGTAGATGGTAGTATGTAGAAGTAGGAAAAAATAGGGATTAATAATCTTGAGTGTGCTCAACTTGTTTCTTTTTTGAATAGGTTTTTTGCATATATTTTCCATATAGTGAATATAGGTATAATAGTATTGTATTTATAGTCTTTTGTAGCTTATATGATTAATAAAATGTGCTTAGGCCAACCTTAGGAAGGTTTAACATTTGAAAATATATATGTTTGAGAGAGTTAGTGTAAGGCATACTATCACCATGTGGGGGACACTAGCACCATGGGACTCTAGTGTCCTTAATATGGTGCTAATGTCCAGCTGATAAGATACTAGGAATGAAGGGAAAGGATCTAGTAATGAAGGTCTTGGATTATGTTTTAGCTAACTAGGGGCATTTGTGCTATTCATAATGGCTCTAAAAGTGTGAAAAAGGATCTAGGACAGGTTTAAGGATAAGTTAGGAATATGTTGTCTTAAGCAGGACTCTTGGAATCCAAATACCACTTTTAGGTGATTAGACCATGATATCTATCAATATTTTTGGAGTACACTATGCATATGAAATATTCTTGGTTAAAATTATCTTATGCACACATTAGTAAATTTTTAATGCATAAAACTTGGGAATGCATAAAGGTCAACATTACCCCTTACTAATCTAGTTATCCATATTTTAGAAATACATTAATCTCTTCCCATCTAGTTACTTTCTACCTCTTCTCAACTTGAGTGTATTTGGGTGTTAGGTTCCTCTTTCTTAATATTATCACTATATTTTCTTTTCTCCTTCTTGTGCACATCTAAAAATGGCACACTTAGTATCTTCATCATCCATGGGAGTGGTTTCATTTTAAATGGTTACCAATTTTTAGTTAGATCTACACCATATTTACTCTTCCCTTATATGTTCCTAATCATTATTATTTTATTATTATTTATTTTTTATTTACCCTATAATTATCTTTTTCATTCTTTAGAACTATGCATCCCTTGTCTTTAGTGTGCATCCTTACCCTATAGACCCTCATATTGAGTTGATCTTGACTTTTAACCTTTCCTTATCATTCTTCACATCCCAAGTCACACACATTTTATTTTATTATCATTCCAATTAGTTGTATGTGTAGAGATATATCTTTATTTTTCAAATGGCCACCAAGGTATTGATTTACTAACTTAATGTTGTGAATCCTATCAATTTATTATTAACTAAGAGAGATTTTTAAAAAATCACGTGATATTACTCACCTAGAAACTTAGATTTTTGGCATACTATTTCCATAATAAATTCCTCTCAACTCACCCACCTAAAATTGTGAGGTATACACGTATTATTACAAACAATGACATAAAATTATTGCACCTAAAATCAACCTATGTTATTTTAACCAAAAATTAAATAAATTAGAAAATAAATGGAATAATCCTTATTAAAGTTAGAACCATGCACACAAACACACAATTTAGGTATAAAATTACATAAATCACTTTTTATCATTGGTGCACATTTATTATCAATGTAGAACACATATTATATGTGAGTCTCCATCATTTCATCCCTATATTGTGTGGGTCCTCATGAAACTTATATATTTAGACTCTCCCATATACATAAGGTCTTTTCTAACTTTTAATTTATATTGAATCATATTATTCTCTAGCCTCCTGAGATCACACCCATCTACTTCCCTCATGTTGAAATATTTATATCTCTATGTGTAAGAATCCATGCCTCTTTCATATTCTACCTTCCAAAACACTCACATGTGTAGGAACTCAATCATCTACATTATAATGTTCTCCACTACATTTTACACCACTACAACAACAAAATTTGACATGTCCTAATAATAGAACCAAAGTGTTGGGGTCTAGTTTTTATAGTTTAAAACTAGTCCTCTCAAGAAAAACATTTAGGATACCAACACTTAATGTTATAACACTAACATACCATGAAAGGGAACCTTGTACACTCACCCAAAATGCAAATAAGGAAACTAGGGTAGTTCAAGGGTAGCATGCAATGGGTATGATGGAATAACCTCACTTTTTTTTTTGTGAATGTTGGTACCTAGAGTTTATGTTATATATATATATATATATATAAATATATGGAATAAAGTATGTAATTATAATAAAAATTCATGTATATAAAGGAAAATGTAGATGACATATTAATTTATCTTAGCTTGAAGAAGATAAATCCTACTTACACTTCCATTTGTTGATACATTAGATATTAGGGGTCATGATCAAAATGGATCCTCTAGACCTAACCAAGGGATATATTACCAAAATAACATCACTAGAGAGGGTTACAAATCCTATATTAAAGCAACACTATTCAATAACCCTAGATAGCTCCTAAGTTTTCATATTCACTTAGTAATTCATAAGTAAAATATAATCTAGTGCTCACCAAGCTTATGGTGCAAAGTGAAGGTAATAAAAATAAAAAGTAAACATGTGTATAAGATATACACTCAAGTAAATGTAAAATAAATCCTAATGTATGGAGAGGGAAATATATTCAAAATCCATTACTTATGCTACTTATATCTACTATAATACAAGAGTAAAGTTAGATATACTTACCTTGAATACGAATCCATTGGGACTGAATCTCTCCCTTGGAAAAAGGTGACTCACAAGAGGTTTTTATGGTTTTTAAAGATCACTAAGATAGGCTTAAACATCTAATACTTTTCCATAAGATAAGATTCTTATCCAAGTATAAATCCTAAGCAATAATTCCTCAAGTGGAATGGTCAAATAATATATTGTAAATAAGCGTAAATGAATAATTAACTCTATCCTCTCCAAGAAATAGTGAAATGAATGTGTATATATAGCTGAATTAAACCTATAAATTTTCAAAAGTTGAGCTGATAGGGTCATCCCCATTTGACTTTGTATCATTGTTTAAAAAAAATTAGTTAGGTCCCAATCTAGGTTATCCAAGGCCAACATATACCTATAATGTACAAAAATCAATTTCAATACAAACTCAACATAGGATGATAATTTCAATACAAATTGAACATAGGATGATAGTATATAGTAAATATCAAAAAGGGTTTTAGGCCTAAGTAGTAGATAAGTAAGGTGGTGAATTACTTGGAGAGTATGGAAGACAGGTGTTAAAAATTAGGGAACTATATAAGATAAGTTTATGTAGATAACAAGTGGTGGTATAGGGGAAAACAATCTTGAAAAGAAGCAATGGTGTGCCCACCCCTTTCCTAGTGAACCCTTTAACACATACACTCAAATAGATTGAGACTCAATAGGTTCTTGCAAGAGAGAAAGCATCATTAATTGATAAAGTTTGAAAATATTATGTGTATACATATGCCTCACTTGAATCTCATCTTGTGTCACTCAGGTGAAATAAGGGATGGTGATTTGGCAAAAGATCATAGAAACACACAATGTTGAAGATAAATAAATTGTAGTATTTTAAAGCATAAAATAACTAAAAGTAAATGACTAAAATGAAATAAGTAAAATAAAATTAATGTATACATATCTTTACTTAACTTTATTGTTAGATGGTTATCTTCTATGTTTGTAGTTTTGATTATGTAGGGTTTAGAGAGTTATTTGGACAAATCCAAGGATAAAAAACTAGAGAGAGAAAAAAAAACACAAGAAATCCAAGATAACATAAATGGTGTAAACATGATGTAATTGGAAATTTGGTAAGTTGGGGTGATAAATGCTAACTTAGAACCTAATGACCAAGTCAAATTTTTGATTAAATGGGGTAAATAAAAAGCCAAGGCTACTAAATGACCTAAGAAATCAAATAATTAAACCTTAAGTAAGAGAACCAAATAAACCATTTCAAACTAAGAATAGAAGTAAAAATGGTAATCAAACTTCAATGTGAAATCAATAATAGTCTTTACTTAAACAAATATGAGAAATCGATAGTAAAACAAAATTGATGTGTAAGAATTAACAATCCTTACTTGATCATCAATGGAAAAAGTACATAAAAAAGGGAAAATAAAATTAGTGAGTGAGAAGTAACAAGTCAACCTCATGTAGAATGTAAAAAGTACATGAAAAATAAAAACAAGTACAGTTGTCTAAAAAATAAATTTAAACAAAAAATATAGAAATGGATGTAGTTTTCCAAAAAAATGGAGTTACAAAAATGGAAATTTGCAAATAAACCAAGGAAATTATATAAATTTAAAACAATGGTGTAAAGAAAGATAATCTATAGTCACTCAAACATACTATTTTATTTTAAAGATAGATAAAACCAAAATAATGTAGTGATATCATGTTTTTAAGATGTGAATAAGAGGGAATATAGAAGTGAAAAAATATATTTAGAATCAAACTTACCTATCAAAGAGGAAATGAATTGGGTGGTTAGGGAAATGTAGGAAAAATAAAGGTAGAAAAACTATTTATCAAAGTCAAGACACTTAAATTAACTTTGTAAAAATAAGAGGACTATTGACATTAAGGAATATAAATAAATTTTACTAACTACACAAATATTAGGTCACCAAATGAATGATGAGTATCATCCCATGAAGTTTATATGTATGAAAATTAAAATGGACATACCTTCCCATAACATGTTTCCCATTCCTCAGGACCCCTTACAGAGTCATCAGTCTACTATGAATATTGGTTACTTGCATGAAAAAATAGGTATCACCATAGATTAATTTTTATTATCCTACACTAATATATTGGTCTAATGTACCCCAATGGACCTCATCTCTATAATCAGGTTAACTGTGGAGTTTGAGCTTAAACTGGGGATATGATGTGTTTTATGAATAATGTATTTTGGTGTGATTTTAAATTTTGAATTTTTATATTTCTTGTAGATCATTGACTTTTATTTTAAATGATTTAAATTTTAAATTTTGATGGATTTTTATATTCCTCCTCTATATGGATTCAAAGAACCAAACATGCATGCTAAAAATGACTATCATTTGAAAACTTTGGACTTGGTTGCTAAGAAAGATAACTTAGATAACATGGTATCTTAGAGTCTTGTTTATTCATGTGAAATAAAAGTGTTATCTTGAATTTAACCTTATTTTATCCAAAATGGAATGAAAGGAAAATAAATCAAGGAGAATGAACATGAAACAATTTAAATTAATTAAAATTGTGAAAAATGTGACAAAGGTGAAAAGGGATACAGTGATAGGTAAATATGATTCTTTATCATAATAATGTTTTTAAGTGTAGGTAAAAATGTTAACATGGTTTTGTGCAATTTTTAGCCATAAAATAAATAAAAAACATAGCTAAGAATATGGGATCACAGACTTGTAACCATTTTTTAACATTCTAGAAAAAGAACATTCAGTTTAATAAAGGTTTTTTAAGAATAAAATTGTGATTTTATGAGGAAAGCATAGTCTTATCCATGTTATCACACTATAAATTATAAAATATAAAATCCAAGAGCATGAAACAAAGGCAAAAATGGTATTTATGGGGAAGCCTGGACCTATCTGTGGTCTTAAACTATAACTCATAAAAGTTAAAATCAAAAGAGTAAACAAAGTATGCAAAAATAAAGTGTTGGAAATGGTATTTGTGAGGAGTTCTTGGTCTTATCCATGTTCTTACACTATAACTCATAAAATAAAAACTTAAGAGGGTGAAAAAAACATTAAAAAATAACAATTTTGATAGAGGCAAAGGGAATTCATGAGGAAGACTGGGTCCTATCCATGATATTATAATGAAATTCATGAGAAAATTAAACCAAAGGACCAAGAAAAGGAACTAAGGTTTGTGGAAACATAACACTACTGCATAGGGTGAGATCCATGTAGAAATAATACAAAAAGTGTTAGTAGGATATCATATAAAAATGTGATAAGAAGGGATAGATCTAGGGAAAACATTTATTTAAGAATTTTGCATTAGTGGGTTCCTTGAAAACATGGCCTTTATTAGTTTAGAGGCAATAGGTGTTAGGACCAAGAATATGTTTCACTAGATAAGTTTCTTAGCATTTTTGGGCATATTTTACTTATGTATCATGGATATAGTCTAATTTAAGGACTATATCAACAACATTGAAAGTGCAAACTTTAACCTTTTTGTTATGTTGTTTGATGATACGAGCCTTGTATTGTTGATTATGGTATAGAGTGGATAAATAGTGTTCATCAAGAATATCAAGGGTCTGAAGGTGAGATTTATGTGATTCCTCATTAGTAATGATAATGTGAATATATATACATAAGGATGGAAGTTAAAATTCTAATGGTAATATGGACTTAGAACCATAGACTATGTATAATGGTGTTACCCATGTGGCAGTACAAATGCTAATATGATAGGTCCAAAGTGCAAGATATAAATGAATATGTCAATCTGTACGAGTTTCATAGATGGTTTTTTGGTGGATTTTATTTATAATTTTATTAGTGGCCTCAGCTTGGACATTTCATTATGGATGATAATATCTAAAAAAATTGTGGGATATTTTGAATTTAGCACATAACTACTTTATGTCGTTATTATTAAAATTACTGCCATTATAAAAAATGATAGTATTTAAAACTCCAAAATGAGAAATTATTTGGTTAAGGATAAATTTTGAGATATTAGTTCCATTGATATTGATAAGAGGCATATCTTCAACCCATTTGGTAAAATATTCAGCAATTATGATAATAAAGACATGCCCATTTTGTGACCTAGGTAGTTTTCCAATGAGATCTAAGCCCCACATGGAAAATCGCCAAAGAGATTCCAAAATTTGGGGATTGTATGGTGGTGAATGAATTACATAATCATTAATTTGGTAAGTATTACCCTTTTTAGATAAATTGATAGCATCCTTTTTTAGAGTAGGCAAAAAGTAACCCATACATGGGCATTTGCATTTTGTAGCATATACGCTATAGTGACCAACACAAATTACCCAATGTGTTTGTTCAAGAAGAAGAGGGACCTTTTATTTCATTACATATTGGAGTAAGGTACCATAAATATTTTTATAATAAAGGGTGTCATATCAAAAGACATTTAAACTCTTGTTTGTGGATTCTCATCTTTTCATAAGAATCTATTTTTGAAGGATAAGTTTGATGTTTGAGAAATTATATAATGTATTTATACCATGGTTTTTATCAAATGATGAAAACCTAAATATGATGATAATTGAATCTTGTAGTTGGGTAGAATATGGGTAATTTCTTATTTGGATAAGAAATCGGGAATCACTAAGATCTTGGTGTAGATGAAATAAGGATGTTAAAGAATCAAGAAAGTCAATGATAGAGTTTTGATCTCTTGAAATGGTCTTAATGGTAAAATAGGAAAAATCTTTGGTGAGTTCAATGGCCATTTGATGATAATAAATAATATTTTCACTTTTACATTGATAATCACCAATAAAATAATGGTAGATGAGTTGGGAGTCACCCAAATCATGTAGATATGGAATACCTAAGTCAAAGGTTGATATCATGCTTAAGATTAACACTTCATATTTTTCCATGTTATTAGTAACATAAAAAGTGATATAGAATACAAAATATATTATATAAACATGAGGAATAGTTATAATATAACCTACCCTAGCTCCTTGAATACATTTTGCACCATCAAAGTGTAGGGTCTAAGTGTCTTTATGCAAATCGATGGTGATAATGGGAAGTCCTTAGATAACTAATTTTTATTTAGTAATATTTGTAATGACATATGTATATTATTTATTACTTGATTCTAAATCAACACTAAAGTTATGAAGTTAATCTTTAAGAGAGATAACTTGATTGAGACCTTCAATATAGAGAATATTATCATTAAGGAGACATCTTGAAGATGATTCATAGCAAGTATGGGTGCCTCTACAAGTTGGTCATCAATGAATTAACATTTACATATTTTTGAATTATGATGTGAAGGATAAATTCCATTAAGATAACCATCCACTTTCCAATTCTATCTCTAGGTAGAAAGGCTTTGGAGAAAAAGTGACGAAGTAGTTTAGAATGAACTATGGCATAGGTTACTTGCTATATCATGTAGTGATGAAGATTTTTAGTTGTGAAATAAATATAAAGGTAACCAAATTATACTTTGTCATAACATCTTTTTTAATTGATGAGGCCTCGAATAATATAGTAAATAAAATAATCTCTTATAGTATCATATTGTTGGTCAAATAAGGTATAGAAGAAGTATACAAAATCAAAGTATGATCATTAGAGGGTGGATGAAGGGTAAGGAAAATGGAGAAATGGTTCTTTCATGTTTTCAAATTCCTTTTGATAAGGAGAGATCCATTATAAAGCATTACCTTTGTTAATAAGGAAAATAATAAAATATATGTGATAAGTCATTTTGTGGATGAATTATCAAATTTACCCAAGCTTGTTGAGGTAAGTATGAATGTATGGAATGGAGTGAGGAATAGGAATGTTTACTATATCATTGACTTTAGTGAGAAGAGAGACTAATAAGCCCAATAATTTACCAGATGTAATGCCAAAAACACATTTTTAGGGGTTGAGTTTGCATTTGTATTTAATGAGTCAATCAAAGATTATGGTTAAATGAGAAATATGGGTTTTATGACTTTTAGATCTGGAAATGAGATCATCCACATATGTTTCCATAATATTATGTATAAGTTCATGAAAAATGTGGGTCGTATATTGATGATAGGTAGCTCTAGCATTTTTAAGGTTGAATGGAATCTTAACATAGTAATGTGTGCCCATTCTATGGTGAATTTTTTTTGATGTTAGTCATTTGGGGTGATATGAATTTTATTGTAGCCTAAAAAAACCATCCATGAGGGACAACATTTCATATCCATTATTTTAATAAAATATAACATCTATCAAAGGTAATGGAAAGTTATCCTTAGGACAAGTGAGGTTGAGATTATGGAATTCGATGCAGATGTGAATAACCATAGTAACTTTTTTATGAATGGGAATAATATATTACACCCATTTGAAATAATCCATAGGTTTAATAAACCATATATATAATAATTTAATAATTTATTTATGGCATAGGGTGGAAACTTTGGGAGTAATTTTTTGCTAGTTTTGTAGAATGGGTTTGGCATTGGGGTATGTTATTATGTTGTGCATAATGATACTAGGATCAATACAATACATATCCTCATATGACCAATACATTTTATCATAATATCTATCAAATAATAGACTAAAGTTATCATGATCAGTCGGTATGAGTTTTATAAAAACCATTATAGGTCGAGGACATGAGAGTGTGCCATATTCTATTCTTGTGGTTTCCTCGATAAGCATATAATTTCCATCTTGAAAATGATTTTGTGAGTTGGGAAGAGAGGAAATGAGATTGGTTTTAGGATCAATTCTAAAAATGAAGGTGTTAAAATGAGGGTCCTTTCACTTACAATTCAAAATTTTATGATGTTACCAAAGAAGTTAAGGTTCTTTAGCATGAATAATTCAAGGATGGCTTCATCACTAAGTAATGGAGGTAGAGGTACATAATATTCCACATCTACTTCAAGATCAATGATTTTTTTACCATGTAAATCATATTTAGAATGTATCTATCATACATTTGTGGATTTGGAATCAAAAGTGATCTTGAGATTAGGTTGAGCTCTAGAAGAAGGTTGATTATATTCAATTGGTTTGAAAAATAGGTGTATATTTGGAATCATTGATAGGCATAGCATCTGATAGAGTATCTGGTGGGATAGGAAGTATAGAAGGTTCCAAAAAATCTAAATTTTTAAGTGATAAGGTTATTTCAATCATCTAAGGATTATCAATAAGTAGGGAATTTATTTGAGGTACATGGCCTTCAGGTTCTAACTCAATATCCATGGAAATAATATTAACATCAAAATTAAATCATGTATTTTAGCTAAGGTTTTCTAATAATGTTGAACATCCAAGTCTCTTGATGGATCTTGGGCTATAATGTAGTTATCATCATATTAGGTGGGAGAAATAGTACGTGTGTTTGTCTATAAAAGAACTTCTAAAGGTGAGACACCTAGATCACTAAATTTATGAGGTGACATGCTTAAAGGGTCTTGAAATAATTTGGACACTCAATAATCATTGAAAGTTATATCAGGTTTTATATAAGTTGTTTCATATCCATTATATGGAGGAGGGAAATTAATTATTTCATTGATAAGAGGGATGGTAAGATCATAGGTAATAAAGAATGAATAAGCCACTATAAAATGTAATGAGGTAGCTTGGTAGTATTGCATGTTATTTAAAAATCATTTGGCTTATCATCATCAAAATTGTCAAGAGTGACTTATAAGTCTGGACTCATATTGATGATTTCAAGTAAAGGTGTACTATTAACTTTTGGAATAGTGGGAATCTAATACTGAGATTTAGGATTGGGAAGCTGAATACTTCATGGGTTAGGATCAACATCATGTTTATATCATTTTCTACTATGAATAAACTTGATACATTAGATTTTGGAAGAGACAATATCTATCATATGATGAAACCACGGGTGTCTTAGGAGTATATTATAAGTCAATGGTAAATCAATAATAATAATCTTAGTACATATAATTTTGTGTCCAATAGTAAGAGGGATCTACATATAACCAATCATATTTTGATTTTTCTTGTCTAATCCATGACATGTTAAATGGGTTTAGCTTTAGATGATCTTTCTTATGTCTGAGTTGTTGAATGAGCCAAAGATATGTCACATTAATTCTTGACCCTTATTATATTAATAATTTAGAGTGAGGGTGGTATTAATGGCTATTTTGATAAAGAGAGGTGGATCATCAACTCAAAAGAGAATCTTATCACTGATCATGTATTATTTAAGGAACTCTATGGAAGGTTTTGAATAAGGATAAATGGTTTCAATGGTATGAACTTCTATTGGTTGAGGTGTTAGGTTGTGGAGCTAAAAGCTTCACTGATGCAGACATGGAGGAGGTTGCTGAGAGGTTGTTGAGTTGCAAAGAAATTGATGTCAGTTTGATCAACTGACATTGGTCATATACAATGAGAAGAGAAACCAACATCGGTCAGGGATTAGCTGACGTCGGTCACCTCCAGGCAGATAGGGACCGACGTCGGTCACCTGTGCGGTTCCAAAACTACTAGTTGACGAATAGTTAGTTAACAAACTAGTTGTTTGCATGTCAAAGGCTAATTTTAGACATGAGCTACAAATATAATTATTGTAATTAGATGTCTAATTATTGTTTGCATGAGATTTATATAATAGACTCATGGGCTGTATTGTAATTTGTGCTAGTTTAGAGTTGAGCTTGGTTAGCTCCTTCTGTGTGTGAAGAGAGCAAGGGTAGCTCCTCCTAGTTCCACAGTAGTGCCAAGTGTGGGTATTGGTTTGGAAAATCAGAAGTGTTATTCATGTATGTAGGATCTTGGTTGGCAGGTGTGCAAGGCCACATTTGGAGATCTACATGGGGTGTGTGTATGCGAGGTCAAAGGAGATCTACAAGTGGCAGTAGGATCAAAGGTGACAGCAACACATCAAAGATCAAATAGAGGAAGGCAAGGTAGATCCTTCCAATTGTAAGAACAGGTTGACCTACAGGTGTATGTGTGTGCGAGGTCTAGGTTTGTAGGTGTGCAGAACTAGATTGATTTATAGGTGTGCAAGATCAGGGAGGTCAGCAACACAACAGGGATTGCAAGATCATGGAGAAGTTCTACATGGTAAGTAAGATCATTTGAGTTGTAGGTTTTTTCAAGTTCATGGGAGATCTACTTGGAGTATGTGGAGTACTCAGTTGAGTATGTGTGTATACTCATTATACTGGTAATATTGTTGTTGACTGGTTGACTGGCATGTTGTTACTGGCTGGTGGACGTGAACACCAACTCTATGCTTGAGTTATGTGTTAGGACCATAAGAGAGAGAGTGAGCTCTTAAAGAGATTTACTGTTTATGCCTTAGAGGTGTGGGAGCCCTAGAGGTGTGTAAGGAAGAATACTGTGGCATCTTCTTTGTTGTATTTCCTTCTGAAAGAGTATTAATATAATTGGGTATTGTCTCTCATATTCTATGTTGTTTCTAAATTCTAGTTACTTATTGCTTCTAGTTAAATTCTGCATATTTAGTTGCTTGCTTGGTAATCAATGGTGCTTCCTTGGTCCTAATAGTGGAGTTAGAGCATGTTTGTTGTTCTAGATTCTTGACAAGTGGTATCAGAGCTAAGGTTGTAGGGAGTAGGTTTATGTTTAGTTATAGGTCACTCTCAGGGGTTTCTGATTGAGTGGGAGTATAGTAATGATAGAAGAAAGTACACTAAGAATGGAGGAATTCAAAGGCATGAATGGTCAATTACGGTGTTATGGAAAGAAAAAGCAGGTAAAGAAATATTATTGGTTGGTAGCAGATCAACATGAAGGAACTGAAGATGCAGATGTTGCAAGTGTTGTTGCACAAGATGCTCTAGGATGTTTCTTAGATAAAGTATAATCTTGTTTTATAGATTCTATTGCCTCTTTCCATGCAGCCCCAAATAGAGGGGTTGGTGAGCCTTGTCATAGTATTGGCAAAGGGGAAGTGTGGCTGAAAGTGCAGACGGCCAACACATGGGTGTTGAAGGAGGTCATGCAGGTCCCAGTCTTGAAGATGTAGCCAATTTCTTTAGGAAAGTTGGGTGATGAGAGATGCACAGGAACTCTCACAGTGGATTATTGGAATGTTACCAAGGATGCACTTGAATTAGCATGTGGTAAGAAAGTAGGTACTCTTTATCTACTTGTTTGTATTACTGATTCCACTTCTATTGTACAGGTGTGGCTTTGTAGGCTTAGTCACATAAGTGAGAAGGGAATTGATGTTCTTAAGACAAATGGTAAGAGTTTAGCTTTGGAGAGCATAGACTGAGATTTCTGTAAGCAGTGGGATGCTACAAGAAAGGATTAGATTTATTACAGGAAAAGGAAGACTAATGTATTTGATAAAATTAAGAACTAGAAAGCCTTGGTGTTCTTGGAGAAGATGATAGATAGAGATTAGTGGATGTGGCTGAGTAACTCTGAGTAGGGTAGTTTAGACATGGGTATGATTCAAAGAAAGCTTGCGGGTAAAAAGTCATCACTCACAGGCAAACACAGGTACCGGCATCAGTCATAGGTAATCAACATCAAACAGATAGGTACCGACGTCAGTCATGTGTAGACCAAAGGAGTCAGTGGTGTCGGGTAGGTGGAGACCGACATCAGTAGGATAACTAGCATCAGCGACATGGACAGTTGCATGGAACCAACATCGGTCAGATGTAAACTATGTGGTGATTGAGGTCGGTCATTGGAATAGATTTTAGGTAGACAGCAAGCTATCAAGGAGTCTCAAATGCCCATATGGAGGACTAAAAGGGTAAGTAAGCCTCAAATTCATTTTTCCTCTACTTTATACTCATTTCTCACTGTAGAGTAGGAAGGATCTAGGAAACAGTAGGAGCATGGCATGAACAGGATGCAAAACCAAATGGGAGATTTGGTAGGGTTGCCAGCTGGTATGAAAGCACTGAGAGAAGAATGGATTCTTTGGTTAAAGAATAGAGAGAATGGATACGTGAGATAGAAGGCCAGGTTATATGGTCTTGAGGAAGCTTCAAGATAGTGGTACAGGGTTTGACAGGTGGATGACAAAGCAGGGCTTTAGTCAATGTCAGTGTAACCATTATGTTTGTCTTACCAGGTGGATGATGGTTGCGACATTATCTTGTTACTGTATGTGGATGGTATGCTTGATGTAGGTTCAAACATACAGGGTTTTGTTGAGCTAAAGGTAAGGTTAGTTCAATGGTTTGCCATGAAGGATTTGGGAGCAGTGAAATTCTTTGGCATGAGTATCCTAGAGATAGGGAAGATCACATGTTGATGTTGTCACAGGATGATTGTGTGAAGGTAGTGCAGGATGCAGAATAGGGCAGCACACCTATGGATGGACAGTTCACAGAACAGGGTCCCCAATCACATGATGAGGTTGAGTACATGTGTACTCCCTAAGTTTGCCCAAGCAGTGGGTGATGTCAAAAAGTTTGTAGTTAATCCAGGAAGGAAGCACTGGAAAGTGGTTCAGTGGGTTCTCAGGTATCTAAGAGGGACCAGCAGCAAGGATTCATGCTATGCAGGGTCAAGTACTTTAGATATGGCAGGTTACTTAGATGATAGGTGTTACACCATAGGTTTTGTGGTGGTTGGTCTTCAAGGTTGAGATTGAAGAGGGATACAAGCCAAAAAACAAATTAGACGGTGTACAGGTATAGGTACAGTGCTACTATTTATCTCCAAGTGGGAGATTGTTAGGTTGTGGAGCTAAAAGCTTCACTGATGCAGACATGGAGGAGGTTGCTGAGAGGTTTTTGAGTTATAGAGAAATTGACGTCAGTCATATATAGTGAGAAAAGCAATAGATGTCGGTCAGGGATTGGCCGGTGTTGGTCACCTCCAGGCAGACAGGGACTGACGTTAGTCGCCTGTGTGGTTTTAGAACTGCTAGTTAATGAACAATTAGTTAACGAACCAGTTGTTTGCATGTCAAAGGCCAATTTTAGACTTGAGCTATGGATCTAATCATTGTAATTAGATGTCTAATTATTATTTTCATGAGATCTATATAATAGACTCATGTGTTATATTGTAATTTGTGCTAGTTTAGAGTTGAGCTTGGTTAGCTCCTTCTGTGTGTGAAGAGAGCAAGGGTAGCTCCTCCTAGTTCCATAGTAGTGCCAAGTGTGGGTGCCAGTTTGGAGAATCAGAAGGGTTCTTCATGTATGTATGATCTTGGTTGGTAGGTGTGTAAGGCCATGTTTGGAGATCTACATGGTGTGTGTGTATGCGAGGTCAAAGGAGATCTATAGGTGGCAGCAAGATCAAAGGTGACAGCAACACATCAAAGAGATAATAGAGGAAGGCAAGGTAGATCCTTCTAATTGTAAGAACATGTTGATCTGTAGGTGTATGTGTGTGTGAGATCTAGGTTTGTAGGTGTGCATAACTAGATTTATTTGTAGGTGTGCAAGATCAGGGAGGTCAGTAACACAACAGGAATTTCAAGATCAAGGAGAAGTTCTACATGGTAAGTAAGATCATTTGAGTTGTAAGTTGTTACAAGTTCATTGGAGATATACTTGGATTACATGGATTACTCGATTGAGTATGTGTGTATACTCGATGTACTGGTAGTATTATTGCTAACTGGTTGATTGGCGGTGTTGTTACTGGCTGGTGGAGGTGAACACCAACTCTATGCTTGAGTTGTGTGTTGGGACCGTAAGAGAGAGAGTGAGATCTTGAAGAGATTTACTGTTTATGCCCTAGAGGTGTGGGAGCCCTAGAGGTGTGTAAGGAAGAAGACTGTGGCATCTTCTTTATTGTATTTCCTTCTGGAAGAGTATTAATATAATTGGGTATTGTCTCTCATATTCTGTGTTGTTTCTAAATTCTAGTTACTTATTGCTTTTTGTTAAATTTCACATATTTAGTTGCTTGCTTGGTAATCAATGGTGCTTCCTCAGTCCTAACAGTGGAGTCAGAGCATGTTTGTGGTTCTAGATTCCTAACATGAGGCTTGTGAGAAGGTTATTCCACTTATAAGTAGTATGGTTCTTTTTTTTATTGGAATTGTTGCATTAGGAATTTATGATGATAGGTATAAGTGCAAACTAAATATATGAGAGGAAATTTTAAAGGCATAGAGTTGACTTCCTCTAAGAAGTTCCAATGGTAATTAGAGTTAACCAAGTCAAAGTTGATAAATAGACGGAGGAAAAATATTGATACTTTTATTTAATTTATATGTTGGTTTTTAAGTATGTTTTATCCCTCAGGGATGCTAAACCCATCATATAATTTGACTAGTCGCTAACAGGCCTAATGGTGCAAAGAGTGAGAAACCCATGCATAAGTGAGAAGTTAATTAGGGATATGCTATCATGGATTATGAATGAATAAAATTACATAGAGGTAGTTTTATGTACATTTAATATATTATAATTCTTTATATAAATTTTGGAGGTTAGTGAAAATGATGAAAATGCTTCTCATAATTTGACCTATTTGTTATAGATGAGATAGTGAAGGTGTAAGGTTATGAGTTTGGTCTTTAAGACCAATGTTTCCATATGAAAAGGATATATTTATATCTAATAATGATATAATTATATCATATGATCATAAAAATTCATCAATATTTTTTTAAGTGGTCATACATGTGTTGACGGTCAAAATCACCAAGAGTGTTCTTCAAGGCAGACTGGCAGTTCTAGGTAAGCAAGTAACAATGATGAGTTTTAGAACCTATGCCATGAGTTGATGTATCTAATGGACATGTTTTTGTTTATCTTGAAATTTAACTACATATACATGCTTTTAATAATATTTTAATTTAGTGTAATATGTTGTAACATTGAAGCCAAGATAGCTTATCTAGTTGAGTAAGGTTTGAGAGAGAGAAACTCAACAAATTGGTCTGTAAGACTAGTAATTGCCATTAGATATTTTTATCTCTTTATTGGAGGTTTTTTTGAGTATGTTTTAGGATATTTTTAGTACATTATAATTACTTAATTTTTTTCATTAAAGTGTCACAATTTCAAGTTTTTATGACTATGTTTTGAGGCTAGTTGGTAGTTCTAAGTGGGCAACTTGTAGCAAAGGCTTTGATTCCTTTTTCCCTAAGTTTTTAAGTATAAAAAATATGGTGATGACCCTAATTTCATGTATATTATGTATGTATTATTTTTTCCTTATTTTTTTGGTAAAATTATGTTTTTACTTTAGTTGTTCAAGATAGACTTTCTGGGTATGCACAAACTTAATTGTGAATAGTGTTAATGGCATGATTTAAGTTGTGATTAGAGATAAAAGGTGTCATAATATTATAATTATTATTTTTTATGGAATGCTATATAATAATTCCATATATATTTATTTAAATTAATATAATGAAGGAAAATAATAACGTATCCTAAGAAGCCCTAATAGGACTAGGTCTCCATAGGACCTAAAGGTAAGATAAGGTCTAATTGAGGTAGATCAGACCTAAAAGGACTAAAATCACATTTTATCCATGTATATGATATTTTATAAGATAAATTTCATGTATTACCTAATAAGGTAATGGTGGTTAGTCAACTAAGAAGGATATGAACAAGAGACTTATATAAACACTAGTCCATTTTAGGCCTATTAGTTGGAATAGAGAGAAAGTGAATAGAATAAAATATTATAGAGTATAAGAAAGTCTTGTACATAATAATAGGATTGTATAGGATCAATGATTAACATTTTATATAGGTTTTATGCATGAATAATAAGGTCAAATGACCTAATAAAGTCAATAAGAGGACTACTTGAGTGAAGAAGCCTAGAAGGAAGTTTGAGAGGGATAAAAGAGAGAGAAGGCATGAAGAAGGGGATCATCATATATTGTATGATGAAAAAAGTGTTATAAATGTGATCAAGGGTTTCATGTGTATGATTTGGTGTTAATTAATCTATGTGTTTGGTTCCTCCTTGCAAGTTGGTGCTTGCTAAAGCCTAGCTAAGTTGGTGCTTAACTAGTTGGAGTTGGTGCTCCATGTGAAGTTGGTGCTTCACTAAAGTTGGTGTTTGTCTTATAAGAATATAATTCATTTGTAGATATAAATTTTTTTCATCCCATTAATGGTTTCCCATATTTAAATTGTGTTATATTGTGTTCTTATGTTTCATACATATGTGGATGGTTGCTTAGTCATTATTTGATTTGCATGCTTGAGTGAATGTTCAAGATTTATTAAGTAAGAAAGGTTTTAAAGACTAATTCACCCCCCTTATTAGTCATATTTACTTTTAAAAAAATTATTATATCTTGGTACCTTTAATTATGTGTAAAATCTTAAAGGATATCTTAGAATCAAGGATGGCTAGTCAACAAGCTCAAGGTGGTTTTTCTACCAATAAGGCTACATTATTCAATGGATGTAATTATGACTTTTATAATGTCAGTATGAAGATATTTTTGATGTCTCAAGGTCATGATATTTCATATTATAATAAGGTATTGTAGACCATCATATGAGTGTAAATTATTAGTGATGAACATTTGATAGAGGTTTTGTCCATGACTATCAAGGTCAAATACCTAATCAAGTCAAAAAGAGGACTAGTTGAGCAAAAAAGTCTAGAAGGCAGTTTGAGAGGGATAAAAGAGAGAGAAGAGTTAAATAATGAGATAATAATATATTTTATGAGAAACAAATGTTATTAAAGTTGATTGATGGTTTTAGGTGGTTTAGTTGGTGTTGAGTCATTTAGAGGTTGGTTCCTCATTTCAAGTTGGTGTTTGCTAAAGCCTAGTTGAGTTGGTACTAAGATAGTTAGGGCTGGTGCTCCATGTAAAGTTGGTTATTTACTAAATTTAGTGTTTATATTATAATAATGTATTAAATTTTTATATATCAGTGGGTTTTTATCCCTTTGAGGGTTTCCCACATATAATTTGTCTTATTTTATGTTCTTATGTTTCATGCATATGTGGATGGTTACTTAGTCATTATTTGATCTACATGTTTGAGTGAATGTTAATGATTTATTAAGTAATAAATGTTTTAAATAATAATTAACCCCATAATATTCTTAATTTAAACATTTTTTTATCAGATCATGTTCATTTGAATTAGGTATAAAAGCCTAAAGGAAATCCTAGAAGCAAGGATGACTAGTTAGTAAGCTCAAGATAGTTTCTCTACCAGTAATAATAAATTATTAAATAGATATATTTATGAATTTTATAATGTTAGGATGAATATATATTTGATGTCTCAAGGTGATGATATTTGGAAGTTAGTTGTGGATGGATATAGTATTCTTCTAGTTCCACCAACTGATGTAATATATAGGAAGTCTAGTGAAAACAACTCCAAGGAAGTGAATGCCATTCTTTGTGGGCAATCAGAGGTATAGATTATGAAGGTGATACATCATGTATCAACAAAAGTGATATGGTAAAAATTTAATACCATTTATGAAGGATACACCAAGGTAAAGATGGTCAAGTTGTAGAACCACAAGAGATAGTTTGAAATTTTGGAGATGAATGAAGATGAAACAATTGCATCTTACTAGTTGAAGGTTGATGAAGTTGTCAATGTCATTAGAGGATTAGGATAATAGGTTAAATAATATATAGTGGTTCAAATTTTTTTAAGATTACTAACTACTAAGTTTGAATATAAGGTATCTATAGTGGAAGAGATGCAAGATTTGGACAAGCTAGAGATGGATGGGCTTCATGGTATGTTGACTACTTATGAGATGAGAACAAATGAAAGAATACCTCCCAAGAAGGAGGAAAATTTCAAAGTTGAAAAAAATTCAAAATTAAATAAGGTCAATGATGGGGAATGTTTAGATGTTGATGATGATCCATTCATATCCATGTGTGAAATAAAGTTGAGGTTTGGATCTGGTAAGTATAAGGGTAATTTTCCCTTAAAATGCTTCAACTATGGTAAGATTGGTCACTTTTAATCTAATTTTCATAAAAAAGGATAATATTAAACATGAAGAGCATGATTAAAATCATGGAGATGACAAGAAGGCCCATAAGATTGACAAAAACAAGGAGTTTAGATAGTACAAAGGTAAGAAAGGAACTTTCAAGAAAAATAACTTCTATACTAAAGAATATAACTCTTCTGATGTAAGTGACTCAAGTGCATTTGATAATGATGATGGAAATAATAAACCTAAAAATGAAAATAATGAAATCTTATTCATGGCCATATAATCAGATAATGAGGGTTTCTAAAATGGGAAAGCCCTTATGGTTGATGTACAATCAAATGAAGAAGAAGTTGAAGTGAATTTTGAGGAGGAATTGGTAAGTGCCGTAGAGGATTTGAAGTTATAAAGGAGAAGGAATCACAAACTAAGATAATTAGTTAAGGACTATAAGGATAAGATTGGTTTTTTTGATGAGAGACTGAGTAATACTTCTAAGGAGTATGATGATATCATCAATCAAATTAAATTAAAAATGGATATAGTCAATGTAAACATAAATACTAAAGAGGAATAATGAAACATGTATGAAACTAAAGTGGAATCCTTGAAATCTAAGTTGGATCAAGAATATATCAAGGTAAAGACCTTTTTGAAGTTTGAAAAGATCACTAAGGTTCTAGATGACATCTTGAGTAGTCAGAATTCTGTAAGTGATAACATAGGTCTTGGTTTCAAAAAAGATCAAAAAGTGGAAGCTCATGTCAAAGACAAGCTTGTTAAAGAAAACAAGGTCAAAATGATAATACCTATAAAATTGCCTAATGATATGAGGTATTATATTTAATTCAATGGTTAATATTTTATATGAAGTCAGTTTGGTCATAAAGTAAGAGAGTGTAGAAAACCCTCCAAGAATGAGTAGTCATGGGATTATAGAAGGAGTTACAATTCACAATAGCCAATAAGTATGTATGAGGTTATTCTATATCATTTTCATAATGTAAGACATATCGAAATATTTTATCATAAAATTTTTATAAGGTCATCAAGTCACCATAGGAGGTTTGAAGCCCCTAAAGTGCAAGAAAGAAGGCAAATGAATGTATAGAAACCATAGATGGTAAATATTAATATTGATCAATATACAAGATAAAATGGACTATTTTATATGGTAAAAAATGATTTAGATGTGAATTATAATAAGGAATGTCTATTATCATCTCTATTGATGTTTAAATGGTTGATGAAGAGGTAAAGTCTAAGAAGCAAATCAAGCCTAATAGAATACTAAAAGATATTCAATCTTGTGAGAGCATGGAGATTTGGGAATATCTTAAAATTGTGTTGTTTTAAAATTTATGAAAAGATTTTAATCCATTAGGATTCATGGATAAATTATTTATATAGTAGAAGCATAATGTATGTTTGGTTTGAAGGGGAGTTATTCAGGTTATTCACTAAGCTTTATATGTGTTGAGAAGTGGTCTTGTGTTCTAAGTTCATTTGAAGGAGGTATGCATGCAGTAAGGGAGAGAATGTTTCTATAATAATTCAAATTCTATGTGTTCAATCCTATATTATAATAAGGTTTGGTTATATATGGTATTTAGTGCATGACCCTTTGTCATTAATGTCAAAGGGGTAAAAACGTTCAAGGGAAATTGACTGGATTTGGAAGAAAAGAGTGAATAGTTTGAAGAATGTTTTTCCATCAATGACAAAGGGCTATTTTGTTTAGAAGTTTTATCATTGATGTAAATATTGATGTCATTAAATTTCAATGTTGATGTAATTTATGTCAAGGTTGATGTCATTGATATCAAAGTGCATCTGGTAAAGATGCATGGTGAGTGGTCTATGTGACATAAGCTTGTGTGCTTGATGAAATAAGGAAGCCATGTGACTTGAGAGAATTTGAAGGTTAATTAATTTATATTTTTTTATATAGAATTATAAGGAAACTTGATGATTCTTATGAGGTTATTGACAAGGTTCAGGTCAAGGTAAGCACGTTTGAGTACTAGTATTTGAATACAAGGTGTCTTAAGAAGCTTAGTCATAACAAGTAGTCATATCATAAGTATGTGCATGGTGAACATAAATAATTGTGTAAAGAGGTATTAAATGGTTTGATTATCATGAAATTCATGTTATTAAGGCTTATAATCATCAAGGTGTATTTTAAGGTCAATTTTCAAGATTCAAGTGCTAGAGAGACTTAGTCATGACATTGATCATTACATGAAGAGATCTTGTGAGAAGATATGAGCTTGGTGGCCTAGTGATATGGATGATAATAGGCATAATATAATATATTATGTTTTTTGATCATGTATATGATGCATTGGATCCCTTAAAAGATTTTCAAGGTGAGCTTATATGGATAAGACCTTAAAGTCCAAATCTACAATTAGACTAGTTATAGACCCTACCTGATCTAATGAGGTGTTCTGAGGTGTTTTAAAGGCCTATGAAGGATGTAAACAATTTTTTGATAATAAGAGAGGTTTATTGAGTTTGTATATGAGGTGTTGAGATCTTAGATAGTGGTTATAAGGTTAGTTTCAAGGCCTAATGTGACTTGCAAGTCAAAGTCTAGAGAGCAAAGAGAGAGAGAGCATGGCCTAATGGGGTATGAGGTTATATTTCCAAGGAAATTATGGAAAATTGAGTGTTTTTATATGTATTTAATTTTTTTCAACTATTTTAACCAATTTTTACATCTAAATTTGAAGGTTAAGGAAATAAAAAGTGTTTTGAGGTCTCTCATGTATATAGATTGAAGGGTTCTAAACCTGACAAGAACATTCAAGTGTTTATTGGCATGTGTAACCTCTTCCTGGGAACCTAATATATTCATGGTATATGGGTAATTTTCCTATCTTAAATTTACAAGAATTGCTTTCTGGAATGAGGGGATATGCTTTATGAATGATCATTAAGACTAGAAGATGGTTTAAACCCTCAAAGAACCCTAATAGTGACCTGATATGTAAGAAGTTAAAAAGTTCTTATAATGGATTGTTATGGATATCAAATTTATTTTAAGTTATATTTAAATATTATAGTCACCTCTAGGTGTGACTGGTTTGTCAGGTGAGTGAGTAGATCTTAGAGGAAAGGCCTTGTTTCTTGAAGATTTAGTGTAGTAATTAGAGTTGACCAAGTAAAAGTTGTTAAATGGAGGAGTAAAAATCTTGAGAATTTTATTTAATGTCCATATTTTTTTTTGAGTAGGTTCCATCCTCAGGGGTGATAAACCCATCATATAATTTTACTAATTTTTAATAGGCCTATGGTGAAAATAGTGAGAAACCTAAGTAGAAGTTGATTAGGGATATGTTATCATGGATTAGGGATCAAACCAAGTGCATAGATGAATTTTTAAATACTTTTAAGACATTTTAATTATGGATATATTTTTTTGAGGTTAGTGAAAATGATGAAAATGTTGATCATAATTTAACCTATCTAGTACAGATGAGATGGTGAAGGTATAAGGTTATGAGACTGGTATACAAGACCAATATTTCCATATGACCATGATATATTTATAAATAATAATTGTATAATTAAATCATATGATAATTAAATTGATAATTGTTGAAGGTCAAAATCACCATGACTATTCTTCAAGGCAAACTAGCAATTCTGGGAAAGCAAGTAGCAACAATGAGTTTGAGACTTTATTTCATGAGTTTATGTATATAATGTACATGATTTTTTTTTGTAAATTTAATTAAATATCCATGATTTTCATAATCTTTAAGTTATCTTAATAGGTTGGAACATTGAAGCCAAGATGGCTTGTTTGGTTGAGTGAGGTCGAAGAGAGAAGCTCAATTAATTAGTTTTCAAGCCCAATAATTACCATTATATATTTTTATCTATTTATTTTATGTTGTTTTTATGATGTTTTAGGATATTTTTAAATAATTTTAAGCCCTTTATTTTTTTCATTCAGGCGTCATAAGTTTAAGTTTTTATGATTGTGTTTTGAGGCTAGTTGGTAATTCTAAGTGGGCTATTTATAGAGAAGGCTTTGAGTCCTTTTGCCTAAAATTTTTAAGTAAAAAACACATGGTGATTATCCTAAAGTAATTTATATTATGTATGTGTGATTTTTTTCCTTAGTTGTTTTTCAAAATTGTGTTTTTCTTCAGTTGTTCAAGATAGACTTTCTGAGTATGCACATGCCTAATTATGTATAGTGCTAATGGCATTCTTTAAGTGGTGATTAGAGATAAAAGGTGTCATAATATTAGAATTTTTATTTTTTAGTGTCATATGATATGTTAATTCCATATAATTTTTTAAAAATTGATCCAAGTAAGGGAAAGAGTAACATATCCTAAGAAGACCTAATAGGATTAGGTCACTATAAGACCTAAAGGTGAGATAAGGCCTAATTAAGGTAAGTTAGACCTAAATGGACTCAAAAAACATTTGACATGCACACACACACACACACACACACACACATGCACACACACGCGCACACACGCGCGCGCGCACACACACACACACACACACACACACACACACACACACACACACACACACACACACACACACACACACACACACACACACATGAGATTTATTAATATCAATTTCATGTCTAAAATAATAATTTAAGGGTGGTTTTATGACTAAGAAGGATATGAAACAGAGACTTGTATAAATACTAGGCAATTTTAGGCCTATTAATTGGAGTAGAGAGAAAGTGAACATAATAACATATTATAGAGTAGAATAATGTATTTTATAAATAATATGGGTGTATAGGATCAATTATTAACATTTTATATAGGTTTTATACATGAATATCAATGTCAAATGACCTAATCAATTCAAGAAGAGGACTAATTGAGTAAAGAAGCCTAGAAGGCAGTTTGAGAGGGATAAAAGAGAGAAAGAGATGAAAAAGGAGATAATCATCTATTTTATGGTTAAAAAAGTTTTATAAAGGTGATAAATTGTTTTATTTGGATTATTTGGAGTTGATTCATCTAGGGGGTTGGTGCCTCATTTCAAGTTGGTGCTTGTTAAAGCCTAGCTAAGTTGGTGCTTAACTAGTTGGAGTTGGTGCTCCATGTGAAGTTGGTACTTCACTAAAGTTGGTGTTTATATTATAGGAATGTATTAAATTTGAAGATATCAATGGTTTTTCATCCTATTTAGGGTTTAACATATATAAGTTATGTTATATTGTGTTATTATGTTTCATACATATGTGGATGGTTACTTAGTCATTATTTGATCTACATGATTGAGTGAATGTTCATGATCTATTAAGTAAGAAAGGTTTTAAATAATAAGTCATCCAACCTCTTATTCATATTTACTCCTAAAATTTGATATCATATCCTGGTACTTTGAGGTCGGTCTAAAATCCTAAAGGAAGTCCTATAAGCAAGGATGGTTAGTCAAGCTCAAGGTGGTTTCTCTACCAATAAGGCTGCATTATTCAATGGATGTAATTATGCCTTTTATAATGTCAGTATGAAGATATATTTGATGTATCAAGGTCATTATATTTTAGAGTATAATAAGTTATTATAGACCATCATAGGAGTGTATAGGATCAGTGATGAGCATTTGACAAAGGTTATGTGTATGACTATCAAGGTCAAATGACCTAATTAATTCCAGAAAAGGACTAGTTGAGCAAAGAATCCTAAAAGGTAGTTTAAGAGGGATAGAAGAGATAGAAGAGATAAATAATGAGATAATCATATATATTATGAGTAAAAAATTTCTCTAAAGGTGATCAATGGTTTTAGGTGTTTGAGTTGGTGCTAAGTCATCCATGGAATTGGTACCTCATTGCAAGTTGGTTTTTGCTAAAGCCTAGCTAAGTTGGTACTTAGTTAGGTGGGGTTAGTGATCCATGTGAATTTAATGCTTCACTAAATTTGGTGTTTATCTTATAATACTATAGTATATTTACATATATTATTGGGTTCTCATCCCTTTCAGGGTTTCTCACATATAAATTGCGTTATATTGTGATCTTATGTTTCATCATTTCATGCATATGTGGATGGTTACTTAGTCATTATTTGATCTACATGTTTGAGTGAATGTTCATGATTGCTTAAGTAAGAAAGGTTTTAAAGACTAATTTACCTCCTAGTCTTCTTGTTTAAAACATTTTTTTATCAAATCATGGTCTTTTGAAGCAGGTCTAAAAGCCTAAAGGAGATCCTAGAATCAATGATGACTACTCAACAAGTTCAAGGTGGTTTCTCTACCATTAAGGCTATATTATTTAATGAATATACTTTTGACTTTTATAAAATTAGGATGAATATATATTTTATGTATCAAGGTCATTATATTTGGTAGTCATTTTTGGATGGATATAGTGTTCTTCCTATTCTACCAACTGAAGCAATATATAAGAAGCCTAGTGAAAACAACTCCAAGGTAATGAATGCAATTATTTATGGCCCACCAGAGGTATATCTTATGAATTTAATGTACTATATATCATCTAAAGAGATATGGGATAAATTTAAGACCATCTATGAAGGAGACACTAAGGTGAATATGGTCAAGTTGTAGACCCATAGGAGATAGTTTGAAAGTCTGAAGATGAAACAATTGTATCTTACATATTGAAGGTTGATGAAGTTATCAATGTCATTAGAGGATTTGGAGAAGAGGTGAAATAATTTAAATTGGTTTAAAAAGTGTTGATATCACTAACTCCTAATTTTAAATCTAAGGTATCTACAATAGAGGAGATGCAAGATTTGGACAAGCTAGAAATGGATGGGCTTCATGGTATCTTGACTACTTATGAGATGATAAAAAATGAAGGAAAAAATCTCAAGAAGGAAGAAACTTTCAAATTTGGAAAAAATTCAAAAGTCAAGAAGGTCAAGGATGAGTAATGTTCAGATGTTGATGATGATAAAATCATAGCCATGTGTGAAATAAAGTTGAGGTTTGGATCTAGTAAATACAAGGGTAATTTTCCCTTAAAATGTTTTAATTATGGTAGGATTAGTCACTTTACATCTAATTGTCATTAAAAGGATAAGATTGATTATTAATAACATAATGAACATCATGAAGATGATAAGAAGGCCTATAATCCTAACAAAAATAATAAGTATTTCAAGAAGTATGAAGGTAAGAAAGGAACTTTCAATAATAATAGGAGATTCTATATTAAATAATATAACTATTCTGATGTAAGTGACTCAAGTGCATTTGATAATGATGTTGTTAGTAATGAACTTGAACATGACAATAATTAAACCTTATTTATGGCCATATAATTAGATAACGAGGGTTTCACAAATGAGAAATGCCTTATGGTTGATGTAGAATCAAATGAAGAAGTTGAGGTTAAACTTAAGGAAAATTGGTAAGTGCCCTATAGGATTTGCAATTACAAAGGAGAAGGAATAACAAAGTAAGATCATTAGTTAAGGACTATGAGGAGTATATTGGCTTGTTTAATGAGATACCAAGTAACACTTCCAAGGAACATGATGAGATAATCAATAAAATTGAAGCACAAAAGAACATAATCAATGCAAACCTAAAAACTAAGGAGGAAGAATGTAGTAGGTAAGAAACTAAATTATAATCCCTTAAAATTTAAGTTGGATCAAGAATCTAACAAGGTAAATACCTTTATGAATTTTTAAAAGAGCATGGAGGTTCTAGATGACATCTTGAGTAGTTATAAGTCTACAATTAATAAGATAGGTTTTAGTTTTAAAGAAGATCAAAAGGTGGAAGCTCATGTCAAAGATAAGGTTGTTGAAAACAAAAATGTTAAAATGAGAATACCTACAAAATATCCTAATGCTATGAGGTATACTAGTTCATTTAATGTTTACTATTTTGTGTGCAATCAATTTAATCATAGAGCAAGAGAGTTTAATAGACCCTCCAAGAATGAGTACTCATGGGATTATGGAAGGAGTCATAGTTCACATCAATTAAGATAAATGTATGAGGTGGTTTTCTAAAATTTTCATAATATAAGATGCATTTAAATATTCTATCATAACAAATTTATAAGGTCATCAAGTCAACACAGGAGGTTTGATTCCCCTAGAGTGCAACTAAGAAGGCAAATGAATGTATGGAAAAAATATAATAAAGATGAATCATGATCAATCTACAAGCTAAAATGGACTATTTTTTATGGTATAACATGCTTTATATGTGAAATCAAATCAATAATGTCTATTATTAGCTCATAGTGATGTTCAAATGGCTGATGAAGAGGCCAAGCGTAACGTGTAAGTCAAGCTTAATAGAATCCTAAAATATATTTAGTCTTGTAATAGAATGGATATATAGGAATATCCTAAACTTGTGTTTGTTATAGCTTTATGAAAATAGGTGAGTCTATTAGGCTTCATGGATACACTATTCAAACAATAAAAGCATGATGAATGTTTCATTTGAGGGGGAGTTATTCAAGTTCTTACCTAATCTTAATCTATGTTGAGAAGTGGTCTTATGTTCTAATTTAATTCGAAGGAGGTATGCATGAGTAAGGGGGAGAATGTCCCTGTAATACTTAACATTCTATGTGTTTAAGATTCTATTGCAATAATGTGTGTTTCCATATGGAAGTTAGTGTAGGACCCTTTATCATTAATGTCAAAGGGGGAAAAGTGTTCAAGAAGGGATATTGACCAAATTTAGGAGAAAAGAGTGATCAGTTTGAAGAATGTTTTACCATCAATGAAAAAGGGGGAGTTTGTTGAGAAGTGTTGTTATTGATGTCATTAATGTCAAGTTGCATCTGTTAAAGATGTATGGTGAGTGGTCTATGTGACATAAGTTTGTGTGCTTGATGAGACAAGGAAGCCATGTGACTTGAAAGAATTTGAAGGAAAATTAATGTCTCTATTTTGAGAGAGAATTTTAAGAAAACATAATGATTCTTCTGAGGTTGATGATAAGGTTCAGGTTAAGGTAAGCATGTTTGAGTACTAGTATTTGAATACAAGTTGTCTTAAGAAGCCTAGTCATAACAATCATAGTCATATCATGATAATGTGAATGGTGTACATAAATAAGTATGTATATAGGTATGACATGGTTTGAGATTCATGAAATTAATGTTATCAAGGTGTATAAGCATCACATAATGTTTCAAGGCTAGTTTTCAAGCTTGAAGTGCTTGAGAAGCTTAATCATGACATTAGTCATTACATGAAGAGACCTTGTGAGAAGATATGAGTCTGGTGTCCTAGTGATATGGATGCATAGAGGAATAATATATTATATAAATTTAATTGAGCATGAATATGATTCATTGGATAACTCAAGAGAGTTTCAAGGTGAGCCTATAGGGATTAGACCTTAAAGTCCAAATCTACAACTAGACTAGTTCTATAACCTACCTAATATAATGAGGTGTTGTTAATTCCTATAAATGATTTAAGCTAGTTTTTTATCATGAGAGAGGTTTTTTTAGTTTTTATATGAGGTTTTGAGTGCTTGGATAGTGGTTATAAGGTCAATTTTAAGGCCTAATGTGACTTGCAAGTCAAATCTTAGAGAGAAAAGATGAAGTGTGGCTTAATGGGGTATGAGGTTCTATTTATAAGGAAATTATGGATAGGTGATTTTTTTCATAGGTATTTCATGTCTTTTAAAATATTTTTACCAACTTTTAGGTTAAAATTTTAAGTTTAAGGCAAGAAAAAGTGTTTTGAGGTCTCTTGTGTGCATAGATTGAAGGGTTCTCAATCTGATAAGAACTTTCAAGTGTTCATTGGGAATGTCTAACTTATACATGGGAACCTAATATATTAATGGTATATGGATAAATTTCCTAGATAAAATTTCCAAGCATTGGTTTTTGGAATGAGGGGTTAAGCTTTATGAATGATCATTAAGACTAGAAGATGGTTTAAACCCTCAAAGAGTCGTAATAGTGACCTAATATGAAAGAAGTTATTCTAAATTTATTAGGAAGGATTGGTATGGATATTAAGTTTAATAGATATTTTATTAAAATCTCACAAGAACCTTTATGTTTTATTGGTTTTTTAGGTGAGTGAGTTGACCTTAGAGGAAAGGCCTGGTTTTTCAGCATTTTATTATAGTAATTAGAGTTGACCAAGTCAAAGTTGACAAATTAGTGGAGAAAGATTGAGACTTTTATTTAATGTCTATGGTGATTTTTTATTAGGTTATATTAATTATGGGTGATAAACCCATCATACAATTTAACTAGTCACTAACAAGCTTAATGATGCAAACAGTGAGAAACTCATGCATAAGTGAGAAGTTGATTAGGGATATGTTATCATGGATTAAGGATGAATCCAAGTGAATAGAGAAAATTTTGAAGACATTTAATACATTATCATTATAAATATAATTTTTGGATGTTTTAGGATCTTTTTAAATAAATTTAAGTCCTTGAGTGTGTTCATTCAGGTGTCATAAGTTCAAGTTTCCATGACTATGTTTTGAGGATAGTTAGTAATTATGAGTAGGCCAATTACAGAGAAGGATTTGACTCATTTTCCATAATTTTTTAAGTATAAAAAAAAAATTTACTATCTTAAGGTCATTTATATTATGTATGTGTGAGTTTTTGCTTTAGTTGTTTGTCAAAATTTTGTTTTTGCTTTAATTGTTCAAGATAGACTTTTTGGGTATGCATATGCCTAATTATGAATAGTGACAATGGCATGATTTAAGTTGTGAATAGAGATAAAAGGTTTCATGAGGTTATCATGGGTATATTTTATTAGAATACTATATGATCCTTCCATATGAAGTGTTTGAAAATCGTCCAAAGAAGGCAAAGAGTAACATATCCTAAATAGACCTAATAGGATTAGGTCTCCATGAGACCTTAAAGTGAGATAAGGCTTAAATGAGTTAGGTCAAACATAAAATAAGTAAAATAATGTTTTATACATGTATATGAGATGTACTAATATCCATTTCATTTCCAACCTAAGAAGGTAAGGGTGGTTGGTTGACTAAGAAGTATATGAACAAGAAACTTGTATAAATACTAGGTAATTTTAGGCCTATTAGTTGGAGTAGAGAGCAAGCAAATATAATAACATATTTTAGAGTATAATAATGTATTATATACCATTATTTGAGTGTATATTATTAATCATGAACATTTAATATGGGTTATGTTCATGACTATCAATGTCAAATGACCTAATCAAGTCAAGAAGAGGACTAGTTGAGCAAAGAAGCCTAAAAGGTAGTTTGAGAGGGATAAAAGTGAGAGAAGAGATGAAGAAGGAGATAATAATATATTTTATTATAAAAAAGTGTTTTAAATATTATCAAGTTATTAAGGTGGATTATTTGGTTCTGATTCATCTAGGGGATTGGTGTATCCTTGTAAGTTGGTGCTTGTTAAAGCCTAGTTGAGTTGGTGCTTAGCTAGTTGGGGTTGGTGTTCCATGTGAAGTTGTAAATTCACTAAATTTGGTTTTTTTATTTTATTAATATAGTAAATTTTAATATATTAATGGTTTTTCATCCCCTTGAGGGTTTCCCACATATAATTTGTGTTATCTTATGTTGTTTTATTTCATGCATATGTGGATTGTTACTTAATCATTATTTGATATACATGATTGAGTGAATGTTCATGATTAATTGTGTAAGAAAGGTTTTAAATAATGATTCATCCCCCATATGAGTCATATTACTTCCAAAATTTTGAGAGGATTAGGTTTTTTAAGCTAAACTAGGTTTTTTAGGCACAACACTGAGCTCTAGATTTTATGTTAATAGGAATAAAAAATAAAAACATAGGTGTATATGATCTCAAAAAATTGGAATCATATTTAAAAGGGGAAAATAGCACCACTTTTAAGACACTACACAAATATGGTGCTACTATCTAGGTGGGGTGCTACTGTCTAGGTGGGGACTACTATCCATTGAGAAAATAGATCCTAGAATCTTGTTGATGACATTAAGAACTTCTTAGAACCTAATTTTCACAACCCATATCATCCAAAACAATTAATATTCAGATAAGTATATATTTATTCCTATTTTTTATTATTTTTATAAAGTCAAAGAAGGTAAAAATATATAACAAATCAATACTAAATTATTTCATATTATTTAACTAATTTAGACATCTCAACCCTTTAATTTAAACATAGGATTTACATAGTTACACCTTGAAAGGTTAAATCATTTGGTGAACATGTCTTTCTTCAAATATTTCTTCAAACCCTAGCTTGAATTAATGTAAATTATTTTTCAATAATTTAGGACTATATACTTCTAATTTTCTATTTTTTTTAGATAACCTAGTTATATTAAGTCAATTTTCATATTAGGTTCTCAATTTATTTTACATATAATTTAAATTATTGCAAATAAAACCCTAGATTAAAAAATAGACTAACCCTAGACACACTTAGGGTTTGTATCCTTTTATATCTATAATTAGATTTTAATTCCAAACATATCATATTTGATGCAACATTTACTTTTTTCAATATTCTATAGATAACTATTCTTAAAAATGTTCAAAATATACAAAACTTGTTTTTCTACCTTTCAACCTATAATGGTAGAATTTAACAATATATTTGATGAAACTAATAAGCAATAGTTACAATACTTTATGTCTAAACATAAAGATATATAAGATGATTTCATAAAGATTATTCAAGAAGAACTCTAAAATACAAATAATGGTCAATCTTCAACACCTATAATTAATAATTTTATTACATCTCTAGTTAAGCCAACTCAACCAACCTAGATAGCACAACCCAATATTATTATTCAACCATCAATGAAAGCTACACCACTTATGGCTAGTTCCTCAAATATATATGTACAATTCATTATGCATGAGATTCATACTCTATATTCTAAGGTGTTACATCTTGAGAATGGAGCAACTAGGCCATACCATGCCTTGGATTCTAACATTCTCTTGTATACACCTTTGGCACCTCACATATAAGAAACTCCTTTTCCATCTAATTTCATGGCATCCAATCTCACATTATATGATGGATAGGGTGACCCATAACATCACCTTAGAGCCTTTCACATAACATAAATGGACTATGTGTCTAATGACTACCTTCTTACAAATTTATTTCCACACGGTCTCGAGGATAATTCCCTATAATAGTTCTATGATTTGCTGAATAAATCTATCAAAACATTCAATACTTTATTTGACATGTTTCTAACACAATTCTATATCAACATAAGTAATAATATATCATATACACAAGTGGCATAATTAATAAAAAGTCAAATGATCCTATTACTAATTATGTCTTATGATACAAGCCAATATTATCCAAATTTCCTAGCACCATGGTGGACAAATATAGTCATGATATATTTAAACAAAGTATATTACTAGCACTACGTGAATTTATCTTATTCAATAAGTTTCCTACATTTATCGATTTATGCCACACAATCAAGGAAAGAGAGGTTAAGCTCTTATCAATGGGAAAACTAAAGTACATAATGGATCAAAATCAAATATTAAGATTTAAAATAGGAAAATAAAAGTGATCAAAATGCCACAATCAATGAAACTTTTGAGCCATCTCCTAGATTGGTATTATCTGTTCCTTAGTGTAAAGTCTTCATTAATCTTCTAGAGTCACTAGCATGGATTTTATAAAAATTATTAGAATGCAATGTCATATCTCTCCCTCCCATTAAATAGGTTCATATGACATGATATATTCCAAATAGTTATGATTCAAATGTATTAAATGAGTATCATAGAGTACTAGACTACACAAAAAATATATGCCTTAGCTTAAAGTAAAATATATAAGATCTCAGTGAGGCTACATAATTGATGTGGGAAAACTAACATAGGAACTAAAATAATAGCACAGAGGCTAAGTCATTGAATATATTTACAAATAATTTCCCAAATCATACAATGGATGAAGTAAGGGGCACATCAAGTTCTTACTATACATACCAAGTGCATCTATGACCATATTCCTATCACATAGTTATAGAAGAGACACATACATTATATAAGATTATTGGCATGTATCATACTATATTGTCACCTAGACCACTTATCACATTTTTAGAGTAGGAAATTATGGATGATGAAAAATATTTACATGCACTCTTCATATGATCATACATAAACCACCATCCTATTCACAATGTTATGGTCAACAATGGTTTAAGCGTAATCATGTGCACCATTACACTCTTACAATACTTAAGCTATAGAAAGTGGTATTTATTACCCATAGATATAGTCATTAGTGGTTTAAGTATCCACATTCAACGTTATATTAGGAAATTATTCTTCCATTACAAGTTGGACTAGCACACATGGCCACTTAGTTCCAAATAGAGCATAGTGTAGATGTATTCAATATATTATTGGAAAAGACATGGTTACATCATATCTAATCATTCCCATCTATAATACACTTATGCTTGAATTATATACATGCTAATTAGGTGATTAATTTTGAGGGTGTCCCATATGAGTATCCTCTATCCATCTCATAGGTATTTTGAGTACGGTTTCTAGTTATAGTTATAACATAGACACCAGTTACAATTATATCAACATTAACAAATAATACATAGTTATCAATTATAAAAGTGAGTAAAAATCTTATGCATACTTTTTAATGTTTAGTAGAGTCATTAGTGTAGGTCATATCTATTCATACAATATCTATATGTACACATACTCTCCCATAAAGACCATTACTAGAGAGACCCCTGTATTAGAGATACATAATAGATTTCAGGCATTCTTCCTTTACTCATTTCATGTAGACATTAGTTTTAATAGGTTATAGGGGTTCTCATCATAGGTAACCTATATCACCTATATATATTCTTCAACCAAATGGGTCCTTAAGACCCTTACAGTTCACAAGGCATCACAATCAGTGACAAAACATCATAACATCACTACACAAATAGTTTTAGACTTATATTATATAGCATAATAGATCATGGGCTCACAATATCCCTTTTACACCACATGCATGATCATAGTTCACTTATTTGACATAGATGATGGTTATAGTGAGTCTCCCATGAGACTCAATGGTTAGTATGGTTCTTACTAGTGTACATATTTCCTTCTCTCTCTCCTTGTATAAAGTATATTTTTCATTTTATTGTACATAAATTATAATCAAAAAAAACAAAAGAATATAACATGTCAAAATATAAAAAACATTTGAATATATCCAAAACATAAAAACTTTATAGACTCTATGCATTGATATGTTTACATTTCTACCACATGACAAATATTGCATATACCTAGTTATCTTAGTATATTCAATTTTATCATATACATATGATTTATTTGTTCTTGTCGAGTGCTTTTGGATTACATATAGGACTCTAGTCCACCGTGCCAATCCAGACTTGCTATCATCTACCCATTAATTTCATATACATTGATATAGGTTTATACATTTGATACATCTAACCACTAAAGGGAATCTCATACATAGTTTCTAATATCAAGTTTTATCTCTACATACTATACATTTGATTTTATATACTGATACATCTTGATATTAATCATTTCTAGTCATTGCTCACATTTTTCTGACTATCACTAATTATACTTAGTATATATGCATCTTAACATCTACATAGATTTGTATTACACATTTATACATGCTTTCATTTATATTTTTCATATTTTAGACTTAATTTTGTTTCCTATGCTTCCTCCATTTTCAAGGGCATTTTAATATACCATTGTTCTTTAGGTCTATGCCACTTATCTATTTGTATACCTTGGACATGTGCCCATGTCCCTTGTGTGTACTTTCCTAGATATATATGTGGACATTTGAACATGTCATTCTATGTGGCTCTAAGACAAATTTCTTGTTTATTGTGCATTTGTAAATTTGAGCATGTCCTTGTATGTCTTCATTCTCATATTTAGTGACATGTGCCCATGTACCTTATATTTCATCCCTTTGGCTTACCTTTAAATGCCTCATGTTCTTGTATGTATGCTTGTTCATCATGAAACTTGTTTTTTTCTTGATTCACACACACACACACACACACACACACACACACACACACACACACACACACACACACAAGTTTTCAATGCCATGAGGGACCTCATTCATCTACCATTCATACTTTGGTGCCATGATAGACATCATGCCCCATCCCCCTAGGTAGTTACTCATATTTATTTTTATACACATTGATCACATTTATCTTGAGACCCTTTTATAATTCTAGATTACAAAATACATATTAAATTACTTACGCATGGTCATATACATTTACATTTCAATTTTATGTTTGTAAATTATATTGGAATATCATGCACATGTTCTGGCTAACACATTTTGAAAATCTACTTATTTTGAGGAGTACTTATTATAAAGGTTATAAAAATACCCTCAAAAGAGGGAAAATTCATAGGGGTTTGTCATATATATCAGGTTCATACTTTTATATTCACACGTAAATTTTAGTGCATAGGCTCAGTTTCATAAATCAAACATAGGGAAGACATAGAAAAGAATAGAGGCTCAAAAGTCAGTTCAGATTGCCCAAATTTTAGACCACATAGACATTAGTGCCCAAATTGGGATACTAGTAACATAGGAAATGATTTTATACTATAAGAAATTACTATCCAATATCCCTAGCTTTAGGACTATCGATATTATTCAAACCAATACACTAGGTATAGTATATATTTGCATAGATATAGTCATATATTTGACAATTATGTTTAGATTTTACTCAAATACATTTAATATAGCTTAGATTCATACCATTTTATCATATTATAGGGAATAATTCATGGAATGATCACTCTCAAATTCATTTCAAATATATATATATTCAATTATTACATACTCAGTTCAGATTTAGTATACTCAGATACTAGATTAGGGGAATTTGCACAACACATAGTTTCCATATATTTAGCTACACATAGGTTGATCAGATGAAATGAAAAACTTCATGTAATTATTTATTATTTACACTTTTAATCACATTATAAATTTTCATGAGATTCATGCCTTACTCTATTTACAGTGGTTCACATTTTTGAGTGGACCAGAGCTTCCTAATATACCCAAGTGGTCATGGATATGACATACATAGTTAGATTTACTCAATTATATACTTTTAGCACTTTATGAAGTTTAGTTATAGATTCATCTAATTCACATGGGTGGTAAATTATGGAGTCATGGCCTACTTTATTTATTCATCCATACACATGAGAGGGTTATACACACTTACAATCTTATCCAAGCTATTCATAGATTAGGATCCATCGAGTAGGGGTGGATAATGATGGAGTCAAAATTATATTGAGTTCTTGAGCCACCCATATGAGGATTTAATAAGATATTAGCTTAGTACAAGCTATTAAATGATATAATCACTATGTAAACTCACACACATAGGTTATCACTAGTTTCATGTATTAGTTCATGTATACAATGAGTTTTATTCATTATTTTACTCTCTCTTTACTCAAATTTATTCAATTACCTTATTTTAGCATAATCTTTTTTTTTAATCATCTCTTAAGTACTAATTTTTTTCATGTTTCATTGTATGTCATTATTTTGAATCATGTTTCACATACATAGATCTAGATTCACATACTCTGACACAGCTACATGGGCTTAATTGCCAAGGTAAATCTAGGTATACTTTTTTTTCCTTTATACTAGTCATTTCAATTTATTCCATTTATATAAATAGGTGAAAATGTAATCACCTAAAAGTTATAATTGGATGTTAAGAGTGTTTATTGAGTTAGCATATCCATAACTTAACCCTACACCTATCTTATGTCCTTTGCCACACTTTTTTAGCCATTATGTAGATTATAAACACCTACAATCAATTCAAACATAGTCCTATGACAACTTTCTCAGATCCCAACCCAACTAGGCACCACTATCCTTAACCCTAACTCTCATGAATAGATATTTTTAAAAATGTGTTCCCCTCCTAAGGTTGTCTTAAACACATTTTCTTATCCACACAAGATATAGATCTGTATAAATACAAGTCTTTTTTTCCCTAATTCACTAGATGAAAAATATATGCTAAATCCTATTCAAAAAAGAGATAAATTGATCAAAATTAAGGTATTTGACCCATATTTTGCCTAAATATACATACTACCATCTACAATATCCCCAAGCCTAATTTTAAAATGTTTCAAATTTCAATAGCATTTAATGCATCAAAGTCCACCATCATTCTAACATTCACTAGCACTTGCATCAAGCACTAGGTGAGAGAAATACATCAATATTGATCCCTTTTTGGAGTATTGGCATGTAGGAAACTCTCTTGATAATGGGGTGTTGAGGATGTCTAGCCTATCCTACTAATGAACACATAGTTATTGTGCATGACTTATTTACAAGGAAGATTAGTTTTCTCACACTAATTAGGTTTTCCAAGCATAACACAAAGCTCTAAACTTCATGAAAGCAATAATAGGACCTAAAAACATAAGTGCATGTGTTTGTTAGAGATTTTTAAATGATGTCTCTAAGGTGACCAAGGATATTGATGAGGTGTCATGTGTGTTAGAATGATAATGATAAAATGTGCTTCAATGAGTTTCAATGTTCTTACGTGGTTCTTTAGTGTTTGACTTAGTGAGGTAATTTATGGATGATATTAATGATATGGAGATGTTACATAGACCCTATTGGGTGTTATGAGTGCTTATAGTGCTTATGAAAGTAAAAGGAATTCATTAGAGTAGTCATATGAGTGTCTAGGTTCAATTAGTCATCTTGGTAGATAAGGCTAAGTAAGCAATTTGATGACATCATATTTCACATGTGTGAAGGTTTTAGTAGTATTTTAATACATGAATGGCTTCCCCTATGAAATTTGATCATGTGGTTCAAATTTTAAGTCATGAGGTTGAGAGTAGAAAAATTTATTAAGGTGTAAAGTTGTCCTAGGTAGATTGTAGTGGTTCCCATACCTAGCCAAATTTGTGTAATCAAAGATATATGGTGAGCATTTAATCAGGTGATGAAGATCTATGGTTGGAAATTAATTTAACTAGATAAGGATATAATAGAGTGTATGATCTTGTTAGATAGTGATCCAACAATGTGTATTAAGTAAATATTTCAAAGGATGCTCAAAAAGCATGAGAGGGTGCCAAGTGTCTTAATCGTGGAAGTTTAGATCAATGATCAATAGAGTGTATTAAGTCAATAAGTCAATAGAATGTTTAGAATTCATGTGGGGATACCAAGTGACATTATCTCATAAACAAATATAAAATATCAACGATGAGTCATAAGAGTTAAAGCTAGGAAAATCTTGAGGATATCAATGGAGCATGTTTGATCAAGTTGCCAAGGGACACAAGATGAAGGCGCATGTCTGTAATGTTTGCATTAGATAGTGACCATTAGCATTCAAATTAACAAAGGAAAGATTAGTTTATATTTTTTTAGCTATAAATGTTGATATATGCAAAATTTATTGATGGAGTAAAAACCAAAGTTAAAGAGGCATTCAAGGTGCATCCATAAAATTTTATTAGAATGTATGAATGTTTGTAAATATGTATATATTTATCTTCAAAGTTTATTGTTTATTCTTTCATGGTGTTACTATGTACAAGGCCATTATTTGAGTAAATTGTGCTTTATCAAAAGAGTTTTTTGATGGATGAAGGTGTCATAGAGGTTGTATGGAGTGGACCCATGTATTTTAAAGTGACCTTATGTTCTTAATAAAGTGATAAAGGGGTAATAGGTCACCATGAGACCTATAAGGGCTACTGAGGCCTAATTGAAAGGTGTAGCTACTAAAGTGTGACCCATAGATGTTATGGCCAACCTATGAGGATGGTATTGAGGTATGTGTTAGCATGATAAAAGTCTTAAGAGTTAAGGCAAGTATTATGTCTGACCTAGAAGTTGATATTCATGAATACTCTATAAAGAGTGAAATTTAAGGTAATGGTTCTAGACTTAAAGAAGATGAGTTGAGAGAGTATAAGATAGAGGTGAAGGAAAGAGATTAGATGGAGTGTGCCTAGTGGATGGATTGAAGAATAGAGTAGATTAAAGATGAGCAAAGAAGTCTAGAGTGATCCAAAAGGGGTGTTTAGATACATTGATTATATGATCAAGTTTGAGTGTGTGTAAAGAGTTTAAAGAGAGGTGTTATACATAGTTTCTCCAAATAGGTTGAAATGCAGTCAGAGTTCTAGAGTTGTTGATTTTATAAGGTTTTGTGTAGATGTTCAACATCTAGAACATGTGGGTGCTTGTTCATTCTTAGGGGTGGGTGCTCTTTGTGAAGTGGGTGATTCACTAAAAGGCCTCATGTTTGTGATCATCTTATAAGACAAGTAGTCCATGAGTTTTTAGGCTTGAGAGTGTGTTTTATTCCCCATGAGCGTTTTCCATAGAATTCATGTGTTGTGTGTTTGATCTTGAATTATATTTATTATTCATTGTTATGAATATCTTGTATGCTATATGAATTCTTATGTTCATTTATTAAGAGTTTTAAATTATTATAATTAAAGTTTGAGATATCTTTCATAATTGATTCACGCTCCCTCTTAGTGATTGTACCTCTAATAATTATTATCAGATTAGGACCTTAATGTAAGTTTAACCACTTGAAGTTGATCTAAGGTACAATATGGAAAGTCAACAAAAGTAATGTTTCTCTAAAAATCAATAATTATTATTCAATTTGTTAAATTATGATTTATGAAGTGTAAGGATGAGGACATATATCATGTCTCTAGAGTTTGATACTTGGCAATATATCATAGATGGTTATACTACACTAGCTACTCCTCCAACTAGTGTTACTAACAAGAAGTTGAGTGAAAATAATTATAATGATATGAATGCTATCATTTGTGGTCTATTTGAGGCTAATTTCACCAAAGTGATCCATTGCAAGTCTACCAAGAAAATTTGGGACAAATTATAGACTATCTATAAAAGAGACTCAAATGTAAAACTAGCTAAATTACAAACCTATTGAAGGTAATTTGAAGGTCTCAAAATTAAGGAATAAGATAATGTGTCATCCTATATTCTAAGGGTATATGAGGTAGTAAACATGATCATAGGTCTTGGAGATGTGATTAATGAAGCTACTATAATACAGAAGGTATTGAGGACTCTTGCACTCAAGTTTGATTCAAAAGTTTCTACTGTAGAAGAAAGTCATGATCTCACTTAGTTGAATATGGATGAATTTCATGGAATTATTACTACCTATGAGATGAAAGTTGATGAGTAAAAACCTCCTAAGAAGGAAGTAACCTTCAAGGTGATCAAGGAGACAAAATCTAATAAGAACAAGTTAAGTCTTGAATATTTTTATCTTAATAAAGATCAACATGAAGCCGTGATTATAAGAAGATTGAATGTATGATTATAAGTATGAAGGAATACTTCCTTTTAAATGTTTTTCATGTGGTAAAGTTGGTCATTTTTATCTAAATGTCTAGACAATTTTGAACTCAAATAAGCTTATAAGTAATCTCGTAAGGATGAACACAAGAAATTTTAGGGTCCTAAAAAGTACAAAAAGTTATTCAATAATAAAAATGAAAAGAAGGAATCATACAAAGGTATCAAGAATCTTTACCATGAAGAATATTTTAACTCATCTATGGAATAAGAAGTAAACACATCTAATAGTGATTATTATTTTCATAATGAGGACAAGGAGACATTATTCATGGCTTTTAGTGATGATGAAGGTGAATGTTATTTAACAAAGATTTTTTTGGTAGAGATATCTCAGAGGAAGAAGATGAGAAAGTCACTCTTGAAGATAAATATCTAGATACTATGGAAGAAATGAAGATACTACAAAGAAAGAATATAAAATAAGATGTCTTGATCAAATCCTATGAAGAGAAGATTGGAATTTTTAAAGGAAGGGTGAGTAATGAAGTCAAATAGCATGATGATATCACACATCTTGAAACTTAGGTTTATATTCTTAATGAATAAGTAAAGATTAAGGATGAAGAGTGTATCATGTATCAATAAGAGATAGAGTCTTTGCAGATGAAACTAAATTAAGCCATGAGAAAAGATACAACTGATGATTTAGATAAGGATGAATTGATGAATGATCTTGAAGATATCAAGATTGAGAAGAAAAATAACAAGAAAATGATGTCATAAATCAAGGAATATGAAGAGTAATCCATTATGTTTTAAGTAAGAATGAATTATGACACCATGGAACATGGAGATACTATCAATCATCTCAATAGTCAATTATAAACGATGTATACAAGCCTAAAATCCAAAGAAGACGAGTGATTAGGTATATGATTGAAATTGAGTCATTAAAAGTTGAGTTAGAAAAGACATCTTGTAAGTTGAATACATTTGTAAAGTATGAAAAAATCTCAAATGATCTTGACAATATTTTGAGTAGTCAAAGGTATGCTAGTGATAGATCTAGTCTTGGATATAAAGAATAATAAAAGCATGTAACTAAAGACAAGGTAAATGATTTGAATATCAATCATCAATAAAGGATTTAAGGTATTGATATAATGAATACAAATCAGATTAGATAGCCAAATTCTATGAGGTATGCAAATTTCAATGGTCATTGTTACTCTTGTAATCATTTTGGTCATAGGTCAAAAGATTGTAAAAGACCCCCAAAGAATGAATTTGCATGGAATTATGAGAAAGATAATGGAAATAATGAATAACATCATCACTCAAGATAGTGAATAGGTTCAAAAGGAAAGAATGACATATTTTTCTATAAGTGTCAATAATTTGGTCATATTGTAAAGTTTTTTAATATCTTGATCAGGAGACCAAATGATCAGGTACATGAACTAATTCATGAAACTTCAAGGAATAATCTTATACATCAATCAAAAGGTATCTAAAATATGAGAAACACCATTTATTTTAAATGTCATGAGAGAGGTCACATAGTAAGGTTTTGCAAGAATAATTAATATTCTACTTCAAAAATTGTCAATCCTATCATGAAGAGAAGGATCCATAGTGAATGGAGGCCTAAGAAGGTAAATAAAAAACAAGATCAAAGTGGCGTATTTGCCATGACAGAATAAGGAACAAGTTCAAATATCAATGAACAAGACTTATCTTCCCAAATGGATAAAGAAATCAAGTAGGATCCTGAGATTAAAAAAAATAAGGTTGAGAACTCATTCAATGTCAATCTAAAGATGAGGAAGGACTGAAAGTCAAGTAAGAGAATGGAGATATGGGAGTCTCCTAAGTTTTTAGATATTTGGTCCCTCTATGACAAGTGGGTGTTTTTAAATATGATTCTTAGGAGATATATTTCTTTTATGGAAGCAAGTGTGTGTGCTCTAGGTAATGATCAAAATATCAAATCAGTACAAAGGTATGTTATCTTCAATTTGATAATATGCGAGGTGTGCATGATGTGAGGGGGAATAATTGTGAGATGTTATATTCATGGTGGAGATATGAAGAAGTTTGATATATATGTGAAATTAAGCATGTTAATATGATGACTTGATTAAACCAAGTCAGGTGTTTTGATAATGTATTGAATCCTCATGCATAAACAAAGGGGTAGATTTGTAAATGGTTAGGTCCTAGGATCAAAGGACTGTGTAGTTGAAATTGAGAGAGAATGTATGGAGGTAATTATGCTATTTATTCATGGTTGGAGATGGTTTTAATGTTTTTAAAGGGTGCCTAAGTTTAGTTGACTTAGGGGGAGTCCCTATTAATGTTTTCAAGTCTTTTCAGGTCCTTAGGATTAGAAGATGAGCCCACTTGGTCATTATGTCAAAGGGGGAGAAAGTACTTGAAGAAAGAGATAGAGTCTAAGCATACGATTTGTATTAGTGTTGACATAAATGATAAAGGGGGATATTTTTTGAGAGTTTTCAATGATGTCTCCAAGGTGACCAAGGATGTTGATGAGGTATTATTTGTGCTAGAATGACAATGACAAAATATGTTTCAATGAGCTTTAGTGTTCTTACATGGCTATTCAGTGCTTGACTTATTGATTCAATTGATTTATAATATTTATTATATGGGAATGTTGTAGAGACCCTATGGGTATTATGAGTGCTTATGAAAGTAAAAGGAATTCATCAGAGTAGTTAGATGAGTGTCTAGGTTCAAGTAGTCTTATTGGCAAACAAATTTGAGTAAGAAGTTTGATGACGTAATATTTCACGTGTTTTAAGGTTTTAGGATCAATTTGATGCATGGATGGATTGCCCTATGAAAGGTGATCATGTGGTTCAAATTTTAGGTCATGAAGTTGAGTGTAGAACAAATTATTAAGGTGTAAAGTTATCCTTCTAGGTAGATTGTAGCAGTTCCCATAGTCAAATTTTCATTATCTAATATCTATGATGAGAATTTAATTGATCGATGAAGATATATGGTGAGTAAATAATATAACCAAATAAGGATCTAATAGATCATTTGATCTTATTAAATAATGATCCAATAATGCGTATTAAGTCAATATGTTAAAGGATTCTTAGATGGCATGTGAAGGTGCCAAGTGTCTTAATCACTGAAGCACAGATCAATGCCGAATGATGCATACTAAGTCAATACATCAAAAAAATTCTTTGAAGGCACACAAGTTTACCAAGTGGCATGATCTTAGAATCAAAGATCAAAGATCAACAATGAGCGATGAGAATTAAAGATAAAAAACTTTTGAGGAGATTGATGGAGCACATTTGAGAAAGTTACCAGGGGACACGAGATGAAGACACATGTCTATAATATTTGCATTACAAAGTGACCATTACCATTCAAATCAATAAAGGAAAAACCTATCTATATTATTTGAGATATATATTTTTTGATATATGTAGAATTTGTTGATGGATTAAAAAGTAAAGTTGAAGAGGGATTCAAGGTACATCCAACAAAGTTTATTAGAAGGTCTAAATGCTTGTAAAGTTGTAGATATTGAGCTTTAAAGTTGACTATTTACTCATTCATGGTGTTACTATATACAAAACTATTGTTTGAGTAAATAATGATTTAATAGAAGAGTTTTTTGATGGATGAAGGTGTCACAGAGGTTATATGAAATAGACCCATATATTTAAAAGTGATCTTATGTTCTTAATTTGCTTGATAAAGTGATAAATGGGTAATATGTATCTATGAGACCTATAAGGTCTACCAAGGCCTAATTGAAAGGTGTACCTACTTAAGTGTGACCCATGGATGTTATGGCCAACTTGTGAGGATAGTATTGAGCTATGTGTTAGCATGATATAAGCCTTAAGGTTTAAGGTAAGTATTATGGATGACCTAGTATTTGATATTCATGAAGACTCTATAAAGAGTGAAATCTAAGGTAATAGTTTCTAGAATTGAAGAGGATGAGTTGAGAGAGTAGAATATAGAGGCAAAAAAAAAGAGATTAAGAGTGTGCCTAGTGGATGGACTAAAGAACATAGCAGATTGAGGATGAGTAAATAAGTCTATAATGATCCAAAATGGGTGTTTGGATGCATTGCTTGTATGAGAAAGTTTGAGTGTGTGTAAAGAGTTGAAAGAGAGGTGTTATAAATTGTTTTTCCAATCAGATTAAAATTCAATTAGAGTTCTAGATTTATTGAGTCTATAAGGTGTTGTTTAGGTGCTCAACATCTAGATTAAGTGGCTGATTATTCATTCTTAGGGGTGGGTGATCCTTCTGAAGTGGGTAATTCACTAAAATTTCTCATGTTTGTGATCATATTATAAGACAAGCAGTCCATGGGTTTATAGGATTGAGAGTGGGTTTTATTCCCCATGAGGGTTTCCCATAGAATTCAGGTGTTGTGTGTTTGATCTTGAATTATCTTTCTTATTCATTGTTACAATTTTCTTGTATGCTATATGAATGCATATGGTCATTGATTAAGAGTTTGAAAGGATTACAATTGAAGTTTGAAATATATTATATCATTATTCACCCCCACTCTTGGTGATTGTACTTCTAATAGTGCTCCCATAAAATAGGAATAGTCCTACAAAGGGGGCATTAGCACCACTTTGAGGACAATACAACATGGTGCTACTATCCAAGTGGGGAACTACTATCTAGTGAGTAAACATATCCTAGAATCCTATTGAAGACACTTATAACTATTTAGAACCTATTTTTCAAGATTTGGATCATCTATGATAGTCACTTTTTAAATAAGTCTATATTTATGCCTATTTTTTACTATTTTTAGAAATTCAAATAATGTCAAAATCTATAACAAATTAGTACAAAATTATTGCATATTATTTAACTATTTTATACATCTTAGCCCTTTAATCTAAACATAGGATTTACATAGTTAAATCTTGAAAGGTTAAATCAAGATCATTAGTTCTTCATACTTCACTTTGATCATTTACAATTTTTGAATGAGTAGAACTAATGTATTTTAAATTATAATTATATAATATATTTCCCTTCACTTTAAATGGAATTAATTATGATTGGTTTATTATTTTAACTCTAGGATCTATTACTAATTGGATTTAATTTGAAGAGTCTTTCATAATTAAATTTGGATAAGTGGTAGATCCTAGTGTGAGGTTTATACAATTTTCTATGATTATGAATATAAATGAAACCATGAGAGATTGCAATGGAAGGTTTCAATGAATGTATAATAATATCCTTGATAACCCTATAATTTATATGCCATTGTATTACCATATGTATTTATATGTGTTAGACTTAGTCACCTTTATATTTGTTAGAATATTTACTATAGTAACCCTAGTATAAGCCTATGCAAAGGAAATTTAAATAGAAATTCATTGATTCCTCAAGGACTAAGTCAACTAATTATACACAATATAGATAGGTATGTTATAAATTCCTACATTAACAGGGGTCAATATATCCATATCCAATAAAACTAAAACCTAAGCACTATATTTAAGTCCAAGAACACAACCTACACATGACATAAATTCAACAAAACATCATTTCAAGAAATTTGTATATATTCCTAAGAATTTGGACTTATAGTATTTTAATTTTAATTTTATAATTATTGAAATTAGATTTATATTTCACTATTTTTATTTTTAATTAGTGGGATATTGAATTATAATATTTCTATTATTTTTTAATCTAGTGTGATATTAGATTCCAATATCACTATTATTTGATTCCTACTAGTGTGGAATTAGATTCCAATTATATATTAATTGCGTTTTCACATTTTTAATCATATTTAATGGAAATGTACTAATATTTGAGCATGGTCCAATAAATTAAATAGGTCATAATCACATAATGTGCCTCATAATTTTTTAGAGTAATGCCATAGTATTATTTAATATTTATCCAACTTTTACTATATATTAACCAATCACATCATGACATGGAATATTTAAAAATATAAGTAAAACATTGTAAAATATACTTACATCTTTTACAAGTATTTGAAAACATTTTTCATTGGCTATGTGTCTAATTTAAAACATACATGTCATTACTCTTATCTTTAGTAGAATGGGCATCTGCCCATTCTACAAAAACATAATAATATAGGACTATGTTTCTCATATGATCAATTATGAGGCCTTTTTTCTTATCATGTGTATAATGAGAATGTTCCCATTCTACCCAAGATAGTAATATAATACTCTATTGATCATATTATTAATATTATCTATATAATGGACACATGCCCATTCCACACAAGATAGGAATAATGACCTCTTATTTAATAATATTCCCATCTTGTTTAGTAAAGGTATTTGTCCATTATAAAAAATATGGGAACATTATTAATTAGTAGGTCATTATTCCTATCTTTTGTATAATGGACATGTGATTTTAAAACCAAATTGGTTTCCACATACATTAATAAAAATTTCAAAAGTTTAATTTTTATGTACAAGGTTATGTGAAATAATTAATCAGTTTGTGGCCACATTGATATGTTTTAACTCAAGGTTCACATTTAGTTTCATACCACATAGTATTTGATATATTTAGAATAATGGATCCAGTCATAGTCTAATGTGAATTTTAGATATTAACATGTCAATGAAGTACCATTTTAGTTTAAATTTATAATGTGTTCCAAGAGAGTCCATGACTCTTTGATCCTATGATCTTGTTCTGATAGCCTCATGTATTGAAAATATGTTTAAAACATTGTATGTGTTTTATTGGTTTTGAGAGACATGGTCATATTATTTTGGTATAGTTTGAGTATGGAAAGGTGGACATATGAAGAGACAAAGTGGACTTATAGTTTCAAAAAGGACACATTATTTTCATGCCACCTTGAGAACAAAAGATACTTCCATGACTATGTGGATTCATGATGATTATCATATGTTAAATTATAATTATGTATAATTATTAAAATTAATATATGTGATTTAATTTTTTGATTTACTATAAATTTATTTATTCCATGGAGGGAATACATATATGTGAAGGAAATTTAATGCAAAGATAAATTTTCAATGGATCTACAGATTGAAAAATAAGTCATTTAAATTTACTAAGTCTAAACTTAAAATTGAAATAATTTCCTTGTAGTTCAACACTCCACATACCTCTCCTTGAATCTCTAGATTTTCTAACTTATGATCTTAAAATAAACATCAACAAGAGTGAATATCAAAACATACAGTGTAATATTACTAGTACATATCCCATGAAATTAATTATACTAATGTTAGTAACTAAAGTTTGAAAAATATTTTCATAACATATTTTCCCATTAGTTTAAATATATTTTTAGCTTGAAAATTATGAAAAAATATTTTCTAAAATAAATATCAATCTTCCACTTATATTTAATAAATATAATAGTTACATTATTAAGGTAAGTATTCTACATGTATGGTGAATAATTCAATGAAATAATATCAATATTGAATTCATAGTAAAAAATATTATAAATGTAAGGTCAAGTTATTGGAGTGTGATTTGGAATATATATATATATATATATATATATATATATATATATATATATATTCCAAATCACACTCCAATAACTTGACCTTATATATATATATATATTTAAAAACCCACATCCCAAGGCATTTTGATATCACATATTAATTTATGACATTTAATAATTTCACCTTGGCATTCATTACAATTTTCAAGTATTCCAAGGTATGATTAAATAGCCTCATGTTATTTTTTAAGTATCTTAATTGATCCTCAATTCTATTTTTTTTGGTGCTCCTACCCAGATGACACTATCCACATCAATGTCTTATTTTTTTTTATTAGATTTTATCCATGTTTAATAGGCCTAAAAAAATATCAATATGCTACTTCACCTCTTTGAGGGTTTCTAATATTGAATCCTTACCATTATAAAAGCATTTTAATGTTTTGGTATAAGGTAAATATCCCCATCTTCCCTTTCCATCCATATATTTTCATTTTAATTTACTAGTCATACTAAAAGCATGTGTCCCACATACACAACCATTAATGGATTGAAATATATCTTCCATAATAGGCCCAACATAAATATCATTATTATTTGAGATATGTTAATTAATGTAGTCTTGTCTATAAAAATGTGTGGCTCTCATTATTTGGTCAGATATGTACTTTTCCTATTATTTTTTGTAGCAAACAAAAACCATATAACATCTTAATATAATTTACAAATGGTTAGTTTAAATCAAATAAAACATTTTCCTAGTTTATTATCTTTGGAATCCATTATTCACTACCTCCATCTATTTCATTTTCCCCCAATGTTTAATATATTATTTTATTCCATTTTTAAGATCTTCCATTTATTTGAGTTATTTGAAAGGTGCCATAAGAGGTTACCCTTCCAAAAAATATGGTTGGCCTTTATCCTTTGTATTATAGATTAGGATTGGACTAGACCATTGTGGATCATTTATTTTTTCTTTATATTCCATCACTGGTATGTCATCCACAACATGGAACCTAAACATCATAGGTTTGATAATACCCACTATATTATGGTCTCCATCCAACAAGTGTGATACATGAGGGTCTTGATGTTGCAAATTTCATTAATAATTTAAGGAGTGAATCTACTTTATCCCTCTTAACATATTATATAGGTTTCCATGATATGTTGTAAAGAAGATGTGTCTAATTTTCATAAAGATGTTAATGGGCCAAAATTCCCATTTATATCTTCATGATTGTGTCCCACTGGTAGGAAACATACATAAATAATGGTTAATACCCAAATTATTATCAACTTTGATGCAAATTAGAATAAAACATTATTATTATTATTTTACTTGATGCATTATCCAATTGAAATTGGGGATTAGTGGTTGTTTTTTGAATGAAGTAGTTTTATTAACAACATTAATTTCTTTAGAATGGACAACTTTTTCCTCATACACTTTTTTTTTAATTTTTCATGATATTTGTTTTTAATAATTCATAATGCAATGGTTTTTTAGATGATCCAAAACTATATAATAAATCCCCATACTCATGAGTGATGGGATATTTTATATTTGTGAGACACAAATATGTTGATGTCAGTTTATGATCACCCAAGGAAATTTTATAAGGTAGCCTCTAAAATTTTAGGATCTTATTAGAGGTAAAATCCACTCTAGGTCATGAGTTATAGGGTATTAGGATGTATAGTAACCTATGGTGGAAAGGCAGGTGGAAAAGCAACTATTAACCTAGATGGTTTAGATAGAGATGTGAATCATAGATATACTTGAGGTGTATGATGATGGATTTATTATAAATTGGCCATGACTCAAAAAAACCATAAACATAATGAAGGGAAAGGAAGAAAAGATAATATATAAAAAGATATAATGGGTTATTTATAACTAGATTTAGAATAAGGATAAGTACCATAGAGTAATGCTTATAGCTTGATATTTTGGCACATAAAATTGACAAACATAGTAAATGAGTTTGAGGGATAAAATGCAATTAACTAAAAATAATTAGCTAAAGGTTTTTTTACTAATATTTTTGTTACATATCTTAATAAAATATTATATCTAATAATTATAAATTACCTTCGACTAGTTATAACTTAGTCTAGTAAGTTTCATCAAAATGACACTTCTACACAAATTTAAATATTAGCCTAAAAAACATGTTACATGAAAGTAATATTTATCTACATAAAATTTATATTAATTTTTTTAAATTGATATAGTCCTACTAATTATCCATGAGCTACTTGAAATTGATATAACACATATCAATAAACTAAAACTAATAGTTAATCAAAACACATAATAAATATAACATAAAAATGAAAGATACAATAATACAAAATAGGCTTGCACAAAAACCCATAAGATTCCTTATCTATATTGAATGCTAAAATTTATCTTCCCTTTAAAACTTAGGAGACACATGTATACATAGGCTTGGGATGGGGATGCCTCATCCCTCAATCCATGATCAAAGTTTCACTACCAGTAGGACTCATCAAATAGTCATACATGGCATACATCACCATGAAATAGATAATCATTCTTAAGAAAAAAATAATTACAATAATATTCTATTATAATAAACTAATGCAATTAAAAATAAATTTCCTATTATAAGGTAGTTGTAGTTGTTGACACTTGGTCTCTGGTAGTCATTGCAGTTATATGTAATTAGACTTGTAGTTGTAGTTAGTGTTACTATTTGAGAAATAATTATAACTAAAATATATGTTGGAGGTAAGATAACTACAGATGTTTATTTGATTTCTTAAATTTTCAAGTATAGAGTGTGTCTCACCTAAAAATCCATCTCAATTACCTCATTTTACAATAAAGATATTTTTTACATATAGGGGAGTCTATCCATTAATTTTATATGTGTTTTCAATGAAACCCCAAGCTTCACATAAATATTCTTTGTGTTAAGGACCCTAATTCTAGAAAAATCTATCAATTATAGCAAGTCATCTCGGGTCTTATATATTTTCCCCTTGACCTCTATTTTAAAACTATTTAATGTTTTTTGAATAATGCCTTTAAAGAAGGCCATGAAAACTAATTCTCTTCTTTGGTTAATCACACCATTGATTCTCATCTCCCCTAAAATTACAATGACTTGATCTTTGTAGCTGATGAGTTGTAGAAATAAATTTTGCATCTCTTAATGCCAGTTAATCAAGATATATTTCCTAACATCTATGTATCTTAGAGTCCATGCTACATCTAGAATAATTATTAAGTTTAAGTGAATATAAGTCTTTTTCTAGGATTCTTGGCTTAAGAAATAGAGTATGGCCTCCATTTTATTAATATTATTAGCAAGGGGTTATACATATCCCCACTTAGGTTGTGATTTCTTTGCATTTATTATTAACCAGATAATGTCATATAACTTTTAAGTTACTCCTTACACATTGTCCATAATGCCCCTCAGAGTATATATGATACTTATTTCTTGTAGTTCTTCCATAGCCTGATCAAAGCCTCTAAACATTTTTTTATTACTTCCCCTATAGATTATATAAAAGTGAAGGTGTCTTCTATGTAAATTCTTATATCAAAGTGGAGCATCCTTATTATCTTCATTAAAGAGAACAAATCTTCTCTTTGTTCTAATTCTACCTTCTATCCTTCATCCATTATGGTTTTACTTTTAACCTTCCTCATAGGTTTAGTTTCTATATCAAAACAAAACTTTACTATTGGATGTTCAATAATGACTAGGTCCTACTTGCCTTATTTTGATTCTTTCATTTTCTAGATCCATTTAGAAACATTCAAGGAAACTAGTTATTTTGAAGGTTTTACCTACTCTATTGGATTGGTAAATGGGGATTGCCTTAAGGTAAGCATGGGCTTTGGAGAAAAGGTTTCAAATTGAGGGAAAGGGGGGATAACTCTCCTCTAGCTAGTGGCCTTCTATGGGGCCATTGTATCAATTATTACCTTCCCTTTCTCTAACCCTTCTATGTTGTAATGGTTGTAGACTCAGTTTGGGTTGCATTACCAATTAGTAGGACCATTTTACTAGATGTCTAGAAGGAGAGTAATTGGGGAAGAAAACATTGTGGTGGAGACCAAATCTTTGAAATGCACCTATTTATTGAGTCCAAAGGATTTAGGTCTTGAGGAAATAAAGAATGAATAGGTAGGAGGGGTATTGAGCAAGTTTTGAAAATAATTTGTTACTGAGGTGAAATAAACCCATTAGGACCTTTTGAAGGTTAGTTAGGGGTGTCATAGTCTTGATTATAGGGTTTAAGATAGGGGCTTTACAAAACTAGCATTCTATCAATTATACTAACTAGAATAGTAGAGTTGTAATAGTAGGTAAGGAATAAGGAGCTTGTGCACTTACCATTTTATGTAGTAGTAATTAGGCAAACTATTATTACTGATGTCATTATTATGTTGGGAGGTGTCGAGGTTAGAGGTAGATTCACCAATTATCTAGTGTAAAATCTATATGTTTCAAATTTGCTTCATTTCCTTTGTTTCAATATGGGTTTTAAAGTAATTTAGTTGAGACTGAACTAGTCTTCAAAATCTCAGTGTCACCTGAGTAAGCCTCCTTTAGTATCCATTCATCCTTAGGATCACTTTTTGTGGTCTCTCTAATGGTTTTAAAAAATGATTTATTTCTTTTATCCTCTCATTACTCTTTAGTAGACCACCCATTTTTAGTATATGAAACTAACAAGGGTTCTACTTCTTTATAACCTTTTATTTTATCTAATCCTTCCCCTAACCTTTCATGTGAGTTTTATTTTGTTGGAGTACCTTAAGGATAAACTAAATGAATTATCTAATTCATCTTATATAAAATGGGAGTCTAATAAGAGTATAAGTTGGTGTTATAAGGGTTGAAATAGTAGTAAATGAATCTAATGGATAAGTATGTGGTGATGAGGTGAGATCATAGTGGCTATAAGTGGTGAACCTAGGGAAATGAACACTTCTCCTAGGAAAGGAGATATTGATGGTGGTGGTGGTGCAATGTTTTTTAAATGGGATATGAGTGGTTATAAATGAGAAATAGGAGGAAGGGAAGATGAGAGACTCATCTATTTCATTTATGTGAGTGGAAAAAATGGCTACATAGAGAATGGTCCACTAGACTAAGTTACATTTGTGGGATGTCATGTAAGGATATACAATATGGTGGTTGATTCAATGGTAACTAATGAGATGGGATGATGATGAGTCCCATGAATAATTTCATATCTAATTAACATGAGAGATTATCTATATAGACCAACTTTTTTATTGATCCTCTTGCCTGTAAGGTGTCTACTTGAGATCATAGTGTGTTATAATTTTTCCCACTTGATGAAAAAATTCCCATCTGGTGTATTGTATTCTAATAATGTTAATGGGATATGGGTGGAAAAATCCTTTTACATTTTTTAGTGGAACATATACATAATCATTAAGATGAGATGAAATTTACTACTATACCACCTTATCTAGGACCAACTAGTGTAGATACATAATAGGATCCATGGTAACCTCCATTTTGATGATAGTGAAATATTGATAGAGCCAATAGTCACCAATCTTGCCAATGGTTCTTTAGATTTGATCAAATAATTTGGGCATGCCCTTACAATAAATGTCTTAGTATACCATTGGATAGAAGGTATTAGTTAGTCTGATCATATTTTTCCTGAATTTATCTATATGGACACCATTGAATTCATCACAGATTCAATTCTTGGGATAATCATTTGATGGCTCCCAAATTTCCTCAAAAGGTGAGTGAACAATACATGTTATGGCATCTACCAAATAAGACATGGGTGATACCATGAAAATCATAAATTAGGTTCATCAAAGCCATAAAAATCCTAATTATAGGACTAAATATGTAAATGGGGATAAAAGAAATAAGGCCCTTGACTATGAAGGTACTAGGGTCTCTAGCCCATTATTGTAACTTATTGGTTGCATTATTTTAATAGATCCATGAATTGATTAAGGCTTGATTATAGGCCATTTCAGGGAGGGGGATCCTATATATGATGATGGGGGGATATATTGGTATAAATTTAGGATTTTTATATAAATTTGGCCATTTATAAATAAATAAAATAATAGGTTAATACAAGGCATTACCTCAAGTTTTACTATAGCATTATGTAGGTCCACTAATCTGATTTCCACCAAGTCTTCTCTATACCTTCACATGAAAGCTAATAGTTGATCCTCAAGACCATAGGGTTCTAGATTTTTAACTTTCTCTCATATAGAATAATAATGCTTAAATTCTTGATTGAGGGTAACCTCATAGAATCTTGGATATGTGTACTAATTAGGTCCTATAATGGAATATGTAGAGGGAGGAGGTGGAAGAAATGAAGTAAAAATCATTGTTACACACTTAATATCTTTAGTTATTTGAAATTATGGGATTACTTGGTCATAATAAAGCTCAAATTTACACTTTCAACTATTAGTTATATGGTAATATAATTGTAATTTACTTTCTCAATTGCATTTATTGACTTTGGATTTATTAAGTATAATAAATTGAATGCATTTAGTTGTTCAATTTATGAATATTAATGGCATTAAAGGCTCTAGATTTATTTTATTTCTTATATTTTCATATTTTGAATTTGCCTAGTGAAGTGCCATCCCCTTTGGTAATCTCGAGTGTTAGGTGGCTTTTATTTATTTTTCTCTAAGTGCTTCATCATCTCTATTTGACACTTGTCAATTTATTTCTTCCTCCAAAATTATTACCTTGTTGTTACTCAGCCCTTGTGTCATTTCAAGGACACATGTTATAATTTTATTCTTCTACTACTCTTCAAGACCTTTATTTTTTACCACTTTCTTTTTTACTACCTCAAGCTTTTGATATCATGGCACATGGCTGGAAGTCACAACTTCACTAGTCTTTGGAGTGTTGTACCCTCTTTTCTTACTATGTAATATCTATGTGAGTGAGATGATGACATATGGAAACATATCATTAATCTACTTTTTTTGGATGCTTAGATACTTCTTAGAATTCTTTGATAATGACAGGTCTATGAGATCATGACATACGGATGGTTATCCCCACTCCAATAGTCCCAAGACTTTTGTACACTAAAAATTAAATTTACCAGTCATTGGTGAGAGGAATGATGGCACTTGGAAATATAATTCTATTTCACTCACTTGGGAGTCTTTTTAGAAAAAAATTAGTGTCAGAAAAACTATGAGCTAATACATTATCACTAAGTGGCATAAAACTTTAAAAACACTAAGGTATAATGCACAACTTATTTTCCTTCATGGATTTGGAAGAGAAAGTGAATGCCACATGGTGGGATTTGGAAACTTGGTGGGTTTTTGAGTGAAAAATAGTAAAATAAATAAGTAAATATTAACCTACACAAGATAAAACACAAAGCAACAAAACTTTGACAAACATGTAGTTCAGATATATTTAAAGAGGCAAAACCCAACATGATTTTAGATAAATAGTAAAAATTTATGAACTATTATAATCTAAAAACTTTGTTAGACATGCATGAGATAAAACCAAAGAGTGGAGATATAACTTTAGACAAGACTAAACATAACTTTGGTTTGTAATAATAAAATGATGACATACTATTTTAATCTTTAAAAAATAAACGTAGGATACCTCATTGATCTTGAAAAATAAAGGATATTTGAAAAAGTGGGTCCCTATTTAAAAAATTTACTTGGGGGTGTGTTGGGACATAAAAAATGGAAAATCATAGGGAGAATACTCCAAAGGATTTAATAACCCAAAACCTTTGGTTAACAACTATAAAGTGAACATGGATCACAACACAAAGATAATTAAATCATAAACATGAAAGGGGTTCTCAAAACTAGATGCAACATACTAGCCTTACTCATACCTTAGATCTGTATGTGACATAGTGATTTTATTCTATCCTTATTTTTAAATTTTTATCAAAGACTTGGAATAATTTTTAGTCTTAAAAATGATTTCTTTGAAGCACAAAAAATATGGAGTTTGATAATTATGTTGTTTCCAACCAAGCATTTATATCCCCAATAGAGATACCTTTGATTCCCCTCTTTTCTCTCTATTTGAAATTACACTTTCACCTCTTGAGGAGATGATTCAAATATCCTCATTCAAGTGGAATAATGGAAACACCTTAGGGTTGTGGGTGACCCAAATTTGAGGTGAGTTTTTCGATCAAGGCTAGTTCCCCTTGATGTACCACTTCTACACACCACAACCACACTTAAAATTGTGAGAAAAAGGGTTGATAAGCCTAAAATAACCTATATAAGGAGGTTATGCACCAAATATATTGTCTACTCACACCACTTACAATGCACTTGAAACCAAAGAGAAACCTACACATACACTTCATCAAACTGATATCTCTTCTTCTATATTAATGTTTCAAGCATGGGGTCTTGAAGAGAGATTAGATTAAGAGGAATATACAATAGGTATTATAGAAAAAATAATTAATATACTACTCATTATATCTTTAATCACCATTAGAGACTTTTTGCTAACATACAAAAGAGAGGTTTCAAACTACACAAGGCACTAGGAAGGATAACATGTCAAGGTAAGAAGAATACACTTGTACAAGACCAAAAACCATAGAATGCACTTCATAAAGTCATGAATGAGGTAAAAAAAATATATTAGTTCAAGGCAAAAATTGAGTAGGTATTTTTCATACTCAAGTGGATAGATCCGTACAATAGCCCAAAAAACTAGTACATATAAGAATTATGAGAGAAGAGAGAGAGGCTCAAGAGTCATTAAAGACACTTTTAAATAAATAAAAATGAGTTAAAAAACATGGGATAAATAATTATATATGTCTTATAATGAATACAAGGACAAATGTCTCCTAAATTATCAAATTCTTCCAAATGTGGTATAGATGCTCTCTTGCTTGCATATGAAATTGCCCTCATGATTTTCCTTCATTAGACTACTTCAACACTGAATAGGGATATGTTTAATGATTTATTTTATGGGTATGGGTTACTAATAAACCTCCATAGACATTTGAGTGGTATTTAATCATTCATATTCCCTTGGCCATGAGCAATCATCCCAAACAGTTACAAATGACTCTTTCTCATGCATCCCTTACACTTAAAACTCAAAATTATTCCAATTATTCAACCCAATCCATGCACAAGGATGTATTATACCTATAAATAATCTCCATGTTATTAGGTTCATCAATCAAGCCTTAAAAAGCTTCCCAATTGAAGTTTTCATCCTTTTCACTAAGTGATAACTACTTGCTCACTATACTGGCTGAGATGAGGAAGATAGAAAACACACTTAGGATATTATATAATTTAATAAATGATAATGGATACTTATAAAAAAGTCCCATACTATCTCCCCAATTTGGTTTTATCATTTGAATCTTCTCTATATCTGCAAAACACTTAAAGTTTTCAAATAAATCCCTATTGTACACCATCTATACAAGTGCTGTACAACTCAATTACATGGGGAGGATACTTGAAGAGTATTATATATATTTAAATCATATACCTATCCTTTAAAATAAATTTGGATTATCCACTTGTCTTATCTTTCCAATTGGGTCTTTAGAGAGGGTTTGTAAGGGTTTACAACAATTTTAGGTCTTAGCCTTTGTTCATAAAAACTACACATTGGAGTTTAGAAACAATGCCAATAAGGTATCCTTATGGAGCCTCAATAATACCCTTTAATACCTTATGACACCATGAAAAACTTCATGGGAGATATGACCATTTCACTTTGGCCACTCAAGTCATTTTTATGCATTCTATAGGGTCTAAATGCCTTCAAGCGAAGAAATGGATTCTTGGTAGTTTATCCTACCAAATAGGGGTTTGTAAACACATTTTCCCTCCTTAATAACATGTAAAAAATCATTATAATCATTTAAAAATGTTTGAAATGAAAAATGACCTCCTATTTGGTCCTAGACCTAAGCATGTCAAATAAGCCTGAGTTTGTCCTTGACGCTCAAAAAGTCTTTTCATCATTTTCCTTACCTCCAAAAGGTTAAAAAAAAATTATATAATAAAATTAAATTTTTCCAATAGGTTAAAAATATCATCTCATGCCAAAAATGAAAATGACCCTTTGCTTGACCTCAAAACATACCTTTGCTCAAAAGGTTTGACTACAACCTTAGATGGTTTAAGATTCCCTATTTAGTTCCTTCACACTATGACATGTTTTTTCATGATGTTTTATGTTTTATATATATTTAAAAATCTCCTTTAATGACATATTTTACTTTTGTTTTACTTCCTTTAAATAGTCCTTCAAATATGCCAATCTAGGCTTAAGGGGAAAGTGCCCCCTATCTGAGATAAAACAAGGGATACTTCCCTTATTATCTCAAACCAAATCTCCATTTTATGAGCCTCACCATCTCATAATAATTCCATGTACAATTTTTTTATCCTTTATTTTATGATTTGATCACTCAAATACTTCAAAATCCAAGACAAACCTTTGGAAAAGATAGACTATATATATGGTTCTTTGATGGATTGTGTGATGTACAATCAGGGTTATTCCTTTTCTTGATTTCCATGATATGAGGTCCTATTTATTTTATGTATATCATTATTAAGGTTTTAAATCTTTTTCCACCATGTTAAACTTCCATTATCCTCACTTGTAGTTTAAACTTACTAAACTATGTCTTCCCTTAGAGGACTGATGCACCTTGCATGTAGGTGTACTTTACATGTATTTGGCCTTAAAAACCATGTTTAAAAGATATTTATACATCATAATATAATTTTTTAAAGCTTTATATCCATTTTTTTCATCTACTTGAGCCATGAATCTCTTTAAGAAGTCCAAATCACTAGTTCACTACCTGGCTGAGTCCTTACAGTCAACTTTAGAATGAAAGTCTGTAGGTAAGGCACCTATAGGTCTATATTGAGGAAAAAAATATATATATACAAATTTTTTTGGTGGTATTTACACTCATTTGAAGCTTCACATCCTCTAGGAACACTTTAATTCATCCTCTAACACTACTTATATACTTTCATCTTCAAACTGAGTCTCTATATATGTTGACTAAGACACCCTTATTTTAACCCCTATTGTAGGTCATTTAACATAATAAAACATTATGTTAGGTGTATTAATTATTTAATGAGATCTCTTATGTTATAATTTATATTTTTGGGCTGGTCTACCTCTTGGAAGCCTTAAAAACATCACCCAAATATCCAAACTAGCTCACTAGTCTGTTGACTGAGACACTTTATCCCAGTGCATAGACACCTGTAGGTGTGAAGAAGGGACCAAGATCATTTATTATATATTTTTTATTCTTTATTCTATTGATGTATCATTTATATTTTGGAAACATATCACCCTAGAATCATGATCTAGTACTAGTTTTACAAATAAAAGTTGCTTAAACTCCCAAAACCCTATAGATCTCTCTAACTGCATTCAGTAGGTTTGATAGCCACTTTAAGACCCAAAATGACCCTTTTCCACATGACATCATCCATTAAAACCTTTCACATGTCTTTTCCTATATAATTAATACATGATTCAATCCTCATGATGCATTAGAAACCTTAAGAGACATGTTTGAAAATGTTTACAAAATCCCTTAGACCTTTATTTTGTCCATTTAGGGAAAATAGTCCCTGTATCACTCCTTAGATCTTTGATCATGTTTTACCCCTATTTTTTTACCTTATACTTCTAAATAAATCTATCATGATCCCCTTGAAATCTTAGGACTCCAAGAAAATCTTCATTTCATGTTTAAAACTCTATGAATGCCTCAATCCCTTGTTTAGGCCACCTATAAGTGGGAATTTGATGCATGGACAGTGAGTTGATATGAACAACATGAAAATTCCCTTACAATTTAACTTGTATGATTCAATTAAGAATCTTAATTCACACCAAACCATTATAATAAGTTGAAAAATATGTAAACCTATCCAAACACCAGCATGACATCATTAGGGGCTATAAGTGAGTGTCTTGAGTTGTGTTATGTAGGTAGAGACATGAAAGGAGAAATAATATGCAAGGGGAAAGGATTAAAATCCACTTAAATTTATTTTAAATACTAAAATATATGACCATTATCAAAAAGCATCTTGAAATAGCATGAAAACATCATCTCCCACTCCTGAAAACACCTGTAAGTGTGAAAGGAACCCGTTTGAAAGTAAAAGCAAGCCTAGAAGAGGATTTATTAGGAATTTGAGAAAAATAATGCTAATATTGTGATGGATAAACCTATGGAGAGGCTTTGAGAAACACATGAAATGACTAACAATGTCAAACCAAAGCAAAATATTTAGAAATAGGCTCAAATAAGGACCCCTCATAGATGTAAGAGCATAAAAGCTACCTAGATTCTTAACAATGATTAATAAAGGAGGAGACATGAAACTCAAACTTTGTACCATGGATTTGAAGTTGAATAATACCCCTCTCAACTCCTAAGAGCATTCCCTCCAACTCCATCTATATGAACTATACCAAGTATTTGAAATCAAGAAAGAAAGAGAAGAAGGAAAATTTGATCTTTTTAACTTTTTTTATGCACACCAGGTGTATGGAATACCTTAGGGAGCTCAAGAGACACTTTACTCATGTTTTCACCTAAAGGTGAGCTCATAAAATTTGTACAAGTGCCACTAAGAGCCTTTTTAAAGGAGATTCTCCTATTTTTGTGCATGAAACTACTTATTTTATACCTTTGATCACTTCTTAACATGTTATAAATTCACCCACATTAGAAAATTCTTTTGTGACAAATTCTTACTTGAAAAAATCTATACAAGTCATTTAATGAGCCCAACATGTGACCAAAAGGCACTTTTAGCAAATGAACATGGCAAGGAGACAATTACATGACTTAGTATCACCTTAGAACACTTAAATGGACCTATTAGTAAATTTATAAAAATATTTGAAACTTTGAACATGTTTGACCATCGTTGACTAGGGTTGACTTGAGTTGACTAGATAAGTACAAGGAAACTAGGCTTACACCAAGGTAAGAACAAGAATAGGTGAGATGTTTAGACCAACATGAGGCCCAAATAATACATATGGAAACCTTTAAAAAGTTTCAATATGTATGGGTTGACCCAATTTGACTAGAATTCAACTTTGGCCAACACTCCCTTCTTAAACTTGCATGATGTATGATACATTGATATTATTTCATCATGTGTCTTTGATCACATTTAGATTTTTTTTAGGTTTATTTGATCACTCTTTTAGAAGAATTGGTCCTATTTTTTGCATATGAATGGAAGACAGGGTCAGGAACCATGGTGACCTGGTATATGGGAGAAAAAAAATTCAATTTAGTATAATGTCTCTACTATTAACATGCATATCAATTGTTTTTACCCCAACACAAGTATTAGCATGAAAAACATGTTTTGATCCAAGGAATGAATAAAAAATCTTAATTTGCACATAATAATGAGATAAATTTTTACATATCTAATAAAAAATTCAATTTTATAGGACCATGGTCCGTTTCTTATTGGATACCTAAATTCTTGAAGTCTCAAATATAGGGGTGTAAAAAATTATGAATCAACCAATTTGCATACTCCACTTAGGCTCTTGACTCACTTACTCTCCCTTTGGGACCTGTCATCATGGATTTAGTATATAATCTCAAGCATGTATAATAAACACAATAGATCAAATATCATCTTGATCATTTAGGAAATATTCAAATAATTTATTCTGAAACAAAAGACACTACTCTAGAAAATAAGAAAACTAATGTAAGTAAATAAAGTTTTGAAAGTAGGAAAGGCTAATATAGAAAACATAAAAACTACCCTAATGATAGAAGAAGATAGAAAATAGGAAAGCTCAGTATGAAATTAGTAAAACATATTCTAATTTTACCTCTATTATAGCACCTAGTATCACTCTGAGACATCCTTAGTAAAAGCATCCATGAAGTAGTGCTTCAAAAAAAATTTGTTGGCTAGAAAGGATAGGTCATTACCTTTAAGGTCATTCAAATATAAAGAATTATTACCTAAGATATCAGACACTTGATATGATCTAATCTACAAGGGAGTGAGCTTGTCATGTTTTCCCTTCTTCTCATGAGCTTTATCACATAGGAGAACTAGGTCTAAAATCTAAAAAGATTTACTAGTGGATCTTTTGTCAAACCACCTTTTAATAACATCCTAGTGTTTGTTGAAGTTGTGTAGTGATTCAATCCTTGCATCCTCAATCTAAACTATTTATAATAATCTAGAATGAATCTTTAGATCCTCTTCTATGTAGTCTTGTATAAATTAATAGTTTGGGAGTTTAAGAGACATGGGGAAAATAAGCTATCATCCATATACTATTAGGAAAGGTGAAGCCTTAAGGTCATGTTTCTATATTATTTTATCTAACCATAATGCATATTTTAAAATCAAGTCCCATTATCTTGCTTTGTCCTTCGCTACTTCTTAATGACATCAATAAATTTCTTATTTGTAGATTCATCTACTTCATTCCCTTAAGGGTAATAGTTTGAAGATAACTTGATTATTATTTTATTATTGTAAGTCCACTAAAAAAATTTAGTATATTAAAAATCTAGGCCATTATCACTGACTAAATATATGGGAGTACCAAACTTGGTCAATATATACTCCTCTCCAAACTTAATGACATATTGATCTCTATAGTTCTTGGTGTCCATCACTTCTATATACCTAATATAATAATTAATTATTATAGAGATGCACTTATTCCCTACTAAGCAATTGAGATTTATTACTAAAATGAAGTCAAGACCCCATTATACAAAAGGATGACCCTCAATGATAGGGTGTAGTGGTAAGGCAACATTACCTCTCTCTTTGCAAAGACTTTGAATTTATGGTAGGTCCTAACATGATTTTGGTCATCTCTAAAAATATTGATCCAGTAATACCCCATTCTCAAGATCTTATGGACTGTTGTGGTCCTAAAAGGGTGACCACTACCTATTTTTTGGTATAGGTTGTCCACGATATTTGTATCTTATTCTCTTGAGACACATCATAGGTAGATTCCCTCATAGTTTTTATGGTAAATTACTACCCCTTTTATCATGTAGTGGGAACACATGAGGCTCAAATCTAGCCTTTGTTCTTTATTTATCTCAAGGGGGTATGCTCTCATGAGTAGATAATGAATAATATGAGCATACCACTCACCTCCTACCACTTAGACTTCATGGACCTATTTCATCTAAACGCATGGTTTTGTTTCCATCATGAGATGTATTATTACTTGTATTCTCACTATCTTATCTAGTTTGAACTCTAAATCAAACATTTGTTTCTTTACTATCCATTTACCTCTTCTTTCACCTAATTCATTTTGATTGAGGGTGAGCTTAATTGTTGAGTATAAGACTATGACATATATTTTTCTCCTCAAGATATAGTTTTTGAACTTATTTATAGACTTCAACAATGTATATATTTAATTATCTATCATTGAATAATTTAATTATACATATTTAAAACTAGTATTCATAAAATCAATTGGGTGTTCACTATCATTTACCTTTTGGGTGAGTGTTTTAGTAATGATATGTTTTGAAGTAAAGGAATATCGAAATAAATATTTGGTGAAGCTAGTGTTGACTAATTTCTTCCCTCGAGTGTAAAAATAAGTCAAATCATGCATAAGATCCAAAATACATCACTGTTGTTTATCTTTCTTATCTACTTGAGAGGTCAAGAAATAGGTCATTGGTTTTCATGTCAAAGGTAACAGGTCTAGTGTTGTGTCATGCTAAGAAAGCATCATGATGATTGTCCTCACTCCTTGTTTCAAATGTGTCAAGAGTCCTCCCAATGTTTTAGCATGAAGTTCCATAATAGGCTTTGAAGTGGTCTCAATAGTCTAAATGTACCATGATGGAGGTGACTGAGTGTTGTAGCTAATGATTCAACATGAACATCTCTAGTGTATGTAATATATGAAAGGTATGGATTAATTAATAGTTTTTAAGGATGTTATCTAGGGGAATGTGAGCCTTTTTTAAGTATTTAACATGTTTTATGCCCCTTTAATAGGTATTAAAATGTCATTCATTTGAATCCTTCACTTGAAACCATATAATATTATATTAAAGTGCAGTATTTGACCCTAATGTGAGGTTATTTGACCTTAAAAGTCTATTAAATCCATAAAACATTCCTTAAATTACCCCCATGAACACCACCTTACCATGACCAAACATTTCATATACTAATGATGCCCTTTTCACAAGTCAACACACCTAATTACCACTAAATGGGCCCCACACATTTAGAAATATGTCTCCTAAACTTCCCAATCCATACCATGAAATCTAATACATTATTTGGCCCCTATTTTCCCTCCTTCAGCCTACCAATAGTGATTTGTGGTTTGAAACATGAGAAAACATAGGAAAATTTTAGGTTGTAAGAGTTGTATAAGTGGTATAGATCCATATAATATGAATTGGCTTAAGTGGAGTCATGGGTCTAAACTGGGAGTTCACTACATGCATATGCCAAATAATAAAAATGTTTTAGGGCCCAAAGAGGAAAAAAATTGGTGCACTTCCTCCACTAAGATCTTTGGTAGACATGGAGAGCACTTTAGGTTTATAATCATTTAATATAAAGGG